>WHUX01000351.1:0-39513 GCA_015179025.1 Terfezia claveryi | reverse complement strand
AACTTTAGGAAAACAAGGACCATGAACTAGAGATGAGACCCGAGATCTCATCCAACAAGAACGAGATAGAATTATGAGTCAAGGAAACACTAAGGATATTCATGTTAATGCTAATGTATTAACAATACATCAAATCTTAGGACGTATGGAAATTAATATAGCAGAGCGAAAGAAGTAAGGATAGGTAATCCTTCTATGTGGGGAAGTGTAATGGAGAACAATGTTTCATTGCTTATATAATTGATTATATACTTTTGTATTTCCTATATTACTACTATATTATGTAGTAACTAAGCCTCTCGGTTAAAGGACTAGCCTTTAACTACCTTCTATTGCATTATAAGCATCCATAGTACGCGGAATTTGCTATGGGAAGTTCCATAGCACTGCCATATGAAGACACCCTCATTATGGCTGCATGACCTCTGTTTAAAGCATGTGACTCATTACTATGGCCACATGACCATCATTTAAAGCATGTGACTTATTACTATGGCCACATAACCCCTTTTGTAGAGCGCACCAGCTTCTGGTGTGCCACCCTTTATTGTATTTATTTTCTTAGTCATCACATCTCAGAGGAGTATAAATAGGCCGCTGGATTCCCTCTGGAATCCATAGAAAAAAAAAAGAAGCAACAAGCTAGCACACAGAGCAAGCAAGCCTATATTCTAATCAGATCAAGATCATATAGCTTAGATGTCATGGGGGCCCTATTGACTGATAGCACTCTTGCAAATATTAGAACGGCTGTAATTTCCTGCCGCAATGATATCTATTCCACAACACAGAATATCAATCCTATAGCAGTAAAGTTTAGTCCAACAGTAGTTCCTCACGATGGATCTTATTTTACAACACAAATAAATCCTATGTCACTTGAACGTAAAGTTAACTCAAGACTTAGAACTTTGTAGACTTCGTATACTCAAGGTGCTCTTGCTTTCGAATACTCGCTGGTAGTAGAATAAATTCAACTGGAACTACTTACACTATTTATATCCCACGATGTTCATAGATATTCTTATGATAAAAATATTTTATAAAACACGGGCCTACTTGTCACCTTGGAATTCTTCCTAAGTGTTATGCCATCCACACCTTTGTTAATGCAGTTGCTATCTGTATTCGTTGTCACAGGTTACTAACCCGAACGAAGAGAATATTCCCATATCTGCATGTTATACGTACTTCGCTTATAGCTCGCTTATCCTATAAAAGAATTCTTATCCGAGACAACTAAATTCAATTTCAGATACGTTACCAATCCCAGATACTATCGAATTACCATCCAATAATATCCGAAGGCATCTAATTATGTTTCCAGCAATATTCACTTAATAGTGTCTAGTATCCATTGAAAATAATTTTCAACTGCACATAACTCTATGAATAGAGAACTGTAGGTCACAAGTAGATTACCATTGGAAAGGTATCAACGCATAGAAGATTATAGAATCTTAGTTTATCTCGATACCCAAATTATTTATGGAGTTATTACCAATAATTTGTAAACCTCCTTGTAGACCTATATGACTATATTAAAAGTCTTATATCTCCATGAGTTTAACTCCGATCATAAAAAGGATTGCAGAAATGGAATTAGGACGAAGTGTAGGCCTAGATAAAACCTTGAAACATTAAATTCCGAGAACTTTATGTTTTGGCCCTACTTTGGGCCTTTGTCCTGGGCGCACTCCCTTATAGTGTTACCGGACGCACTTTGGTCTAAAGTGCACCCTCATGGCTTCATTTTATTATTTATTTTTACCGAATTATTTTCCTGCAGTTCAGGGTAATAATTCAATATTCAGGGTAACGCCAAGACTTCAGGGTAACAGCTAATATATAGCTAGCATATATATATATATAGTCAGCATATTAATCTGAGTATAACTATTGAACCGTTAATCGGATTCTTATGAAACTTGAACCGTAGCTCCTTCAAGGGTCTATGGGCGTTCCATAAGTGTCTTAACCATCTAGGATGATTATAAACTACTCCGAGGTTCATACCCGTTTCATATGCTTAACTCTTATAGATAAGTATTAGAAATGTTTGTACCATACTGCTAAGAGTGTACCTAGAGTTTATGTAGATTCTAGGGTCGTTCTATAAGGGCCCAAATACCTTTGGTAGGGCTGGATGTCACCCCGTGACAGTGCCTCCCCCCTTAAGGTTCTTGTCCGCAAGAACCTAATTGATTATGCAATCAGAATCATTATTGCTACTAACAACAATGGATGGGGCTTGAGGACCAGTCCTTATATACAACAGCCAAAACATAGCTGCGTACGTCTCTTTGCACCTCTGGGACAATATGGCATAAGAAATACAGGTAAAACAGAAACGTAAAGATAATTCAAAAACCTAATGCCTAATAATTGGAAAAAAAGAAAAATCCTCATAAGATAATATCAGGGTCCCGATACTTACGAGGATTATCCAGATGGAATTTTCGAATTAAATCGGCTGCTCCATTCTTCAGGTTCTCATATAGTTCCCATGTGTCATCATCAGGACCGTAACCCTTTCAAGAGACTAAATACATAACCCGTCCCTTCCTGAGCTTACTCGTCCTAACCTTTTCCACCTGGTATTCTGATTCTTCGAGGTCAACTGGAGGGTGTGTTGGTGAGCGTCTGCCGTCAATTGTATTAAGGTGGTAGGGTTCCAACAAACTAATATGAAAAACTGGGCGAGTTTTGCCTGTACTAGGGAGAAGCTCTAACTCATAGGCATAAGTGCCAATAAGCCGTTTAATTCTAAACTTCCCTTGTAACTTGTAGTCAAGCTTCTTGGTCGGACGCCTTGTTTTGATGTTCTTTGTGTTGACCATAACCCAATCTCCCACTTTGAATGTCGGTTCCTTGTCTGCTACCTTGAGATTGTAGTATTTGGATATCTGGTCCTGCGCTGCCTTCATGTTCTCCCTCATAGCCTCTCTCATTGCATCCAAGGTTTCGACTGTCTTGACTGCCTCAGGGTTGTTCGATTCAGTTGAGGCTTCAGTTGGGTTTTGGAAATTATTCTCTGGGTGTTGAGCGTCTACGGCGAAGAATGGTGTGAGTTTGGTACTAGAGTAGACAGTGTTATTATAACAGAACTCGGCAAATGGTAAGAACTTGACCTAGTCATCCTGATCCCAACAGCAATACGTCCGTAGATTATGCTTAAGGGTCTGGTTGACTCGTTCGGTTTGACTATCGGTCTGGGGGTGATATGCCGGGGACTTATCCAACTCAACTCCTAATAACCGCATTACTTCCATCCAAAATGAACTTGTAAAACCGAATCCCGATCTGAAATAACCCTCTTTGGTAATCCATGCAGCCTCTAAACCTTTTTGACAAATATCCCAGCCAACTCTTTTGCCTTCTGGTTCTTTAAGGGAATGAAATGTGACATCTTAGTAAACCTATCAACAATAACCCAGATCTGATTATACCCTTTGACTAGTAGTAAATCAGTGATGAAATCCATCGAAATGTGTTCCTATGTCCTATAGGGGATTGGAAGAGGTACGAGCTTGCCATATTTCTTGTGTCTTGCTGTCTTGTTTCTTTGGTAAGCATCACATGTATGAACGTAGTTTCGTACCCAGTCTTCCATATTAGGCTAGTGGTAATTTCGTTTCATAAGCTCGAGGGTTTTGTCACGTCCGAAATGACCTGCAACTTTAGCATCATGGCACTGAAAAGCTATTTTCAACTTAAGAGAGTTGTTGTCAAGTATATATAGGCGACATTCATAGGTTACCATGTCATCTTCTAAACTGTAATGATCAAGTCCAGGGTACTCCTTACCAAACTTCAACGCGTTCCGAATCCCTAACCACTTGTCATCCTTGAGGCCAGCCTCTAAGATCTCTTTTGACCAACTTGATTCTTCCATTTGTGAGACCTTCACTGCCATAATACGGCGCATTACTAGACTCTTCTTACTTGTTCCTAGTTGGAATTGACCAAGCTTGAACATCCGAATCGTATGGTGCTGCTTCTCTCCCTCTCCTTCGAGGTCAAGATCTACCTGACGAGAAAGTGCATCTGCTTTGCCATTCTTATCACCTGGGTGGTAGATGATTCTAAAATTAAACTGGCTTAGTTTTTCCGCCCATCTGGCCTGCTTTCGATTGAGTATCTTAGTGGAATTAAAGTACTCAAGGTTCTTTTGATACATGTACACAATTAACTCCTCCGGGGCACCCATGAGAAAATGTCTCCATTCCTGGAAACAATTGACAATTATGACTATCTCTTTATTATGGATATCGTCATTAAGTTCTGCTGGGATAAAGCGTTTTGAATAGTACGCTACTGGGTGCCAACGACCATCTGGTTCTTTTTGAGATAGAATACCAGCTTTGGCTAAATCAGATGCGTCTGTCTCAAACATTTTCGGTCGTTCTGGGTGATAATGGCATAGTATTGGAGCAGTAGTGAACCTATATTTTAACTCATCGAAGGCCTGTTGACACTGCTATGTCCAGTTCCAGGAAACTCCATTGTGCGTTAGTGTCTGAATCGGCAAAGCTAAACTACTAAAGCCTTGAATAAACCGGCGATAGAAATTACCAAAACCAATAAACCTCTGCACTTCTTTGACGTTCTGTGGAGCCTGCCAGGTGAGGATGTCCTTGACCTTCTTCTGCCCCATTTGTATCCCCTTTGTACCTACTTTAAATCCTACGAATTCGACTTCTGGAACATGGAAGATACACTTGTCTATATTGACACAAAGTTTATTTTCTGTTAGTTTCTGCAGCACCCAACAAATGAGCTCGACATGTTCTTCCTCTGTTTGGGTATAAATGAGGATATCATTAATGTATACAACTATTCCTCAGTCAATTCGTTCCGATAGAATATTGTTAACATGTCGCTAGAAAACAGATGGCGTATTAGTTAGCCCAAAAGGCATAACTGTGTATTCGTATAAACTATATCTTGTCTTGAATGCTGTTTTCCACTCGTCTCTGGCTGCTATTTTGAGTAGGTTAAACCTGAGTTTGAGCTCGAGTTTGGAGAAAACCTATGAAGTACCAACTTATTACATTAGGGTAGTCATAAGTGGTAGGGGATACTTGTCTTTCTGGGTTATGGCATTGAGCCCTCTATAGTCTACGACTATTCTGAGCTTGCCATTTGGCTGTTTGGCGAAGAATATAGGAGCGCCAGCACTGCTTTTGCTTGGTCTTATCTTACCGGTTCAGAGTATCTCATCTAGGTATTCTTTGGGAAGCTCCAGTTCATCAGGGGAGAGGGGGTATACTTTTCCTGAAGGGGGACTCTTTCCTTCTTCTAATTCAATAGTCATGTCTTATAGACCGTGCGTGGGATGGGTGGATTGCAACTCCTTTCCAAAGATTTTTACAAAATCCTTGTACTGTATTGGTAATCGATCAGTAAGTTCATGAATATTTTCAGTCGCTGTTATTTTCATAACCTTGCGAACGTTTCCATTAGCGAACTTCTGATAATCCCATTCCCCTATTTCAATTAATCCAACATATTGAGTGTCTGCAAGTACTTCGTCAAAGTCAGCGAAATCAGTAACCTCCTCGATTTCCAACGCTCTTTTTAGCTCAAGTCCATAAGGAGTAGTGACTCATAGCTTATCACAATTGGCTTTAATCCAATCCATCCCCAAAATAAGTGGTAGACCTAGTTCAAGGCATGCAACCTCCGTTACCAGGTCAATAATTTTGTTTTATTCCGATCTTGCATCTGGGACCTCCATCTGCAGGTTCTGAACCTGCACTGTGCCAAACCTCTTGAGTATCGAGCCGTCGGCACTCTCTAATCTCAGTCTTCCCTCCCTCTTAACACAAGGCAGTATCATCTGTTCAATGAAAGAAGAATCAAAAATCGTAGCTTCTGCAGCAGTATAAACTAAAGCATTAATGGAAATTTCATGTTTATTTCCTCCGTATATCCAAGATAACTTAACAGAGATAAGATATTTCAATCCTTCACGCTTTAATACCTTCGTACCCGATTTTCCTGCCAAAGAGAAATCTTTAATTCCATCTAATGAAATATCCGGCACCGCCACCTTTCGTGGTCTTTTTTTATGTGCGCCAATATAAGGAGCCACCTCATCATCAGCTTTTCTTTTTGTCCCCTTTTTTTCATTTTTATTTGATAAAGAAAGAGAAGAAATAGCAGAAGAAGACAAATTATGAGAAACAGAACTAATCAAAACAGGATTAATATCCATCGGTTCCCCTTCATGTTCCTCCTTCCAACTGCCAACAGAGATATCATTCCTTATAACACAAATAGAAAACCAATCCTGCGAGACTATCCGACCCAACGTACTAGATAGCCCGCATCCCTAACAGTCCGAATTTTCCCCATAATCTAACTCATCCTCACTCACAATATGCCCAAACTAAACCTCAAGTGGCATTGTTACAGCCGCTCCTACAGATACTGTCACCACTTTCTTAGCTTCCTCCTATCCCTTTCCCTTTCCATTTGCCTTTGTCTCATCCGTAACCTTCCAACCGATTGAACAGTCACCCATCATGTGAGTTTTGTCCCCACACTTGATGCACTGTCCATCCTTCTTCCAAGCCTGTCTCATAGCATAGGTAACGCTATCTTGGCCAGGCTCTTTGGCTTTCTTAGAAGGAGTATCTGACTTGGATTTAGCTTTAGCATCAGGCTTGGTTTTTGCCTTTTGCTTCAGCTTGGCAATTCGGTCTTTTAGGTTTTCGGACTTTTTCTCGGCAGTCTTGTGAGTATTGGGAACCTCCTTTTTCGCACCAGGAGCCTGTTCTTTTTGATGGAACTAGCTCTGTATCACGGGGGCCCTATTGACTGATAGCACTCTTGCAACTATTTTGATGGCCGTAATTTGCTGCCCCAACGATATCTATTCCGCAACACAGAATATTAATCCTATAGCAGTTAAGTTCAATCCAACTATAGTCCCTCATGACGGATCTTATTTCGCAATATAAAATAAATCCTATATTGCTTGAACGTAAAGTTAACTCAAGACTTAGAACTTTGTAGGCTTCGTGTACTCAAGGTGCTCTTGCTTTCGAATACTCGCTGGTGGTAGAATAAATTCAACCGTAACTACTTGCACTATTTATATCCCATGGTGTTCATAGATATTCTTATGATAAAAATATTTTATAAAACTCAGGCCTACCTGTCACGTTGGAATTTCTTCCTTAGTTTTATGCCATCCACACCTTTGTTAATGCAGTTGCTATTTGCACTCGTTGTCACAGGTTACTAACCCGAACATAGAGAATATTGCCATGGCTGCATATTATATATACTTCGCTTATAGCTAGCTTATCCCATTAAAGAATTCTTATCCGAGACCACTAAATTCAATTTCAGATACGTTACTAATTCCCGATACTATCGAATTACCATCCGACAATATCCAAAGGTATCTAATTATGTTTCCGGCAATATTCACTTAATAGTGTCTATTGTCCATTGAAAATTATTTTCAACTGCACATAACTCTATGAATAGAGAACCGTGGGTCACAAGTAGATTACCATTAGAAAGGTATCAACGCATAGAAGATTATAGAATCTTAGTTTATCTCAATACCCAAATTATTCATGGAGTTATTACCAATAATAAGTAAACCTCCTCGTAGACCTATATGACTATATTAAAAGTCTTATATCTCCATGAGTTTAACTCCGATCATAAATGGGATTGCAGAAATGGAATCAGGACGAAGAGTAGGCCTAGGTAGAACCTTGAAACATTAAATTCGGAGAACTTTATGTTTTGGCCCTACTTTTGGCCACTGTCCTAGGCGCACTCCCTTATAGTGTCACCGGAGGCACTTTGGTCTAAAGTGCGCCCTCATGGCTTCATTTTTTTATTTATTTTTAGCGAATTATTTTCCTGCAGTTCAAGGTAAGAATTCAATATTCAGGGTAACGCCAAGACTTCAGGGTAACAGCCAATATATAGCTAGCATATATATGCATATAGTCAGCATATTAATCTGAGTATAACTATTGAACCGTTAATCAGATTCTTATGAAACTTGAACCGTAGCTCCCTCAAGGGTCTATGGACGTTCCATAAGTGTCTTAACCATCTAGGATGATTATAAACCACTCCGAGGTTCATACCCGTTTCATATACTTAACTCTTATAGATAAGTATTAGAAACGTTTGCACCACACTGCTAAGAGTGTACCTGGAGTTCATGTAGATTTAAGAGTCGTTCTAGAAGGGCCCAAGTACCTTTGGTAGGGCTGAATGTCACCCCGTGACAGTGCCTCCCTCCTTAAGGTTCTTGTCCGCAAGAACCTAATTGATCATGCAACTAGAATCATTATTGCTACTAACAACAATGGATGGGGCTTGAGGACCAGTCCTCATGTACGACAGCCAAAACATAGCTGCGTACGTCTCATTGCACCCCTGGGACAATATGGCATAAGAAATACAGGTAAAACAAAAAACGTAAAGATAATTCAAAAAACCTAATGCTTAATATAGGAAAAAAAGAAAAATCCTTACAAGATAATATCAGGGTCCCGAGGCTTACGAGGATTATCCAGATGGAATTTTCAAATTAAATCGGCTGCTCCATCTTTCAGGTTCTCATATGGTTCCCATGTGTCATCATCAGGATTGTAACCCTTTCAAGAGACTAAATACATAACCCGTCCCTTCCTGAGCTCACTTGTCCTAACCTTTTCCACCTGGTATTCTGATTCTTCGAGGTCGACTGGAGGGGGTGTTGGCAAGCGTCTGCCGGCAATCGTGTTAAGGTGGTAGGGTTCCAACAAACTAATATGAAAAACTGGGTGAGTTTTGCCTGTATTTGGGGGAAGCTCTAACTCATAGGTATAAGTGCCAATAAGCCGTTTAATTCTAAACTTCACTCGTAACTTGTAGTCAAGCTTCTTGGTCAGACGCCTTGTTTTAATGTTCTTTGCATTGACCATAACCCAATCTCCCACTTTGAATGTTGGTTCCTTCTCTGCTACCTTGAGATTGTAGTATTTTGACATCCAGTCCTGCGCTGCCTTCATGTTCTCCCTCATAGCCTCTCTCATTACGTCCAAGGTTTCAACTGTCTTGACTGTCTCAGAGTTGTTCGATTCAGTTCAGGCTTCGGTTGGGTTCTGGAAATTATTTTCTGGGTGTTGAGCATATGCGGCGAATAATGATATGAGTTTAGTACTAGAGTGGACAGTGTTATTATAACAGAACTCGGCAAATGGTAATAACTCGACCCAGTCATCCTATTCCCAACAGCAATACGTCCGTAGATAATGCTCAAGGGTCTGGTTGACTCGTTCGGTTTGACCATCAGTCTGGGGGTGATATGCCGAGAATTTATCCAACTCAACTCCTAATAACCGTATTACCTCCATCCAAAATAAACTTGTAAACACCGAATCCCGATCCGAAACAACCCTCTTTGGTAATCCATGCAGCCTCCAAACCCCCTTGACAAATATCCTAGCCAACTCTTTTGCCTTCCGGTTTTTTAAGGGAATGAAATGTGACATCTTAGTAAACCTATCAACAATAACCCAGATCTGATTATACACTTTAACTGGTGGGAAATCAGTGATGAAATCCATCGAGATGTGTTCCCATGACCTATAGGGGATTGGAAGAGGTACAAGCTTGCCATATTTCTTATGTCTTGCTGTCTTGTTTCTTTGGCAAGCATCGCATGTGCGAACGTAGTTTCATACCCAGTCTTCCATATTAGGCCAGTAGTAATTTCGTTTCATGAGCTCGAGGGTTTTGTCACGTCCGAAATGACCTGCAACTTTAGCATCGTGGCACTGGAAAGCCACTTTCAACTTAAGGGAGTTGTTGTCAGGTATATATAAACGACGTTCATAGGTTACCATGTCATCTTCTAAACCATAATGATCGAGTTCAGAGTACTCCTTGCCAAACTTCAACGTATTCCGAATCCCTAACCATTTGTTATCCTTGAGGCCAGCCTTTAGGATCTCTTTTGACCAACTTGATTCTTCTGTTTGTGAGGCCTTCACTGCCATAATACGGCGCGTTACTAGACTCTCCTCACTTGTTCCTAGTTGGAATTGACCAGGCTTGAACATCCAAATCGTGTGGTCCTGCTTTTCTCCCCCTTCTTCGAGGTCAGGATCAACCTGACGACAAAGTGCATCTGCTTTGCCATTTTTATTACCTGAGCGGTAGATGATTCTAAAATTAAATTGGCTGGGTATTTCCGCCTATTTGGCCTGCCTTCGATTGAGTATCTTAGTGGAATTAAAGTACTCAAGGTTCTTGTGATCCGTATACACAATTATCTCCTCCGGGGCACCCATGAGAAAATGTCTCCATTCCTGGAAACAATTGACAATTACGACCATCTCTTTGTCATGGACATCATAATTAAGTTCTGCTGGGATAAAGCGTTTCGAATAGTACGCTACTGTGTGCCAACGACCATCTGGTTCTTTTTGAGATAGAATACCAGCTTTTGCTAGATCAGATGCGTTATAGAGGCACTTCTCTCCTAACGGAGGAACATGCACTTTGTGACCGGTTGGTGAGAGCCACTATAGACAACGAAAATAAGGAGAGTAATAGTAGAAGGTGATTCCGTTCAATTCATGTGATACTGTCCTCAACGCACGGCCTAAACACGCACGGAGAACAATACACGATCTCTGCTGATAAACTGCTAACTGCTGTGCTGCTGTACACGTATCTATGTCTGCATGCCTATCTTTATCACCGCAATTTTCCACCTCTTTTATCTTCAAAAACTCTCATATGTAAACTAATCTGCTCCCTTACTTAGGCCCTTATCACACGCGTTACCCTGTTCCTTCGTGTTATTTAATCAATCATTCTTGTGACATCCATTACCGATATCCAACATCATCCCGACACTTCAACAGTTTTAACTTCAGTCGACAAGAACTAATTCTTTCACCTTTCGATAAAAATAGCAACTTTTTATCATCAATCCGAGAGTCATACCAAAAACTGTTCGACTCTCATAATCATTTGAAAACTTTTTGCTTGCAGGGTAATCTCAACCGATTTTCGCTTTTGCCAATGACTTCATTTGCGTTGTTTAGGGTCTTCAGGAGTCTAACAATATAGCCTGATATATCCCCTAAATCAATTCTCCGCTAAACTAAATCAAAGGTAATCGAGTCGTGTGGTAATCTGAGAGTCATACCAAATCCTGTTCGACTCTCAAAATGTTTGAATAAATCAAAAATAAATAAATCTCAAAAAAAATAACCCAAAAAAAAAAAAAAAAAAATAACTAAATAAAAGATTAAATAAAAAACCAAAAAAAAACCAAAAAAAATAACCATTCCCTCCATATCCGTCCCCCCTTCTTAAAGTTGGCGTCCTCGTCAACACAGCCCGTCAATCATCTTGGTCCTGCCACTCCTCTTCATCATCATCCCCTTCACCTTCTTCCTTATCTTCATATTTATCGGAGGTATAGATTCCGGTATTCCTACGAGCTTCTCTGATCTTGTCGATTGGCGATTCAGTATCTTGGCGACTTGGTGGAGTTTGTTGTTTTGATGGCAGCTGTACACTAGGAGATGCTGCTATAACAGGTTGTGTTTGTGGTGGGTCCTGTTTTCTCATTTTTGGACGTGGAATCCCCTTGTCTTTTCGAGTTTTCCTGGTCCGTCTTCCAGAAGATACCAACTTCTTGAGCTAGCTTTTGAAGCAACGTCATCAATAAAAGGTGCAGCTAATCGTCTTGCAATCTCAGCTCGAAGTGCTTTCTTAATAACTCGATCAAACACTTGAATACCATTCGTATATCCTTGTGGTAAGGTCGTCATACGAAGTAAACCGAACGAAGTAATAAATGCAGTCATATCTCTGGATTCAGGCGCCAAGGCACATTGATCGTACCCGGAAAATAAATCCATTAAAGATACCAATGGATATCCCGCAAATTCTTCACTGAACACATCGACATTCGGGGGAAGAGACGCATCCTTAATAGTAACCACATTAAGATGTATAGCCACGTTAATTAACCGATATTTTCCATTTTTCTTCTTCACCAGGAACCATGGATTTCTGTATGGCCCAAAACTGTATTCTAGCGTTCCACACTTAATTCTGTCCTCGCAAATTTTCGTAACTTCAGGAATCAATGCTTTAGGTATATGAAAACTTGGTGCTTGCCACGGTATATGTGGAATAGTCGGTATTTTATGTGGCGGTTCAACTTCTTCCCGAAATACCCCTTTTTGTGAGAAATCATAAGCAATAGCTGCTTCCCGATTATATAATACCTCTATTAGTATCTGTTTTTCTTGAGACGTAATGCTTTCTCCTATATATAGATTTTGTACTCGTTCCGGTGTTAATCTCGATCCCCTAGGAATATCTGAAAATTTCGGTACTAGCCATCCGAGTTCGTAAAGGGATTGGTCTATATCCGATCTGAGAGTCATACCGTTTTTTGTTCGACTCTCAAAAAGTGCTTTTTCGGAAGCAATTCTTTTTTCCCTCCAATCTTTGTCTCCTGCTGGCTTCGCTCCATCTTCATGCGGCGCATTAACTGGTCGTACTTTATCCGCTTTCTTCTTATATAACGTCTGTATTTCTTTTTTCGACAAAACAGAATCCTGAAAACAAAAATCATCCATATCCATATTAGTATTATCATTATTCTGTCCCAGTATTATCCTCCAATCAATGAGCTCCGGGAAGTTCATTGATTGTCCTCTTTTCCCACAATATACCTGATCTTTGCTTCATCCCGGTTCCTCCCATGATTTGCCGGAACTGCGCAGAACATTACTTCGTCTCCATTTGTTCCTGTAACCATAATGTAGCAATTACCATCATCTCGATTATCTTCCTTCATTCTCACTGACCTTACCCAAGGTCTACCCAAGATCACTTCACGTGTCATATCTTCCATCACAAAGAATCTTCCAGAGGTAACAACTCCTCCTATCGTGACTGTGACCTTATGACAAACTCCTAGTACTCGCGTACTATATCCTGTCGCTCCTCCTACCGACCAATTGACCTTAACATCCATGGGAATATTGTATTCTCAGACAATATCTTCGCGCACAATATTGAGTTCAGAACCTCCATCAATAAGCATCTCGAGTGCTTCTCGATCTTTGTCATTTAGGACAGCTATGCATGTAGGACATGCTGCTGCATACAGTTCCCGATCTGCTTCTTGCCTAAAAACTCTGTTCACAACTGCGTGTATGTTTTGTTCGAGTCTTTGCTGAATTTCATTGATCTTCGGCACACGCTTGATCCCAGTGCACCTTTGTACAAGTTCAGTTCCCGCAGTCGCTAAAATTTCCTCCGTATTTAGACCTTCTCCACTCATCAACTTATGTGCGAGCTTGTCCAAATCCACGTTCTCACGCATTTTTACCCAATTTGGCATTATCTTTAACTCTTCTTCTTCCTGAGTCTTCTTCTTTGTCTTTTTTGTAGGTTCCTCAGGCTGAGACCGCAGATCTTGTAGTTCTTCAATATCCTGCATGATCTCATCTTCCATTGACAGTTCTTCCTTGGTTGGCTCGGGTTTCTGGACTTCTTTAGGCTTCCAGAACTTCATCTTTTCACGAACATCTTTCTTAAGAATGCCCTGGCTCATGGTTTCAGACTCGGGTTTTACTTTCTTGACGATCACAGGTTGGTCGTGCATCATCATCGTTTCACTGCAATCTGCAGCAATCGTTTTTTTCGCAGGAAAATCCAAAGTAATGACACTTGAAGTCGAACTTATTTCCTCCATTTTCGACTCCTTTGTCTTCATGGCCTTTTCAACCCATTCTTTTTGCCATTCAGTCACTTGCCCATCTTCGTCCTGTGTTGGAAATGGTACTCGGGTATTCATTGACGTTTCTGAATCCCTCAGGAACAACGTATATCCCTTGAAATGCACTTCTCCTCGTTCGATGGCCTTCTTGAGGCTTCTGCATTCTTCTCTTCTATGCTGCCCTCCACACCAGTAGCATCCTCTAGGTCTATCGAAAAGCGAGTTATTCTGTGGATAGCTTCTACGACCGTATTGATTTGGGTTGAAAAGCTGCTGAGGCGGTGTCGTACCAGTGCCCACCATTTTCTTAAGCTCGGTATTCTGTATTTTCAAGTCCTTTAGTTGTTGAATGATTTCGTCCATTGGGTCAGGAATCTCTAGTTTTTTCGGGACTTTTTCCTTTTTCTTCTTTGCATTATTCTCCTTTTTCAAGATCTTCATTGCTGGAGTATCATCATCCTCGTCCGCTGGATCTTCGGCTTCTTTTCGAAGTAGCTTTCTCATCTGGGATCCACGACTATCCAACCACGCAATTGCCGCTTCCTTAACATCATGCCATCGTTCCCTGCATAAGTCCAGTTCACTTAAGAGCATGTCGTTCTTCTTCAGAATTTGATCTCCTGCTTTAACTGGGAAAGCCGTCAAGAATAACCGAATTCTGCTAATCTTTGCCAATCTTTCTTCCTTGACCAGAACCTCAGATTTGTCACTAAATTCCATAATAAACGCTCGATAATCCCCCGCACTTGGTTCCGTCTTCTTTTTCAAGTTCGCAATCAGCTTGTGCAAGTACTTCCGAGTATACTTTTGCATTTCTGTGTCACTTTCCTTGAAATCCTTGAGTATTGCGGTTCGAAAATCCTTCCAATTCGGGGTTTCATATGTTGCATAGGTTTTAAGATACTTCCCAACCACAGGTTCACAGTAAGAAACTAGTCGAATAATCCTTTCCTCATCCGTCCATCCTGCAGTCAAGTTTTCCCAGTTTTCCACA
The DNA here is from genome assembly GCA_015179025.1 of Terfezia claveryi. Lineage (NCBI taxonomy): Eukaryota > Fungi > Ascomycota > Pezizomycetes > Pezizales > Pezizaceae > Terfezia > Terfezia claveryi. Next base: position 24,736 of record WHUX01000351.1, on the reverse strand, counting down.
AATCTCGAGACATTGGTACCGTCGAACAGAGGTGCCCCAATTTGTCCGGGCAAGGGTAAGAAGGTATAAGGTCCACGGTTTGCCTTTATAGTCTGGTTTTTTCCTCCTGATTCTATATCTCCTAAACCAGATCCCGATCCAGAACCTGATCCAGATGCCATTGTCGTATATCTTTCTGCCGAATTGTGTGATGTATTTTGTGTTGCATTGTGTAGGTTTCCCCGAAGTTGTTCCTCGAACAAAAATAAGAAGAACTTGAACCTGAGATCAAATAACAATTGTCGAAATGTTCTTTGATTCTGTGATAAGTCCTTATCCGTCAAAGGTCTTTGCGTATTCGATAGCGTAGAAGCTACCGTTCGAATGGCTGTACCCACGAATGCTGCTGTTAATTATTTTATCCAAGGTGAACTCAGGTCATTATATACCTGAGCAGACTGAAAACCAATCGTCATCCAAAATATGATATCCCATGGTATACCCTTTAACTTCCAGGTACACATACTCCATAGTTCATCATAAAAAGTATATCCGAAGCTAGATAAAAGTAACAGTGATATCCGTATCTCTATTCGTGATATCATATCGCCTTCATTCTGATGCTTTGCCGATTTCATCATACCTTCCACCATTTTCCAAATCGTTGTCCGAACTCTCCGGTCGAAGGGACCAAAAATATAGAGGCACTTCTCTCCTAACGAAGGAACATGCACTTTGTGACCGGTTGGTGAGAGCCACTATAGACAACGAAAATAAGGAGAGTAATAGTAGAAGGTGATTCCGTTCAATTCATGTGATACTGTCCTCAATGCACGGCCTAAATACGTACGGAGAACAATACACGATCTCTGCTGATAAACTGCTAACTGCTGTGCTGCTGTACACGTATCTATGTCTGCATGCCTATCTTTATCACCGCAATTTTCCACCTCTTTTATCTTCAAAAACTCTCACATGTAAACTAATCTGCTCCCTTACTTAGGCCCTTATCACATGCGTTACCCTGTTCCTTCGTGTTATTTAATCGATCATTCTTGTGACATCCATTACCGATATCCAACATCATCCCGACACTTCAACAGTTTTAACTTCAGTCGACAAGAACTAATTCTTTCACCTTTCGATAAAAATAGCAACTTTTTATCATCAATCCGAGAGTCATACCAAAAACTGTTCGACTCTCATAATCATTTGAAAACTTTTTGCTTGCAGGGTAATCTCAACCGATTTTCGCTTTTGCCAATGACTTCATTTGCGTTGTTTAGGGTCTTCAGGAGTCTAACAATATAGCCTGATATATCCCCTAAATTAATTCTCCGCTAAACTAAATCAAAGGTAATCGAGTCGTGTGGTAATCTGAGAGTCATACCAAATCCTGTTCGACTCTCAAAATGTTTGAATAAATCAAAAATAAATAAATCTCAAAAAAAATAACCCAAAAAAAAAAAAAAAAAAATAACTAAATAAAAGATTAAATAAAAAACCAAAAAAAAACCAAAAAAAATAACCATTCCCTCCATAGTGTCTGTCTCGATTATTTTTGGTCGTTCTGGGTAATAATGGCATAGTATCGGAGCGTTGGTGAACCTATATTTTAACTCATCGAAGACCTGTTAACACTGCTGTGTCCAGTTCCAGGGAACTCTATTATGCGTTAGTGTCTGAATCGGCAAAGCCAAACTACTAAAGCCTTGAATAAACCGGCGATAGAAATTAGCAAAACCAATAAACCTCTGTACTTCTTTGATGTTCCGAGGAGCCTGCCAGGCGAGGATGTCCTCGACTTTCTTCTGCCCCATTTGTATCCCCTTTGTACCTACTTTAAATCCCACGAATTCGACTTCTGGGACATAGAAGATACACTTGTCTATGTTGACACAAAGGTTATTCTCTGTTAGTTTCTGCAGCACCCAATGGACGAGCTCGACATGTTCTTCCTCTGTTTGGGTATAAATAAGGATATTATCAATGTATACAACTATTCCTCGGTCAATTCGTTCTGATAGAATATTGTTAACATGTCGCTGGAAAACAGATGGCGCATTAGTTAGCCTAAAAGGCATAACTGTATATTCATATAAGCCATATCTTGTCTTGAATGCTGTTTTCCACTCATCTCCAGCTGCTATTCTGAGTAGGTTAAACCCGAGTTTGAGATCGAGTTTGGAGAAAACCTGTGAAGTACCAACTTGTTCTATTAGGGTAGTCATAAGTAGTAAGGGATACTTGTCTTTTTTGGTTATGGCATTGAGCCCTCTATAGTCTACGACTATTCTGAGCTTACCATTTGGCTGTTTGGCGAAGAATATAGGAGCGCTAGCACTGCTTTTGCTCGGTCTTATCTTGCCAGTTCGGAGCATCTCATTTAGGTATTCTTTGAGAAGCTCCAGTTCATTAGGGGAGAGAGGGTATAGTTTTCCTGACGGGGGACTCTTTCCTTCTTCTAACTCAATTGTCATGTCTTGTAGACTGTGCGTGGGAAGGGCGGATTGCAACTCCTTTCCAAAGATTTTTACAAAATCCCTGTACTGTATTGGCAATCGATTAGCAAGTTCATGGATATTTTTAGTCACTGTTGTTTTCATAACCTTGCGAACATCTCTATTAGCGAACTTCTGATAATCCCATTCCCCTATTTCAATTAATCCAACATATTGAGTCTCTGCAAGTACTTTGTCAAAGTCAGCAAAATCAGTAACCTCCTCGATTTCCAATGCTCTTTTTAGCTCGAGTCCACAAGGAGTGGTAACTCATAATTTATCACAATTGGCTTTAATCCAATCCATCCTCAAAATGAGTGGAAGACCTAGTTCCAGGCACGCAACCTCAGTTACTAGGTCAAGGGTCTTATTTTTTCCAGATCTTGCATCTGGGACCTCCATCTGCAGGTTCTGAACCTGCACTGTGCCAGACCTCTTGAGAATCGAGCTGTCGGCGCTCTCTAATCTCAGTCTTTTCTCCCTCTTAACTCAAGGCACCATTATCTGTTCAACGAAAGAAGAATCAAAAATCGTGGCTTCTGCACTAGTATCAACCAAAGCATTAATGGAAATTTCGCGTTTATTTCTTCCGTACATCCAAGATAACTTAACAGAGATAAGAAATTTCAGTCCCTCATGCTTCAATACCTTTGCACCCGATTCTCCTGCCAAAGAGAGATTCTTAATTCCATCCAATGAAATATCTGGCACCGCTACCTTTCATGGTCTTTTTTCGAGTGCGCCAATATAAGGAGCCACCTCATCATCGGCTTTTCTTTTTGTCCCTTTTTTTGCGTTTTTATTAGATAAAGAAAGAGAAGAAATAGCAGAAGAAGACAAATTGCGAGAAACAGAACCAATTAAAACCAAGTCAATATCTATAGGTTCCCCTTCATGTTCCTCCTTCCAACTGCCAACAGAGATGCCATTCTTTATAACACAAATAGAAAACCAATCCTGCGAGACTATCCGACTCGATGTACTAGATAGCCCATATCCCTAACAGTCCGAATTCTCCCCATAGTCCAACTCATCCTCGCTAACAATGTGGCCAAACTGATCCTCAAGTGGCCCTACTACAGCCACTCCTGCAGACACTGTGGCCAATTTCTTTGCCTCCTCTTTTCCCATATTACCCTTTCCCTTTGCCTTTGTCTCATCCGTAACCTTCCAACCGATTGAACAGTCACCCATCATGTGAGTTTTGTCCCCACACTTGATGCACTATCCATCCTTCTTTCGAGCCTGTCTCATAGCATACGTAACACTATCTTGGCCAGGCTCTTTGGCTTTTTTGGAAAAGGTATTAGATTTGGATTTAGCCTTAGCATCAAGCTTGGTTTTTGCCTTTTGCTTTGGCTTTGTGATTCGGTCCTTGAGGTTTTCGGACTTCTTTTCGGCAGTTTTGGGAGTGTTGGGTACCTCCTTTTTCACACCAGTGGCCTGTTCTTTTTGACTGAACTGGCTCTGTGCATGTGCCTCCCTAACTTTTTCATATTCAACCTGAGACCCTACATTTGCAATAGCCTGAAAGTACATTTCTGTACTTGCTGGCACCTTATCAAGAATGTCTTTGTCAGTACTGACTCAGACCATATGGGCTCGAGTCTCAGACTGAATAGCACTAATCAGGTGCTCCCCAAGCTGTTCCCATAGTAGTTCCGCTACTAACTGATGAACCCTAACACGAGCGATAAAATCTTTCATCAACTCACCTTTCTTCTAGAATTCCTTCTGGAGGGAGACCTTCGTATCCCGCTTCTCATGCTGGTTCTGGTGTGCGTTTATGAACTCACATTTAAAGACATTAAACGTGTCCCATTCAACCTATCCGGAGTTGGCATCTAGTGTTCACTTGTGTTGGTTTGCGTAATACCAGGTGCTCGCACCTCTTGTAAGTAGATCCTCTACAAACAAGATTTTTTCCCTATGAGTAGAGTAGGTTAACGGCATGCGTTCAAAGGTGTCATCTACCTTCATTAGGAACTCCTTCAGCTTGCTTGAAGTTCCATCGAACTTCGGAGGTAAGGGGAAGTTTCGGGGTTCTTTCTTGTCAGAAAGGACCTGGGTTTTCTGGACTGGAGGTGGGGAGGTGGAGGTAGTGGAGGTGGTGGAGGTGGTACTGGACCTGTCCGAGTACCACGGATAATGAAATCTTCGATATCATCATCAATTGAACGAGTTCGTTTTTGTGGGCATTGTTGGCCAAGTGGCTGCTCTTGTAGGTCTTTGAGCTTTCGTTTGTGAGTTTGAATCTGGCGAGACAGTTCTTCTACTGATTCCTTATTAGTCTCACAACTGTGAATATGATTATCCTGTTCTTGTTTAATCGCTTTCTGTGCCCAATCATTCAGCTTGCCAACATCTGCCTTGATACTATCGAACTCCACCTTGGCTGCATCAATTATCGCCTCCGTATCCTCCTTGAGCTTTTTTGTCAGCTCTTGCCATTAGATTTCTAAAGTTTCCTTAATGGAAACTATTAGCCTCTTAACTGCGTCTTCTTGTCCATCAGTTTGTCCTTTTAAGGCAGCTACTTCTTCAGTTACTTGCTGTCGCAGTAACTTTAGATCATCATAAGTAGCTTTTGCACCATTGAAAACGATTGTATGAGCTTCTTGGGCTTGTTTCAGAAAACTTGCCTAAGTATTTAAACCTTCTGTAAGGTTCATAATTGCGGCTCATTGCCGTTCAAATTCTGTGGCTCCATTACGAACTATTCTAGCCAATAATTCGTTATATTCTTGTTGGCTTAGTCCTGTGCGAGGGGGTCGAATTGGACGTAGTGGGAGTTGAGCAGAGTGGCGTTGTGAAGAGGCATTGCTGTTTGTTCGTTGAGGTGGTCTTCGGAAAGGTAGGCCAAATCGATCAATTAATCCAGGTGGAAATGACTGCAACTCATCTGGACTATATATGGGGAGTCTTGAGGATTCTATCCCACGGGATAGAATATCCTCTATTGGAATATCAATAAGATCATCTTCCATATCGGTATCTGACTGTGGAAGATTATGAGGTCTTTGTGTGATGGCACGAGGTGTGACATCTGGGAATGTAAGGGGTTGGTAGGGCTGGCGAGGCCCTCTTGGTGTCTGGGAACTAGACATGATTAGAGTATATAATAGCAAATAATAACGAGAATCACTGGCTCTAAAGTAATGTCACGGGGGCCCTATTGACTGATAGTACTCTTGCAACTATTAGGACAGCCGTAATTTGCTGCCACAACGATATCTATTCTGCAACACAGAATATCAATCCTATAGCAGTAAAGTTCAATCCAACTATAGTCCCTCACGATGGATCTTATTTCGCAATACAAAATAAATCCTATGTCGCTTGAATGTAAAGTTAACTCAAGACTTAGAACTTTGTAGGTTTCATATACACAAGGTGCTCTTGCTTTCGAATACTCGCTGGTAGTAGAATAAATTCAACCAGAACTACTTGCACTATTTATATCCCGTGGTGTTCGTAGATATTCTTATGATAAAAATATTTTATAAAACGCGGGCCTACCTGTCACCTTGGAATTTCTTCCCAAGTGTTATGCTATCCACACCTTTATTAATGCAGTTGCTATCTGCACTCGTTGTCACAGGTTACTAACCCGAACGTAGAGAATATTGCCATGGCTGCATATTATATAATCTTCCCTTATAACTCGCTTATCCCATTAAAGAATTCTTATCCGAGACCACTAAATTCAATTTCAGATACGTTACCAATCCCCGATACTATCGAATTACTATCCGACAATATCCGAAGGCATCTAATTATGTTTCCGGCAATATTCACATAATAGTGTCTAGTGTCCATTGAAAATTATTTTCAACTGCACATACCTCTATGAATAGAGAACCGTGGGTCACAAGTAGATTACCATTGGAAAGGTATCAACGCATAGAAGATTATAAAATCTTAGTTTATCTCGATACCCAAATTATTCCCGGAGTTATTACCAATAATAAGTAAACCTCCTCGTAGACCTATATGACTATATTAAAAGTCTTATATCTTCATGAGTTTAACTACGATCATAAAAGGGATTGCAAAAATGGAATCAGGACGAAGAGTAGGCCTAGGTAGAATCTTAAAACATTAAATTCGGAGAACTTTATGTTTTGGCCCTACCTTTGGCCACTGTCCTAGACGCACTCCCTTATAGTGTCACCGGACGCACTTTGGTCTAAAGTGCACCCTCATGGCTTCATTTTTTTATTTATTTTTACCGAATTATTTTCCTGCAGTTCAGGGTAAAAATTCTATATTTAGGGTAACGCCAAGACTTCAGGGTAACAGCTAATATAGCTAGCATATATATGCATATAGTCTGTATTTTAATCTGAGTATAACTATTGAACCGTTAATAGGATTCTTATGAAACTTGAACCGTAGCTCCCTCAAGAGTTTATGGACGTTCCATAAGTGTCTTAACTATCTAGGATGATTATAAACCACTCCGAGGTTCATACCCGTTTCATATACTTAACTCTTATAGATAAGTATTAGAAACGTTTGCACCACACTGCTAAGAGTGTACCTAGAGTTCATGTAGATTCTAGGGTCGTTCTATAAGGGCCTAAGTACCTTTGGTAGGGCTGGATGTCACCCCATGACACTCTGTGCATGTGCCTCCCTAACCTTCTTATACTCAACCTGAAACCTAGCATTTGCAATAGCCTGGAAACACATTTCTGTACTAGCAGGTACCTTATCTAGAATGTCTTTGTTAGTACTGACTTGGACCATATGGGCCCGAGTCTCAGGCTGAATTGCACTAATCAGGTGCTCCTAGAGCTGTTCCCGTAGTAGTTCCGCTACCAACTGATGAACCCTGACACGAGCAATGAAATCTTTCATCAACTCACCTGTTTTATGGAACTCCTTCTGAAGGGAGACCTTTGGATCCCGCTTCTCATGCTGGTTCTGGTGTGTGTTTATGAATTCATGTTTAAAGACATTAAACGTGTCCCATTTAACCTATCTGGAGTTTGCATCTGGTATACACTTGTGTTAGTTTGCATAATACCAAGTGCTCGCACCTCCTATAAGTAGATCCACTACGAACAGGATTTTTTCGCTATGAGTAGAGTATGTTAGCGGCATGCGTTCAAAGGTGTGGTCTACCTTCATTAGGAATTCCTTGAGTTTGCTTTAAGTTCTATCGAACTTCGGAGGTAGGGGGAGGTTTCGAGGTTCTTTTTTCTCAGAAAGAACTCGAGTTTTCTTTTGTGGAGGAGATGATGGTGGAGGCAGAGGGGGTGGTACTAGACCAGTCCGAGTACCACATATGATGAAATCTTCAATATCATCATCAATTGATCGAGTGCATTTTGGTAGACGTTGTTGGCTGAGTGGTTGCTCTTGTAGGTCTTTGAGCTTCCTTTTGTTAGTCTGGATCCGATGAGAGAGTTCTTCTACAGATTCTTTATTAGTCTCACAACTGCGAATGCGATCATCTTGCTCTTGCTTGATCGTCTTTTGTGTCCATTCATAGAGTTTGACAACATCTGCTTTGATACCATCAAACTCTACTTTAGCTACATCAACTATTGCCTCCGTGTCCTGCTTAAGCTACTTGCTTAGTTCCTCCCATTGTTTTTCTAAGGCCTCACTGATGGATACAGTTAAACGTTTAACTACATCCTCTTGTCCTTCCGTTTGACCTTTTAAAGCTGCTACTTCTTCGGTAACCTGCTGTCGTAATAGCTTTAGGTCTTCATATGTAGCCATTGCTCCTTCAAAAATAACCCTATGTGCATCTTGGGCATCTTTTAGGAGGCTTGCTTGAGCATTTAGACCTCTTGTAAGGTCTGCAATCTCTGCTCATTGCCGGTCAAACTCAATAGATCCATCTCTAACAATTCGTGCCAATAATTGGTCATATTCTTCTTGGCTTAAACTTGGTCGAGACGGTGGTATAAGATGTGGTAGTGGCTGGGTAGGACGTCGTGATGATGTGTTACTGCCTGTTTGATGGGGAAGCCTTTGGGAAGGTTGTCCAAATCATTGTAATAAACCAGGTGGGAATGTGGTTTACTCATCTGGAGAGTATATAGGGTGTCTTGAGGATTCCATCCCTCAAGATAGAATATCCTCCATTGGGTTATCAATAAGGTCATCTTCCGTATCTGTATCAGATTGAGGAAGATTGTGTGGTCTTTGTGTGATGGCACGAGGTGTGACATCTGGGAATGTAAGGGGTTGGTAGGGCTGGCAAGGCCCTCTTGGTGTCTGTGAACTAGACATGATTTGAGTATATAGCAAATGAAAAGAGAATCACTAGCTACAAAGTAATGTCACGGGGGCCCTATTGACTGATAGCGCTCTTGCAACTATTAGGACGGCCGTAATTTCCTGCCACAACGATATCTATTCCGCAACACAGAATATCAATCCTATAGCAGTAAAGTTTAGTTCAACAGTAGTTCCTCACGACAGATCTTATTTTGCAACACAAAATAAATCCTATGTCGCTTAAACATAAAGTTAACTCAAGATTTAGAACTTTATAGGCTTCGTGTACTCAAGGTACTCATGCTTTTGAATACTCGCTGGTGGTAGAATGAATTTAACCGGAACTACTTGCACTATTTATATCCCGCTATATTTGTAGATATTCTTATGATAAAAATATTTTATGAAACGCGGGTCTACTTGTCACCTTGGAATTTCTTCCTAAGTGTTATGCCATCCACACCTTTGTTAATGCAGTTGCTATCTACACTCGTTGTCACAGGTTACTAACCCAACGTAGAGAATATTCCCATGTCTGCATATTATATGTACTTTGCTTATAGCTCGCTTATCCCATAAAAGAATTCTTATCCGAGACAACTAAATTCAATTTCAGATACATTACCAATCCCCGATACTATCGAATTACTATCCGACAATATCCGAAGGCATCTAATTATGTTTCCGGCAATATTCACTTAATAGTGTTTAGTGTCACAACCGTGTTCTTAGTCTTGATTTGACACTCGAATAGGCTTGTTCGGGTGTCGTGCTGTTTTGACACTCGAATAGGCTTGTTTGGGTGTCGTCGATGGGTGATTGTTATCTTATCTTCCGAGATAGGAATCTCGGGAAGCTTATTCCTTACAAGGCCTTGGCCTGGAATCATGTATATATATCTTCGTCCCTCTGCCCTCTCGTTGGATCCCCATCCAATGTCTTGTATATCCAATTCAGGACCTTGCCTCTTCCAGCGCTTGTGCACCTCCCTTGTGCACCCCCCACTTGTCTTGTGAACTACTCTGCAGCACAGCTGCCTCCCTCCGACACACGCGGCAACCGCTTCCGCGTGTCTCGTGCCTCTTGCCCTTGTCCCCCGTCCCAGCCTTCCCCAGTTACACACGTAGCGTTCCTACGTGTGTGTGTGTTACCCTAGCCTTTCCCCTAATCACATACGTAGCGCTCCTACGTATGTCTCACCTTGTTCCTGTCCTCGCCCCGGCGTACCCCTTGGTTGCCTTGTCCCCTGAGCCCCGTTACACTACGTTGGATCACTCTGATCAACCGGTACGCTCAATGGCTGCCCAAGACACCACTCCCGCGCTCGCAGCCAGATTTCGAGCCTGGCAAGCTCTACCCATTCCCATGAACCAGGCCGATTTCGGCAGCTATCGTCAGACCATTATCGATATATACCTGGCGGCGGATGCCTTAGGCCAACGACTGGAATTAGCCATACATGAAGGCCAACAAAAACAGACCAGAACCAATGACGAGGTCACGATACTCACCGAAGACCTCCTTTCCTGCCAGGCTGACCTCGCAACTGCCCAGAATGACTTGATCAATGAAAGAAGGACTATCCAGAGCCTGAATAGAGCCCTGGACACAATCCAAGCAGCCCCAGCACCCCAAGCACTACAGGCACCCAAGACCCAGGATCTCTCTACCCCGCCAAAGTTCAATGGCGACAGGACTCACCTGAAAGCCTGGAAAAATTCCATCAAAATCAAACTAACTGGGGATGCTGCAAAATTCCCTACCGTTCAGCACCAATTAGCTTATGTATACGGCCTATTGGAGGGCAGAGCTTTGGACCAGGTCCAACCCTATATGCTCGATAACTGCTTCAACCTCCCTGATGTTGCTGCTCTGCTCACAATCCTCGACCGTGCCTTCGGAGACCCAGACCCCGTGGGTACAGCAACTCGCGCTCTCCGAGCACTAAAACAGAAGGGCCATGACCTCTCAACATACGTGGCAGAATTCTCAAGGTTGGCAGCAGAGGTGGAGTGGAACGATCGGGTGAAGCTGGAACAGTTCGAGGAAGGCCTCAATATTGAGCTCAAACAGGCCCTCCTCCAATCTCCAGATGTCAAAACCCTAGATGAATTCATTGATCAGGCATCCAAGATGGAGTAAAAGATGGCTAGGTTGAGATTCCAGGTCAGCGTCTCCAGTACCTATCGGCCTCCTGTTAAAGCCCAGCACCTCCAGCAACAAACTCGACCCCCGAACCCTAGCCCTCAGACCCAAGCTACAGCTAATAAGCCAGCCCACCCATCCCTGGTGGCGGGCGGCACCACCCCCATGGATTTATCATCAGGAAGGCCCCGCCTGACATAAGAAGAGAGGGAACGTCGCCGCAACAATGGGTTGTGCATTGCCTGTGGGAAAGTGGACCACTTCATCGCGGCATGTCCCCTCCGCAAGAACCAATCCCTGGCCGCCCACGCCATATCCGAATCAAGGATTGAAGAGGTTGAAGAATCGGGAAAAGGGGAGTCCCTTGCCTAGTTACTGACACTAGCAAGGGACCTGCCCAGGGCCATTTATCTTTGTCTGCGTTTTCTTTGCCTGCACCTATGTCTGTTGATGAATCTCGCTTGTTTGGCGAGTATTTTGTAGTACCAATAACTGTTAAATTCAATGGTAAAACAGTGGTAACATCAGCTCTCATCGATTGTGGTGCTTCGGGAATTGCATTCATTGATCAGGCCTTCGTCAGTAAAAATTCCATACCAACCTCGAAGTTAAAAACCCCCCGTCTTCTCGACGTCATTGATGGCCACCCCATCTCTTCTGGGGCTATTACCAACCTCGCGTGTCTGCCCAGTGCCATTGGAGACTATTCGGAGGACCTCCCAATGTTTGTGACTAAACTAAAATATCCAATTGTGCTTGAGATCCCCTGGCTCAGAATGCACGATGTGTCAGTCAGCTTCGGCTCGTACACCTTGCAATTCAACAGCCATTATTGCAGAAAAAACTGTGGAGGTCCAAAAATCATCATCACGGGGCTATGCGCATTACCACCCCCGATAATCCACCCAGCCAAGGTGGTACACCAGCCCGTACACATCAATACTGTCCACTCCCCAGTTACCCCTGTCCCCCCTATTCCCCTGGCGACCCCAAAACCCCTGAACGTTAGCTTTATCGGGGCAGGGGCTTTCGCTTACCTCACCAGAAGGCACAAGCTGAAGGCTCATACCCTATCTATACACGAGGTTAACCTGGAAATCAACAAGATGTGGCCTAAGGAGGAGTGGAAGGCTATGGTCCCAGATGAATATCACGAGTTCATTGATCTGTTCTCAGAAAAGGCCGCAGAGAAACTCGTACCACACCGACCATATGACCACACTATCCTGCTGGTAGAAGGTAAAACCCCCCCCTATGGGCCTCTCTATGGAATGTCCCGAGTTGAGCTGGAAGCCCTGAAGAAATACTTGGAAGAAAACCTCAACAAGAGCTTCATTTGCCACAGCTCCTCACCAGCGGGTGCCCCGGTGCTGTTCGTGAAGAAATCGGATGGCTCCCTTCAGTTGTGTGTTGATTATCGTGGCCTGAACGAAATAACGGTCAAAAACAGGTACCCCCTACCCCTAATCCAGGAGACATTAGCCAGGCTCTCCAAGGCCAAGTGGTTCACCAAACTAGATTTGAGAGGGGCATACAACCTGGTACAGATCGCCGAGGGGGAGGAGTGGAAAACTGCCTTCCGAACTCGTTATGGCCATTTTGAGTATAATGTTATGCCTTTTGGGTTGACTAACACTCCCGCCTCTTTCCAGCACTTTATTAATGACACCCTGCGAGACTTTCTAGTTGTGTTCTGCACAGCCTACCTTGACGATATCCTGATCTATTCCGATACCCTGGCAGAGCACAAAATTCATGTTCGTCAAGTGTTGGAGAAGCTGGAGCAAGCTGGATTGTACCTCAAGCCCGAGAAATGCGAGTTTCATGTGCAAGAGGTCAAGTATCTGGGGTTAATCATCACCACGGAGGGCATCAGGATGGACCCTGCCAAGGTTACCACTGTCCAGGAATAGCAAATCCCAGCGAATCTCAAGAATGTCAAGGTATTCCTAGGGTTCACCAACTTTTACCGGCGTTTTATCCTGGGTTATTCGAAGATCGTAGCCCCCCTAACTACCCTGACCAAAAAAGACCGGCGATTCCACTGGAGTCCAGAAGCCCAATCCGCCTTCCAGAACCTCAAGGAAGCCTTCTGCTCAGCACCAATCCTGGCCAACTTTGATCCAGACAGTGAATGTATCGTAGAAACTGACGCCTCCGACTATGTCTCCACAGGGATCTTGTCTCAGTATGTCAACGGGATCCTCCACTCTGTGGCCTACGTCTCGAAAAAACACTCCTCGGCTGAGTGCAACTACGAGATCTATGACAAAGAACTGATAGTCATTGTGCGAGTATTCGAAGAATGGAGGCCACATCTGGAGTCAGCCAAGGGGATCATCGAGGTATTATCTGACCACAAAAACCTTGTGTATTTTACAACCACCAAGCTGCTTAACCAAAGGCAAGCTAGGTGGTCAGAGTTCTTATCTCGGTTCAACTTCAAGATCAGATACCGGCCAGGAAAGGCTGGGGGCAAGCCCGATGTATTAACCCGGAGATCAGGAGTTCTCTCTAAAGGGGGGGATGAAAGGCTAAAATACCAAAATCAGGTGGTATTGAAGCCCGAAAACCTTGACCTGGCGGCCAATGTCCTTACTGAAGCTGAGGCTGAGGCTGATGCGGAAGTGGAAGCGGAGGCTAAGGCCGATGCGGAAGGTGAGGCTGAGGCTGACCTCTGACAACTAGTGAGACAGGCATATATGGACGACCCCCTGGCCAAGGAAATTATCACTGCAGTGGATTCTGGCCAGCGCCACTACCCCAAGATCTCCCTAGCCGAGTATACCGTCTAGGAAGGCCTCCTCTACCACCTCGAACAGCTGTATGTGCCGGAAGGAGAGCTGCACCTTCGATTAATCAAGGAACACCACGACACCCTGGCCGCTGGGCACCCTGGAGTGGCTAAGACGTTAGAGCTCTTGAATAGGCAATACACGTGGATTAACCAACGGAAGGATGTGGAAAGGTACTTGCGGAACTGCCATGTTTGCAAGCGTGCTAAGCCTACCCATCATGCTCCTTATGGGACCCTGAAGCCCTTGGAGATCCCAGACCAACCTTGGCAACACCTAACCATGGACTTTGTGACTGGGTTGCCGGAGGATTCGGGGTTTAATGCTATCCTTATGGTAGTAGACCGATTGACCAAAATGAGGCATGTTATACCTTGCCATGATACCTGTTCGGCCCGGGACCTCGCCGGCCTCTACCTCAACCATATATTCCGCTACCATGGTCTCTCCAAGTCAGTCGTCTCGGACCGCGGCCCCCAATTCGTCTCGGACTTCTGGAAGGTATTCTGCGAGCTTCTGGGAATCAACATACACCTCTCCACAGCATATCACCCCCAAACAGATGGTCAGTCCGAGCGAATGAATGCGATCATGGAGCAGTACCTGAGAGCATACGTCAATTACCAGCAAAACAACTGGGTTTCGCTGCTGGCAACCTGTGAGTTCGCCGCTAACAACCATTTCTCGGAGACTCTGAAAACCTCCCCATTCCTGGCCAATTATGGCTGGCACCCTCGTTTCGTAGACTCTCTAGCACCCCTACACAAGGCTAGGGAGAACACCCCAGCTAAGGAGTTCGCCACAGAGATTGCTGAGCTGTACTCCACCCTAAGAGCCGAACTGGTATATGCTCAAGCCAGGCAAGCTGAGTATGCCAATGGATCACGGTTGCCAGCCCCCAGATATCAGTCAGGAGACAAGGTGTAGCTTTCCAGCCGGCACCTCGGAACAGAACGCCCCTCCCACAAGCTGGATCATAAATTCCTGGGACGCTTTGAGGTATTGGCAGCTGTGGGAACTCATGCCTATCGATTGAGGTTTCCCAAAGATATCAAACGGCACCCGGTTGTTCATGTCTCCGAGATCGAGCCCTCTACGGATGACCCCCTCCCAGGATAGAAACACCCCCCACCCCCTCCAGTGATTATCGAAGGGGAAGAGGAATGGGAGGTAGAGGAAGTGCTGGACTCGCGGAAGAGGTACGGGCATTTGCAGGATAAGGTTAAGTGGCTAGGGGACGAGGAGGCGACCTGGCAACCCGCAGAGGACTTAGAGAATGCGCAGGATTTGGTCGCCCTATTCCACCAGCAATACCTAATGAAGCCTCGCCCAATGGAATGATGTTGTGTCTTTTGAGAGTCATACGGTGGGGCCCGCCGACTCTCGTTCTTCTCGCTCCTCTTGTTCTTCTTGTTGTTTGGAGTTGGAATCCTTGTCGTTGCCTTTGTTGTTGTTTCCTGTGTTGATTTTGCCGGTTATCGTGCCCAGGCCTCCTAGTCGCTGGGGCTCCAGCCTAAAGGGGGGATAGTATCATAACCATGTTCTTAGTCTTGATTTGACACTCGAACAGGCTTGTTCAAGTGTCGTGCTTTTTTGACACTCGAACAGGCTTGTTCGGGTGTCATCGATGGGTGATTGTTATCTTAGCTTCCGAGATAGGAATCTCGGGAAGCTTATTCCTTCTACGGCCTTGGCCTGGAATCATGTATATATATCTTCATCCCTCCGCCCTCTCCTTGGATCCCCATCCAATGTCTTGTATATCCAATACAGGACCTTGCCTCTCCTAGCGCTTGTGCACCTCCCTTGTGCACCCCCCCCTTATCTCGTGAACTACTCTGCAGCACAGCTGCCTCCCTTCGACACACGCGGCAACTGCTTCTGCGTGTCTCGTGCCTCTGGCCCTTGTCCCCCATCCCAGCCTTCTCCAGTCACACACGTAGCGTTCCTACGTGTATGTGTTTTACTCTAGCCTTTCCTCTGATCACACACGTAGCGCTCCTACGTGTGTCTCACCTTGTTCCTGTCCTCGCCCCGGCGTACCCCTTGGTCGCCTTGTCCCCTGAGCCCCCGTTACATATAGTGTCCATTGAAAATAATTTTCAACTGCACATAACTCTATGAATAGAGAACCGTGGGTCACAAGTAGATTACCATTGGAAAGGTATCAACGCATAGAAGATTATAGAATCTTAGTTTATCTCGATACCCAAATTATTCATAGAGTTATTACCAATAATAAGTAAACCTCCTCGTGAACCTATATGACTATATTAAAAGTCTTATATCTCCATGTGTTTAACTCCGATCATAAAATGGATTGCAGAAATGGAATCAGGACGAAGAGTAGGCCTAGATAGAACCTTGAAACATACAATTTGGAGAACTTTATGTTTTGGCCCTACCTTTGGCCACTGTCCTGAGCGCACTCCCTTATAGTGTCACCGGACGCACTTTGGTCTAAAGTGCGCCCTCATGGCTTCATTTTTTTATTTATTTTTACCAAATTATTTTCCTGCAGTTCAGGGTAATAATTCAATATTCAGGGTAACGCCAAGACTTCAGGGTAACAGCTAATATATAGCTAGCATATATGTGCATATAGTTAGCATATTAATCTGAGTATAACTATTGAACCGTTAATCGGATTCTTATGTAACTTGAACCGTAGCTCCCTCAAGGGTCTATGGGCGTTCTATAAGTGTCTTAACCATCTAGGATGATTATAAACTACTCCGAGGTTCATACCCGTTTTATATACATAACTCTTATAGATAAGTATTAGAAACGTTTGCACCACACTGCTAAAAGTGTACCTAGAGTTCATGTAGATTCTAGGATCGTTTTATAAGGGCCCAAGTACCTTTGGTAGAGCTGGATGTCACCCCGTGACATTAGATAGCACAAATCATATAAGATAGATTACATCAGTTAATTACTGTTCTCTTCAGGAATGTCCCATATAGTAATCTCCCTACCCTTCTGAGGTCTTACCTCAGCAGAACCGAAATACACAAACGTCCGTGCCTACGGATATAGATTGTATAAATGGTACCGAATGAATACTGTCTAGTACCATTCATTACACTAAAGCAGAAGGCAAAAACCAAGCCTGATACCAAATTCAAGCCCAAGTCCAATACTTCCTCCAAGAAGGAAAAAGAGCCTGGTCAAGATAAAGTCACATATTCAATACGACAGGCTCGGAAGAAGGACAAATAGTGTATAAAGTGTCAGGATAAAACTCATATGATGGGTAACTGTACAAATGGCTGAAAACCTACGGTTGAATCTAAGGGAAAGGGAAAAGGAATAAAGAAAGCTAAGAAAGTGGCGACAGTGTCTGCAGGAGCGGCTGTAGCAGTGCCACTTGAGGTTCAATTTAGGTATATTGTTAGGGAGGATAAGTTGAATTATGGGGAAAATTTAAACTATTAGGGATGTAGGCTATCTACTATGTTAGGTCGGATAGTCTTGTAGGATTGGTTTTCTATTTGCATTATAAGGAATGGTATCTCTATTGGCAGTTGGAAGGAGGAACATGAAGGGTGTAAAGTAAGGTGGCGTGCTTCATAACCAACTCTCTACTGCCGGGCAGCAGTACTAGAGTTTACTACAGCAATCTATAAGTGTATGGAACCTATAGCTTCTGTTTAAGTATATTTTGCTATATATATTCTATTATCGCTCTAGTTATAGAAGATAGGCCCGACCGGCCTATTACTTGTTATTGGAATATAGAGGGAGATGGGCCAATAAAGGGCCCAAAATTAATAGCTCAATACTTTATTATTGGTAGATATCTACTACTCTGTTTCTGTCTCTATCACTAGCTTGAATGCTCCTCCAACTAAGGGGAATTCAGGGAACTATATCGGTTTCTAACGGAGCAGTGCTAGGGCAGTACTAAGGTAGTGTACCATCATCTGACCTATATATGTAATTGAGATTAACATGATAGAAACTTCCAGAAACTATTAGGAAATATAACTACATGTACCATGTAACTCACTAATTGAGTCACGCTCATTATTGTAATGAAATACATGAGTTACTATACATATTATTATCATCTGCCAACCGACGCTGGCAGCCTGATAATATCTTATTCCACTAGGTTAAAAGTTGGTATATAACAGAAGTTACATTTCATTGGGAAATGGAATGTGACTTCCTTACAAAGGGGAATCGATGGATATTGACCCTATTTTGATTAGTTCTATTTCTTGTAATTTGTCTTCTTCTACTATTTCTTCTCTTTCTTTATCAAATAAAAAGGCAAAAAAAGGGACAAAAAGAAAAGCTGATGATGAGGTAGCTCCTCATATTGGTGCACTCGAAAAAAGACTATGAAAGGTAGCAGTGCCGGATATTTCCTGGGATGGAATTAAGAATTTCTCTTTGGCAGGAAAATCAGGTTCGAAAGCATTGAAGCATGAAGGATTGAAATTTTTTATCTCTGTTAAGTTATCTTAGATATATGGAAGAAATAAACACGAAATTTCCATTAATGCTTTAGTCAATACTGGTGCAGAAGCCACGATTTTTAATTCTTCTTTCATTTAATAGATTATGCTGCCTTAGGTTAAGAGAGACAAAAAACTGAGATTAGAAAGCGCCGACAGCTCGATTCTCAAGAGGTCTGGCATAGTGCAGGTTCAGAACCTACAGATGGAGGTCTTAGATGCAAGATCTGGAAAAAATAAAACTTTTGACTTGGTAACTAAAGTTGCATGCCTCAAACCAAGTCTTTCACTCATTTTGGGGATGTATTAGATTAAAGCCAATTGGGATAAGCTACGAGTCACCACTCCTTATTATTAAATAATGCGTTCAAACACTCTCTCTTACACCACAAATCATATATACATGCATTATTCATTCCTAATTACATACCACCATATAACAAATCATATGTATTATGCTTATATCGATTAAGTATTTCTATATGCTTTTCACATGCATAACTCTATTGTTAGTTATGTTAATTACGCTCTAATAACTCTATTTTAGCTCTATTCACATGCTTACAATACATATTAAACCATATTCTAAGTTATACTTCTGTTAAACTTTAATGTTACAAACTCAAAGATATTGAGTATATTGTAATCATGTTGAACGTATTTAGCACGCTCTGGCTTATACTATAGCTGGCTGGAATTGTGTGTATATAGGAGGAGAATTTCCTTCCTTCAGAGTTCACATCAGTTCACATCAGTCTACATATCAATCTTATTCACTCATACATTCTATAATATATTTTCCTATATATTCTACGTTCCGAGTGCACGCTCTACAGCATCCTCTACAGTATCCACAACGTCCTCTACATTCCCCAGAACGTCCTCCACCAGCCTATTAGATCCGTTCCTAAGTTTCTCCTTTATTGGATACTTGGTTGAATTACCACTGCCTGTTGGATATAGTGTATATCTCATATACCTGTATCTCAACAAGTTATGAGCCCGGTCTGCTCTACCTCAACCACAACTATCAAACGCATCTACAATGGCTCAATCATTGTCACCAGATCCCTTAAACCTTCAAGAACCTCAACAACAAGTCTAAGTCTTTAAAATCCCTAAAGACTTTAGTCAAGCCTCTGTCAAAATTGATAATATTGATCCATTAGTTAGTCATACCAACTATGAAGACTGGGCAGACATGATGAAAATGGAATTTCGTGGAATGGGAACTACTTCCATTTAGTGTGTATATCGGCCCGAGTCGAGGCAAGTTTGCCAACTATTTTTCCTACTCAACACTGACTCGCACCGATGGCAATCTATGAGAAGCTAACTTGAGCCGACTCACTGGCTACTTAAGAGTACTCGCCAAGCCCTTTTGTCATGGGGAATAGGCTAGAAGCCTAGCTTCGCTGCCCATATATACATGAAATTCATGCATTCGCGGCTTATATATATGGAATTCATGCATTCACGGCTTATATATATACATGGAAATCATGCATTCACGGCTTATATATATACATGGAGTTCGTGTATTCGCAGTTAGGAAATATCAAATCCATGTATATATAGAGGCCACGAATGCCAGATTTACATATATATAGAGGCCGCAAATAAACAATATAGAGGCCATGAATACATAAATTTCATGTATATATATAAGCTGTGAATGTACGAATTCCATGTATGTATATAAGCCGCCAATGCATGAATTCTATATATATATATAAGCTGTGAATGCATGATTTCCATGTATATATATAAGCCACGAATGCATGAATTTCATGTATATATATAAGCTGCGAATGCATAATTTCCATATATATATATAAGCCATGAATGCATGACTTCCATGTATATATATAAGCCGAGAATGCATGACTTCCATATATATATATAAGCTGTGAAAGTATGATTTCCAAGTATATATAAGTGGCCAAGGAAGGCTTCCAGCCTATTTTACATAACCAAAAGGCTTGGTGAGTACTCGTTGGCTACTCAGCGCTGGCCCGAGTTTTCTAGAGAATTGTCTAGCCAACTCGCCAAGTTGGAGGATTGGGCAAAACTCGGCTGTCAGCGTGAGTCTTAGTGAGTCGGCTCGGGAAAAACTCGCCTTGGTGCACACGCTACTTCCATTATTATTGATGGTGTTATACCCTTAGAAAATGCGTCTGCAAAAGAAAAAGATGCATATACCACTTTGTCTCAATCTACTCTCTTAATTTTGATGCAAGTTTTGAGCAAACCTATCCTCAAAAAGGTCTCCAAATTTGAAACCCTTCATACTATTTGGACCTATCTGAAGAACACCTACCACGTTGATAATGCTTTCAGTTATATTCAACAGTGGAATAACTTCACTTTTATTTCTACCAACTTTAATCTTACCAAACACATTCATGAATTTATTGATATTTATAAAAACGAATGAGAACGATTATACCAACAAAGTGCATCCGGTCCTGCCAATAGCTATTGACAAGCACTATGCACATTCTTAGGATTTGATGAAGTAAAAAGAGATTTTTTGCTAGGGGCTCTTATTAAGCATTATCCCAATCCAGTTGATAATCTGTCAACTAAAGACAATCTAACATATGTAGAATTGAAATCTAAACTTCATAGTCTGGCTACCAATCATCAATTGACAACTTCAGCAGACTCTGTTCTAATTAATACTAAAGTTCTAGTGTCCAAAAAACGCAAAAGGAATGCTAGTATATCTAATGCAAAAGAGTCCACTGAAAATATCAAATCAAAGTGGTGTACTAATTGCAAGAAACATAATAAAACTCTATTCGAAGGCCATAATTAGAATGAATGTAGACATTTGAAAAGGGATCAAGAGGCTAAGAAACAACAGCCAACACAAGAAGCTGAACATGTTACTGTAGACCAAGCATATACAAGTGTTAGTTCTTGCTCTCTCCCAGCCTGGAAATTTGATTTCTGTGCAAGTTCTCATATGTTATATAATATAGGACAATTCAATATAATCTCCATACATAATAAAACTGTAAATATAGGAGGCAATGGCATTTTACAGGCAGAAGGGATTGGCAAAGTTCGTTTGAATTGTTTACTTCCTAATGGCTCAGTTAATCTAATTTTGTTAAGGAATGTATTATATGTCCCTACTCTTTGTCATAACTTGTTTTTATATAATTCAGTTCATTTTAAAGGCATTATATGGGAAGCAAAAGGAAATTATGAATACTTGTATATGTTCTGGTCCGTTCCAAGATCCGGTCCATATCGGTATGGCCCGGTCTATACCGGTATGGACTGGATATCACAACGGACCAGGCCGTTACAGTATGGCTAGATATCGCAACAGACCAGGCCATTACAGGATTAAATTGTTCAATGTCATGGATAGTAACAAGGATTTACCACAATCACAGTGGCCACAGCAGCCACAGCGACATTAAAATTACTAAATAGGGACATATCCGATATGAAGGTAATTTTGTAGCAACATTTGGTCAAAGAATATCGGAGATAATATAAAATGACCTATCGTAGAAAATACTCAGTAGAGGTATACCTGAAATGAAGGTTATTATATAGAGAAACATTAGGTCAAAGAACAAGAAATCATCTGCCTCAGTCTGCGTCATGTAGTGTCTACTTCCATCATACTTCCTAGCATGAAACACACTAATATTTAGAGCTGGCAAAAGCATGAAAAAACCAATATACAGAGCCAGCGGAAGTATGAAAAACACCAATATATAGCGCCAGTGGAAGCATACAAAACACTAGTATATAGTACCAGTGGAAGTATGCAAAACACCAATACCTAGAGCTAGTGAAAGCATGAAAACCACCAATATATAGCGCCAGCGGAAGTATATAAAACACCAATATCTAGAGCCAGCGAAAGCATGAAAACCACCAATATATACCAGCAGCGGAAGCATGCAAAACACCAATATCTAAAGCCAGCGGAAGCATGAATTGCATGCATATATAGAGGCCAAAAAGCCATCATTTCTATATGTTTGTCTTCTCATTCGTTTCCTATATATGGGTATTTCCTCCTTTATGCTAGGTTTTGTCAATTGTAGGAGGAGCCCTAACCGATATGGCAGGATGATTGTAGGTAAGACATGTAATCTGGTTTTAAGGCAGCGCTAGTCAATCCAACTGTAATGGCTGGCAGCAAGACACGGCAAGTCCCTATTTCTAAGATGTGCCCGGCTGGGACTTAGAGCTTTTCTCCTGTTCATTCCTTCCAAATAATTTTGCTCACTCAATTCTACCCTAGTTTGCTCGCTCATTTTCTCGCTCATTTGTTCGCTCATTTTCTTGCTCATTTTCTCGCTCATTTGCTCGCTCATTTTCTCACTGATTTACTTGCTTGATTCTAGGCTGATTTGCTTGCTTAATGGTATGCTGATTTGCTACTCAATTCTAGGGTGATTTGCTTACTTGATTATATGCTGATTTGCTTGCTCGATTATATGCTGATTTGCTCGCTCGATTATATGCTGATTTTCTCGCTCGATTCTAGGCTAATTTCCTCGCTCGATTCTATGCTAGTGGTGATTTCCTTGCTTAATTCTCTGCTGATTTCCTCTTTCAATTCTAGGCTGATTTGCTTGCTCGATTCTATACTGGTTTGCTTGCTCATTTTCTCACTGATTTGCTCACTCGATTGTATGCTGATTTGCTCGCTCAATTGTAGGCTGATTTCCTCGCTCGATTCAGTAATATCCTTGCTTAATTCTCTGCTGATTTCCTCACTCAATTCTTGGCTGATTTCCTCGCTCGATTCTAGGCTGATTTGCTTGCTTGATTCTAGGCTGATTTGCTCACTTGATCCTAGGCTGATTTGCTCGCCTGATTCTAGGCTGATTTGCTCGCTCGATTCTAGGCTGACATCCAGGGTGAGCAAATATTCAGGCTGACATGTAGAGCAAGTGAATATCCAGGTTAACATATAGAGTGAGCGAATATCCAGGCTAGCATGTAGAGCGAGCAAATATCCAGGCTAACATATAGAGCAAGCGAATATTCAGGCTAGCATATGGAGGGAGCGAATATCCAGGCTAATATCTGGGGCGAGCGAATATGCAGGCTGATATCCAGGGTGAGCGAATATCTAGGCTGACATATAGAGTGAGCAAATATCCAGGCTAGCATATAGAGCGAGCAAATATCCAGGCTGATATAGGGGGAATATGCAGACTCACTGGAGAGGGTTATCTAGGCTAATATCTAGGGCCAGCAAATATCCAGGCTGATATCTGGGGTGAGTAAATATCCAGGCTGATATATGGGGCGAGCAAATATCAAGGCTGATATATGGGGCGAGCGAATATCCAGGCAGGCATATTGAGCGAGTGAATATCTAGGCTAATATATAGAGCAAGCGAATATTCAGGCTGACATGTAGAGTGAGTGAATATTCAGGCCGATATATAGAGTGAATGAATATCCAGGCTGGCATGTAGAACGAACAAATATCCAAGCTGGCATATAGGGCGAGCAAATATCTAGGCTAGTATATAGAGTGACCAAATATCCATGCTACTGTATGTTTTCTGTCACTGTATGTTTCCTGTCTCTATACACTGTATATTTCCTCTCTTTATGCGCCTGTCTCTACAATTGAATTGGCAAGTGGAAAAAGGAATGAGTTTTAGTAGAATATAGCACTATAGTATTTGAAACTAATAGTAGGCATAGCGTAGTGGTAAGTTCTTCACTTTACGGTTTATGTTTATTTATTGAGGGCCCGAGTTCGATTCCCAGTGGAAGCAAGAAGTTAATTGCCTTAATATTACTGTCGGCAGACTGGGAGCAGAGTTGTTAGGTATCCATTCCTTAATGCTCCAGTTCACTATATCTCCACCAAACTACAAGTCTACAACAAGGGCGACCTAAGAAGTAGTGTGATGGCGCACAGAGTATAGTGAACTGGAGTAACTCATTTTGCCTTTTCTCATTTTACCTTTTGACATAAGTGTCTTTCTTAGCGACTGCTACAGGGATCGAGACTCCTTTTTTTCTATAACCTTTAATACGACTATGATCTTTGCCCGAGTAGTGATTGTTGCCAAATCAGGATAACCATATCGTCATCAACCTCAGTTACCTTATTAGATAATCGTGAGAATAAAATGAATTATTTCAAAATGTATATATTGCAGGTGAACTACAAGAACAAGCGCGGCTATGCTGGGAGACCATTTGTGTTGGAGTTTGGAATGGGATAGTGACTGCGTAGAGGATAGAGGTTAAGATAGACATGAATCTAGGAATATAGCATCAAATGATTTATGTTGGTTAGGCCAAATGCGTAAGGAAATATAAGAAGATATGAATATTTATGCCATCCCGGAATGGCCTGGGTAATCTCGCAATCTCGCAATGGCCCGGTCCATACTGGTATGGAGGGCCATACTGGTATGGCTCGGGCAATCCTAGAACGGCCCGGTCCAAACCGGTATGGCCTGAAATCCCGGAACAGGCCAGAACCTATATACAGAATAGAAGTCTAGTTCTTATTACAGAGTTCCATAATGGTCTTCCTCATATTATTGAAGCTCAAAATACACAAGAAAAAGCTTTTATATCTCATGAAAATACCTTTGAA
>WHUX01000350.1:0-40088 GCA_015179025.1 Terfezia claveryi | reverse complement strand
TCATTGAAGAAAAACACATCAGCGACGGATTTGAAGACGACAAGGACTACTTCATTACACACTGGCTTGACCAAGGAACAGGTATGAAAGCCGCATATCAATCACGCATGAGAGTATGTCCTATCTGGAAGAACTATTATGATACCTTTGTGAATCGTAAGGATCATAGAAGAAAAGACGGATTTTTGTATGTCAAGAACCGACAAGGACAATGGAGACTAGTCTTGCCCTCTACCTTTAACATCGAAGGTAAGAACTATCTCGAATTGGTTATTAAAGATGCACATGAAGCAACCGCTCATGGTGGCATTGAAAAAATGATGAAATATCTTACTGACCGATATGATTGGCCAGTCCTTTGCAGAACCAACTAAGGACTATATCAGAAGTTGTGATACTTGTCAACGGACAAAGTATTCCAACAAGGCACCACTTGGACTCGTAACCCCATTACATGTACCAAGCAGGCCATGGACTGACATATCGATAGATTTTCTTAAAGTAGCACCTGTGTTTACTAAGTGTTCAATTTTGTACCCAAATATTCCTGTTGAAGAAGATCATATAGTTTGTATTTCACGACTTTGGACGATTGTCGATAGACAATCAGGATTCAAGTTTCTTATTCCTGTCTCAGATAATTTCACAGCAGAACAATGTACTGCTACCTTTGATACTCATGTAGTCCCGACTATGGGATACCCTTTCTGTATTGTTTTTGACTGCGACACTCTTTTTATGTCAACGCACTTTCAAGATTGGGCTAGGAATAAAGGAATCAAGTTGGAACTGTCCACCGCATATCATCCACGTGCAGACGGACAATCGGAAATTGTGAACAAAGAAATTCTACAAGTAGCAAGAGCCTGTAAAATCGAAGGATTTGATTGGCTACAGAAACTACCAGAGATACAGTTGAAACTTAACTCTAGGTATAATACCGCTAGACAGAATAGTCCCTTTTCCACACTATTTGGATTTAATGCACATCTTGGCATATCGATACTTCCATACCCCATTAATGCATATGTACCCGCAAATGAATGTCATGAGGTAACGTCTAAAAACCTATATGACGCCAAGAAGACTCAAGCATCTCAAGCGAACAAACGACTACCCAATATAGCCAAATTTTCAGTCGGACAACAGGTTATGCTTTCCTCAGAAAATATCAACCTATCGAATGTCTCACCCAAGCTTAAACCAAAATGGCTAGGCCCATTTCCCATTATTTCTAGTAATCGGAAACGCAATAATTATAGCCTAGACCTATCCAGTCAACCTGACCTCCACCTCATATATAACACTTTTCATATCAGCAAACTTAAACCTTACTACAAAAACGATCCCATCCAATTCCCTCACAGACAATCTCAGGAACCAGGACCAATTCAAGATGATCGTTATGAAGTTGAAAAGGTATTAGAATTCAGAACAGCTCCTCGAACTGGAGAAAGACAATATAAGGTAAGATGGCTAGGATACACTCCTAAATATGACTCCTGGGTAAACGCCAAGGATATCACTACCGAAATTCTTCAAGACTTCTAGACGACCGGAAGCATGGAAGATATATTCAAGAGACGTCAAAGGACTAAAGGAAAATAAGGACCACGAACCAGAGATGAGACCCGAGCTCTCATCCAACAAGAACGAGATAGAATCATGAGTCAAGGAAACACTAAGGATATTCATGTTAATGCTAATGTATTAACAATGCATCAAATCTTAGGACGTATGGAAACCAATATGGCAGAGCGAAGGAAGTAAGGATAGGAAATCCTTCTATGTGGGGAAGTGTAATGGAGAACGTTATCTCATTGCTTATATAATTGATTATATACTTTTGTATTTCCTATATTACTACTATGTTATGTAACTAAGCCTCTCGGTTGAAGGATTAGCCTTCTACCACCTCCTATTGCTTTATAAGCGTCCATAGCACGCAGAATATGCCATGGGAAGTTCCATGGCACTTGCCATATGAAGACACCCTCATTATGGCCGCGTGACCTCTGTTTATGGCGTGTGACTCATTACTATGGCCACATGACCATCGTTTATGGCGTGTGACTCATTACTATGGCCACATGACCATCGTTTATGGCGTGTGACTCATTACTATGGCCATATGACCCTTTTTGTACAGCGCACCACCTTCTGGTGTACCACCCTTTATTGTATTTATTTCCTTACTCATCAGATCTCAGAGGAGTATAAATAGGCCACTGGATTCCCTCTGGAATCCAAAAAAAAAAGAAGAAAGACAAGAAGCAACCAAGCAAGCCTTCAGAGCAAGCAAGCCTATATTCTGATCAGATCAAGATCATATAGCTTAGATAGCACAAATCATATAAGATAGATTACACCAGTTAATTACTGTTCCCTTCAGGAACGTCCCACATAGTAATCTCCCTACCCTTCTGAGGTCTTACCTCAGCAGAACCGAAATACACAAATGTCCGTACCTACGGATATAGATTGTATAAACGGTACCGAATGAATACTGTCTAGTACTATTCATTACACAAGGTAACAGGAAAATAACGATTATCGTCATCTGTTCAGTGGAACCGCGCAAAATGGGACAAGCCCACATGGCTATCGCACTTACTCAAATAACACGGGACATGTACGCAACATTATATGGGGCAAGCAAAAAAGTATGGAAGTCATACCTTGACCCTGGAATTTCATCTCTTTGCCTGATAGTCGAATTAGCTGGCATACTTCCTTGTGGTATAGTAATAAAGGATAGGAGGTGGCTTGATGCAGAATGACAAAAGGCTAGGGAGATGCAGATAATGGAGGACGGAAGTTAATCGAGTGGTAGGAGGTGGGGACACGCGGAATTTATCTGGCCCCAGCAGACCCTGGCCCAAGCTACTGCCCCAAAACATCTCTGGTTACTCCCTGAGACATCCCTAAGTATATGTTACCTGTTTCGGAACTGGCTTGGCTTGACCCGGACCCCTTGACCCATTGTACCTCACAAGGAGGCTCATGCAAGCAGACTACCTATACCTCTGCAAGTGATGAACGACATTATTGCTAGTAGAGCAATTGATGGGTCGATGGGATGTGAACGACTAGACTATATCAGGATTAATGATGCTTTTGAGAAGATGCATTGACCGTTATCACATGAGACAGATAGAACGCTTCACCCAGCCTACCTTCTACTGGCTAAACTAACTCTGATAGTATACAACAAAGTGTATCAGTGCGTGCCTTGACCTCAACTACATAGGTTGACAATAACCAGTCCATCCCATTGACCGGTCAATCACTGTAGATTATGCCATCGACCTATCGCTTTCATAGATGCGGTACTATTATGGACAAAGGTGGCGGTTCGACACCAGGCTGGAGTGGATCAGGATGGTAGTTCTATTTGGGCGGGGTAGCTTGTGCTAAACTTATGTGGTCATAGATATTTTTTTCTTGTCACGGATATTTTATGTTGTCACAGATGGCTTATTTTGTCACGGATGTCTTGTTACAGATGTGTTGTCACGGATCTTTTGCCGTGTCCCAGGTGGGTCACGCAGGTCTTTCCCGCGACTAATGCGAGCCAGGTCCTTCGGATACAATTAGTATTACCTGTGGAGTACAGTAGTCTACTTTTGTCCACTAATTCTAAGGCAGAATCAGACGTAACTAGACAACCTACCAAAAGAGGACATTGCCATTTAGGGATTCTTTCCAGAACTATCATCTGGAGTTTTGCTTATATATAGTTCATCGGGGTTGTAATTCTCACCGACCATATCAGCTTCACAATGGGCGTTGTGCCAACCAGACTACTACATAAATATGGCAGTATACCACAATCCAGAAGATGAACTCGGTTTCGAAGAGTTCCGGGAGCAGTGGAGAGACACTGCTGGGCTACGACGGTTCCTTAGTCTATGTGGAACGGAAATGGTAACACACCAGTCTAGACAGTTGGTTATGGACCAATTTGACCCCAACAAGATTGTATCCCGAGTGGTAGCCATGGAGCTTCTAGAGAGGATTTGGATTGATCGGTATGATTTACTGCTCCCCTTGGGTATCTATAGGAGTCCAGAGACGACTTAGGATCCCTTTTACCTAGATGACTATACTATGTATGATTTGTTGTGGATTACCCTTTTCCACCATTACCTGACTGGCGAGGGAGAGGCATGGGGTTTATGTGAAGATTGTCGATACCCATCGGTAAGTTAATTGTTGCGTTAAAACATTGGAGTACTAACATACCTATTGTAGATACTCTCCCAGACCTACCGGATCCCTGACAGCAGAATCATTCGGCATCCTGTCTATATACCGGTACAATGGCATCCCCTACCTAGGATAACAGTATTATGTTGTGGGCAAGAGGTCTGGCTTCGGCCTTCAAGAAGGTATCTTACTAATCCTTGCACATAGATAGCGCGGCAGGCTAATTATGTCTAGACCTCTCGAGATTTTGCAACTCACAGACAGCCCCGATTGGCCATTGAGATCCAGCATACTCCAACTAGATTTGACCAATATCCCTGATAATATATCAGAGCCAGATGGATGCTTTGAGCCTAGAAGTGAGCTCTCACCATACAGCTCAGAGGACTCAGATGATGTCCACGATGACATTGTAGATCCATTTTGGAATGAATGGACGATTGCACGCTTGGATTGGAATTGGGTTTGGCGCGCTGTTGATATGCTACGGCATGATTGACAGACATATTTTATGTATAGATAGGTTTAGGTTATCAAGGAAAGCGCCGCAGGTACCTTGTGAATGTCTCCCATAGAATCCGTAACAAGCACACGTTATCCGTGACAAGTACACGTTATCCGTGACATACCCCAAATGCTCTCAAAATGTGAATAAATAGGCCTCTCTTCCCTACTGCCCTTCCAAATCTATTATCGCCAACTCCCAGGAACACAATAGCCAGACGAACTTGCACTACTAGCCCCATACTCTAACATGTCTCTATCTCCAAGTGTGCCCGTACGTCAATCGAGCTCAATGGTTTCCACTCTCACCAGAATATTAGGCGGGACAGCTTTCCAGTGGGAAGCCGAACAATCTGCGCCATTTGATGCATGGTGGGAAACTGTCACGGCGTTGATTTACTTGCGAAGTATTTGACACCCGAACAGGCTTGTTCGAGTGTCAGCGTGGTATTTGACACCCGAACAGGCTTGTTCGAGTGTCAGCGTGGTATTTGACACCCGAACAGACTTGTTCGAGTGTCAGCTGAGTTGGCGCTGCCAGGCGAGTGTCTTAATACTAGAAGGGATTAGAGAGGTGGATCGCGGAGTATCACCTGCGATCGCAGGTGACGTCAAGTTAGCCGGGCGCCACTCCTTTGGCCACGGCAATCGTGTATATAGGAAGCAGTAGTTGTCGTTTCTTGTTCTTGTTCCTTACGCAACGTCTTGTATTATAACCTTGGTAATACAGACTCTGCCTTTTGTCCTGATACTTCAATCTACGGTTATAGTTTCGTCTTCGTGCGCTCCTTGGAGTCACGTCTTTAGTTATAGCCACAGCCATCGACTTACGCCGTTACACTACGTTGCGTCGATACACTCTACTGAGCGCAACCCCTAGCTACGAACAATGACTCAGCCCGTTGTTGAATTGCCGGCCGCTATTGTTGACCTAGTTCCTCGTTTGCGAACTGCGTTGAACTCAGCAAACCAGGACTACACCGGAATACTCAATGAAACCATTACCCTACTAGATCAGCTACTAGGGCTACCAGACCGACGACAAGATGTCGTAAGATTACGAACCCAAGTAACGAACTTAACGAATCAACTCACGGCGCGGCAACAAGAAGATACAACCTTACGCACAGCCACTCAAGAGTTACGAAATGAAGTAACTACTCAAGAGACAGTGATTAATGAGCTTCGAACGCAGTTGGAAGATATGAGGGCTATCAATGCGACTTTGGCTCGGTTGCAACCAGGAGAAGGAGGGAGTCGTTCAGAAAAGATACCCAACCCAGAAAAATTCTCTGGAAAAGACCGAAATAAGCTGCGCCCTTTCCTTACCCAACTACGACTAAAGGCTGCTACTTATAGTGACGAACAAGCAAAACTTCGACTAGCAGTAAATTCCTTAGCTGAAGATGCCCTAGATCAGGTTACCCCTTACGTTGAAAACGATACGGTGAACTTAACCAACCTAGCAGCACTTATTACCATTCTCGAAAATGCATTCGGCGATCCAAATCGAGTAGCCAACGCAGAGTACAAACTACAAACGATGATTCAGGGGGCCAGGGAGTTCGCTGCCTATTTTGCCGAATTTCAACGATATGCAGCTGAAACGAGTTGGGGTAATACGGCTAAGTTGGCAACTCTAAAGCGCGGACTTTCCTACCAATTACAACAAGATCTCCTCGCCATACATCCTGAGCCCACGGAGTTTAACGAGTATGTGGAGGTCTGCCAAAGGCTAGATACTCGTCGCCGCGCGCTACAAACCCAAATGCGTAATCGTGTTGGACCAACGCCCCGAATGATATCACGCCCTACCGCTCCCGCTCCAGTTAACCCCCAAATAGTCCAAACTCCCTCTACCTCTACAGCCACGGGTACTCACCCTGGGCCCATGGATTTGTCTGCAGGAAGGAAGAAGATATCTCCGGAGGAAAAAGCAAAGAGAATGGCTGAAGGGAGGTGCTATTATTGTGGAGGAATGGGACATGGGGTTAGAACTTGCCCACACGTACAAAAACGTACCCTACAAGTTGCCGAAACGGTTATGGAGAATACGAATAAGGGACTAGAAGTTGGGGAACAGGCAAAAGAGTAGCCTCACCTCAGAAGGATGGCACTGAGTTGAGGCAGGATAAATTTCTGGACTCTTTAAGCATTTCCAGTTCGTCTTTACAGTCTTCAGAGGAAGAGTTTTTGGATGGGAATCACCTTATAGTTAGTTGTGAATTAAACGATAATGGTTCCAGAATCCATACTCATGCCCTGATAGACTGCGGAGCAACGGGTTATGCATTTATAGACCAGGAATTTGCAAGCCATCACCAACTCCCCCTTTATAAACTCAATAATCCTCGAACACTAGAAGTCATTGATGGGCGACCAATCGAGTCAGGGACAATCACACACATTAGCAAGCTAAAGCTAATAATTGATCAGCACCAAGAGGAACTTCCACTGTTTATTACCAAACTAGGCCACTACCCCATAGTATTAGGACTTCCATGGCTACGACGTCAGATGTGAATATCCGTTTCGCTAAGAACACTGTTACTTTCGACTCCGATTTTTGTCTCCACCATTGTTGTGAAAAACCCTCGACCATAAAGGGTATCTCAATTCCAGTTCCAGAAAACCCCGGAATTGCCCTTATTGCAGGATCAACCTTTAGTCGCCTAGTTAAAAAAGCAAAGCAGGTGGAAACAGCCTTCCGAACAACTATCTACGAACTTAACATGGCTTTAAAAGATCCTGAACAACAACCTAAGACGGAGGAGGATAAGATCAAGGAACTAGTGCCTTCTGAATACCACGAATTCCTTCCATTATTTAAGAAGGCTATTGCGGAAATCCTCCCCCCCCACCGACCTTACGACCATAAAATTCCTCTTAAAGAAGGATTTACTCCCCCTTTTGGACCTCTATACTCCCTATCAAAACCAGAGTTAGAGGCTCTTAAAGTATGGTTAGAAGAAAACCTGTCCAAAGGATTTATTCGTGCCTCCTCATCTCCCGCAGGTGCACCTATCTTATTTGTTAAGAAGAAGGATGGGTCCTTGCGTCTTTGTGTGGATTATCGTGGTCTTAATGATGGTACCATCAAGAACCGATACCCACTACCCCTTATACGAGAGACTTTGACTAGACTTTCTAAGGCACGATACTATACGGCTCTTGACATTAGAAGCGCCTACAACCTCATCCGGATGGCGGAAGGAGAGGAATGGAAAACAGCATTCCGAACTCGTTATGGCTTATATGAGACCTTAGTTATGCCTTTCGGCCTCACAAATGCTCCTGCCAGCTTCCAACATTTTATTAATGATGTTCTCCATCCCTTCCTTGACAATTTCTGTACGGCTTATCTTGATGACATTTTAATATATAGCGATACCCTCGAAGAACACCGAACACATGTTACCAAGGTATTGCAAGCTCTCCAAAAAGCCGGCCTCTACCTAAAACCCGAGAAGTGTGAATTTCATAAGACCACGGTCCACTACCTAGGCATGATTATCTCCGCAGAAGGGATACAAATGGATCCAGCTAAAGTTAAGGCCGTAATGGACTGGGAATCCCCAATTAACCTTCATGATGCTCGTGCTTTTCTAGGATTCGCCAATTTTTATCGCCGGTTTATCAAAGACTTCTCCAAGATTGTAGCTCCTATCGTGAAACTAACAAAAAAAAATACAACCTGGCATTGGAGCGAAGAATGCCAGAAGGCGTTCCAAAACCTTAAAACAGCGTTTACTTCCGCTCCCGTTCTCCAGCATTTTGATCCTGACCGTGAAATTATAGTAGAAACAGATGCATCAGACTACGTTTCTGCTGGAATTCTTTCGCAATATGACGATAATGGCATACTTCACCCTGTTGCTTACTTCTCTAAGAAGCACTCACCAACTGAATGCAACTATGAAATTTATGATAAGGAATTAATGGCTATTATCCGATGCTTCGAAGAATGGCGAGCTGAATTAGAATCCACCCCCCACCCAATTAAAGTACTCTCAGATCATAAGAATCTAGAATACTTTATGTCAACAAAACTCCTCAACCGCCGTCAAGCTCGATGGTCAGAATTTCTCTCCCGCTTCAACTTCAAGATAGTTTACCGCCCAGGTAAAGCAGGGGGGAAACCAGATGCATTAACAAGAAGGTCAGGAGACCTTCCAAAGGAAGGAGATGAACGTATAAGGTTTCAAAATCAAGTCGTTCTCAAACCTCACAATTTAACAATCAATGCGACAGTAGAAGAGCTAAGACTAGAGGACTTGTTTAATAGGGGCTTTGAAGTTGATCCACTGCCAAGGAAGATATTAGTTAAGCTACAACAAGGAGAGAAGCGATCTAAGGACATCTCGTTAGCCGAATGCGAAGAGGATAATGGAAAGCTAAGATATCGTAGGCGGATATATGTACCAAATTATATGCCCCTAAAGCTCCGTCTAATCCAGGACCATCACGATATCCCAGCAGCTGGGCATCCAGGGCGATCCAAGACGCTTGAGCTTATCTCGCGACAATATTATTGGCCAAAAATGCATAGGGATGTCGATCAGTATGTACGCAACTGTCACCCCTGTCAACGTGCTCGAACGACACGACATGCCCCATACGGCATTCTTCGACCACTCGCAATTCCCCAAGGTGCTTGGCAAGACATCTCCATGGATTTCATTATTGGGCTACCCTGGTCAAATGGATACAACGCAATTTTGGTAGTAGTATGTCGACTAACTAAAATGCGGCACTTCATTCCCTGTCGTGATACCACTACTGCAGAGCAGTTAGCAGATCTATATGCTCGGCATATCTTCCGCCTCCATGGTCTTCCTAGAACAATTGTATCAGACCGTGGGTCTCAATTCATCTCTCATTTTTGGAAAGTTCTCTGTCAAGTGCTTAAGATTCAATCTCTCCTGTCCACACCATTTCACCCTCAAACTGACGGTCAGACCGAGCGAGTCAATGCCACTCTAGAACAATATTTACGGGTTTATGTTAATTATTTGCAGGATGACTGGGAGAACTGGTTGCATCTCGCCGAGTTTGCAGCTAATAATCAAGCTTCTGAAACAACTGGGTCATCTCCCTTCTTTGCGAATTATGGTTATGACCCGCTGTGGCAATTTGGTTTCGAGGAAAAGCCCATACGACCTGATGAGCGGAGTACTATAGAGGTGGCCAGGAAGATCAAGGAAATAACGGAACACTTACAAAACGAGATGGCTAGGGCGCAGGCACGGCAACAGGAGCAAGCAGACAAAGGACGGGATAATGCCCCAGTATTCAAGGAGGGAGATCTGGTTTGGTTTAATAGCCAGCACATTACAACACAACGACCAAGTAGAAAGCTCGACCATAAACGGATTGGCCCCTACAAGATCACAAAGGTCATATCCCCCTATGCATACGAACTCGACTTCCCCGCCAGTGTGCATTACCACCGAGTCCAGCATGTTTCACTCCTCGACCCGGCAAATAATAATCCCCTACCTGGGCAATACAACCCACCACCTCCACCAGTGATAGTTGATAATGAGGAGGAGTGGCATGTGGAAGAAATCTTGGATTCTCGTCTTCGGAGGAGGAAATTAGAGTACTTAGTGAAATGGGTAGGGTTTGAAAGACCAGACTGGGAACCGGCAACCAACATCAACAAACTTAAGGCTATTGATGACTTCCACAGACGATATCCGAGCAAACCAGGACCATTGCCGGAAGACGAAGACTAAGCCTCAAGGGACTTCGGCCATAAGGAGGGGATATTGTCACGGCGTTGATTTACTTGCGAAGTATTTGACACCCGAACAGGCTTGTTCGAGTGTCAGCGTGGTATTTGACACCCGAACAGGCTTGTTCGAGTGTCAGCGTGGTATTTGACACCCGAACAGACTTGTTCGAGTGTCAGCTGAGTTGGCGCTGCCAGGCGAGTGTCTTAATACTAGAAGGGATTAGAGAGGTGGATCGCGGAGTATCACCTGCGATCGCAGGTGACGTCAAGTTAGCCGGGCGCCACTCCTTTGGCCACGGCAATCGTGTATATAGGAAGCAGTAGTTGTCGTTTCTTGTTCTTGTTCCTTACGCAACGTCTTGTATTATAACCTTGGTAATACAGACTCTGCCTTTTGTCCTGATACTTCAATCTACGGTTATAGTTTCGTCTTCGTGCGCTCCTTGGAGTCACGTCTTTAGTTATAGCCACAGCCATTGACTTACGCCGTTACAGAAACGACCGAGTGGGCAGGCAAGCTCCGTGACAATCTGGCTAAAGATCTAAGAAGTAATAATATTAACCTATTTCGATGGGATTCTAAGCTCCGAACAGCAGTGCACTGGGCCCAATTCGGACAAGGGGCTAAGATTCACAGCGGTGAGCCATTCATATTTTACTTAGCTTGCAAGGGTACCTTACAACACCCTAGTGCCTTTAATATGGGTACGACACATGAGAACTCATCTCAGCTCGGGCAAGTGCCGCTCTGCTAGTGGGCGAAAGAATCAGGACATTTCAACCCTGTTTGGGAAGGTAATTATATAATTCATACCTACCTGCAATAATTGGGCATAGGCTCACGTTACAAGTAGACAACACCTGCAGTTGTACAATCCCCCGAATTGCAATTCAATGATGATCGCTTCAAACATGAACTCATAAAAACTGTAATTGGTGCAAACTTACCTTTCCGAACCATCGAACATCCGCAGTTCCAGCATCTCCTGAAATTTCTTAGATCTGGGATTAATATCCCCTGTGCGACAACACTTCGCCAGAGCATACATCACTATGCCACTGAAGTTCAACAGAAGCTTCAAAAAAGCCTTCCGGAAGATATATTCCTCTACCTCACTACAGACTGTTGGACTTCTCCGAACAAGTTAGCGTTCATGGGCACAACACTCCATTATATAGACCAGGATTGGCAGCTCTGCCAACATACGATTGGATTCTAGTACCTAGGTGGGGAAGCTCATAATGCTATGCACTTGGGTAATCAGCTAGGGAATTTAATTCGGGAATATGGCATTTCGAACCGAGTCTTGGCCATCGTTTCGGACAACGCGAGTGTCAATGCGGCATTGGCTAAGCATTTACAAGCCAATGTATTCGGTGCTAAATGGGACCCCCAGCAATACTGACTTCCCTGCCTCGCACATGTGATTGCGCTAGTAAGCAACCAGTTTATGAAAGAACTCAGGTCGAACCCAGATAATGATGATACTGCCTCGTCCACCCCTGCTATTGAGTCTTCAATCAGAGCACTGCAGATTTATGCTCCAGGTACATTCGCACGATCTGTTTGCAAAGTAAGTCATCTTCTGAGCTGCTCAATAAAGATGTCACGGAATGGCGGACATGTCACGAAAGGCTAATACGCGTCACGGAATCCTATTGCTAACATTTGTCTAGGTTCGAGAGCTCTGTAAGGCTATAGTAGCCAGCCCACAATGCCTGGCACAATTCAAGGAACTCCAACCTGATTCCCGTGCGCCCATAGGGCTCATCCAGGACGTCAAAACTCACTGGAACTCAACCTTTGAAATGCTTACTTGAGCATTGAGGCTCCAGTGCTATATTGAGCAATGGATCGCTCTATCTATGACAGAGAGCAAGTACTCAGAGTTATAGTTGAGTCAAGAAGAGTGGAACCAAGTTCAGGAGGCTACTATTTTCCTGAAACCTTTATCGGATTACACTCATGCTATCTCTACAGGGCAGCATACGACCATACAGAATGTGTTCTTTATCTACAATGACATCTTCGACCACATAGAAAAACAGCGGAAACGTATACGCAAACTTCCAGCTAATCCTACCTGGGCTCCAGGGTTTCTCTCCGCGACAAAAGCATGTCAGCAGATCTTTAAGAAGTATTATTCTAGGACCGAAAAACAATCTCTCATCTACAACCTTGCAACCATCCTTGATCCGTCTAAGAAATTATCCTTGTATAACGACTGGGGAAATCTCAATGTCCAAGATCCAAGTGGTACACAGCAGAATGGGGACTATATTTCATACACGGAGTATTACAAGTACGTATGAATTCCATCAGTACATGACTATTTTGGCCCATGTGTTTTCCGTGACACCATTTTCCGTGACACCATTTTCCATGACAGGAGACCATCCGTGATATACAGAAAAACATAATTCTTACCAAATTCGCTTCTTAGGGTTCAGTTCGAAGATTATTTTGAACATAATTACGCCAAGTACGCGCCAGAAGCCCAGGTTCATAACATACAAGTGGATAATGGAGAACAATCCTATATAATGCGTCGACTACAAGAGCGTACCACAAGCCAATTGGAGGATGTGCCAGAAATCAAGAGATACCTGGCGAATTCGGTAACAACACTGAATGAGAAATGCCCTTTATCCTGGTGGAAGGTGCATGCTAATGAATATCCCACGCTGGCACGAATGGCGAGGGACATATTGAGCATTCCACTCACATCTGTCCCAGTAGAGCGAATATTCAGCAGTGCTCGGGATATTTTGCTGTACCGACGCAACAGAATGGGTCACCAGATGATAACTGCGCTGATGTTGACCAAATCGTGGGATGCTGTACACGCAAAATACGGAACCCCAGAGGCACAAATTAGACCAGCACATGTAGAAGAAGGCATAGCTGATTTGGATGAAGGTGAGGTAATGCTGGAGAAACAAGCCCTCAACTATGATGCAGACTTCCTCCGCCGCATGGTAGCACAGTCCCTAGATACCGTTCAGGGACAGACGGACACGGATTCAGATACAGATTGTGACACGGAAGTAGCTGGGAGCCGGATAATGGACGAGTACCTCCTAAATGACCTGGCAGATTTAGCGTCCAAGAATGCCAGCCCATCGCATAGTTTCACGGAAGATTCTACCTCAGGCATATCCAACTCGTTCCATCGAAGTCTATTGTGTGGGCAAGCAGCAACACCATCTCCTTCAACTCCACATCGAAGCGCCCGGAAGCGCCGTTTATCACAGTCCGTGAGTCTGACGCCGTCGATGGCAAGCAGGTTTCAGAAGAAACTGCGACCTACGCAGCGTAGGAACTACAAAGTATGAGTGGGTAGGGGTGTTGATAGCATGTGGGGTATACTGGTAGGTAAGTATTAGTGCAGGTTCTAGGGAAAATTTCTTTTCTATGTTGGGAGTACTTTCTTCATTTAGGTTTGCTATTTTAGTTGTTATATGGGACAGCTAGAGTTTTGAGGATTTCATGGGCAACATTTCTTTATCTATTTCTGTTGGGAGTTACTTTTTGATTCAGTTTGCTTTCTTTTTGATGGTATGTGGGAGGGCCGGTTTTGTGTGAGAGGGCAGTATAAGCGGGATCGGAGAATTACTTTACCTCGATCTTGGGATATTGAGATTTGTTTAGACATGAGTATTGGGAATTTGTCGGTTAGTTTAGGTTTCTATGTTTGCAGAATTAAAGCGATTCGTTTTATGAGAATCAGAGTGTGCAGAAATTGATGAGGTATCAATGAATGTAATTCACATTAGCACGCAAGGCAGGGTAAGATTATACAGGAGAACGATGGGGGAATGGACGGAAGGTTAGCCACTAGTAGAACGCAGTTGAGAAATGGCGGTAAGGATTGAGCGGGAAGGAAAAGTTCAAGTCCGTGACAGGAGGAGGAATTCGTGACAGGCAGGGCAATCCGTGACAGGAGGACGGATCCGTGACAGGAGGACAGATCCATGACAGGAGGATGGATCCGTGACAGGAGGAGCGATCCGTGACAGATAATGGAGAAAACACGAAACCAAGACCGAGGTGAAACATGGGTGACTAATTCTTGGCGAGGACTTGGTCGATCACCGAGTAGTCGCCGAGTTGGCGGCGAGTCGGCTTCGGAAGAATGGGCGTTGGTATGAGTTGGTACCGAGTAGGAAAAATAGTAGTAGAACTCGCCTCGACTCGAGCCGATGCGTACACTAAGTTTACATACCTAGCTATCCCTGTGTCTGTGTATATAGATTGGGGATATATTGAAACTATATTAGGGGAGTCCTGAGAGCAATTAGCTATGCTTTTACATATAGTCTACTAGTTTTCTAGTGAGTTCATATACTTAGCTATGCCTGTGTCTACATATATAGATTTAAGATATATCAGAAGTATACTGAGAGAGTCCTAAGAGTAATTAGCTATCCCTTCATATACAGTCTACTGGTTTTCTGATGAATTCACATACCTAACTATACTTATGTCTACACATATAGATTAGGGATATATCAAAACTGAACTGAGGCAGTCCTAAGAGCAATTAACTATACCTCATATATAGTTCAGTAGTTTTCTGGTGAGTTCATATACCTAGCTATACCATATACTGGGGGAGTCTCAAGAGAAATTAGCTATATATTTATATAGAGTCTACTGGTTTTCTG
This sequence comes from Terfezia claveryi, assembly GCA_015179025.1. Lineage (NCBI taxonomy): Eukaryota > Fungi > Ascomycota > Pezizomycetes > Pezizales > Pezizaceae > Terfezia > Terfezia claveryi. Next base: position 24,970 of record WHUX01000350.1, on the reverse strand, counting down.
GTGAGTTTAGGTATCTAGCTAGCTATGTCTCTACATATAGATGGAGGATATCTTGAGAATGCACTGGAGAAGTTCTACCCTTAGCTTGACCTTTTGCCAACTACTGGCTAGTTAAGTTATATGTCATACTCATGTAAATTAAGGGTATATATACTCTCATATTATGTTTGTTTACATAGGCTTGGAAATATATATTGATTGATACAGTCGACAAATATGTATCATTGGCAATAAGGCAGATTGGCGCACACTGGTATGACAGATCAGTATATGCATATTTTGGGCCAAATTGCCTACCAACCATAAGATTACTGAAGTAGGTAATAGGTATAGGAAAGGAGCCTTTACTGTAGGCTTATAAATATGGACTTGTTTATATGAGAAACTTATGCTTTGAGACTTATATATATATATATTCGAGAAACTCGTGCTTTTGAGGCTCATTAGTATATATACGAGAAACTCATACTTTTGAGGCTTATTAGTATATATACTGAAAACTTATACTTTGGAAATATATACATTTATATACAAGAAACTCATGCTTTTGAGCCTTATTAGTATATATACTGAAAACTCATGCTTTGGAAATATATATATTTATATATGAGAAACTCATACTTTTCAAGGCTTTGAGATATATATATAAGAAACTTATGCTTTGAGACTTATATATATATATATGCAAGAAACTTGTACTTTAAGACTTATATATATATATGTTCTGGTCCGTTCCGGGATTCCAGGCCATACCGGTATGGACCGGGCCGTTGCGAGATTGCGAGATTACTCAGGCCGTTCCGGGATGGCATAAATATTCATATCTTCTTATATTTCCTCACGCATTTGGCCTAACCAACGTAAATTATTTGATGCTATATTTCTAGATTCCTGTCTACCTTAACCTCTACCCTCTACGCAGTCACCATCCCATTCCAAACTCCAACACAAATGGTCTCCCAGCATAGCCGCGCTTGTTCTTGTAGTTCACCTGCATTATATGCATTTTGAAATAATCCATTTTATTCTCACGATTATCTAATAAGGCTATCTAACACGCTGCGCCCCAAAACCCCCATCTGTACCAGCCTTCACATCCGCGTCCCTAGAATCCTAGATTCGCCGTCCATATGAGCCTGCAATTCACTGTCCATATTAGCCTGGATATCCGCTAGAATTGAGCAAGCAAATCAGCCTAGAATCGAGCGAGCAAATCAGCCTAGAATCGAGCGAGCAAATCAGCCTAGAATCGAGCGAGCAAATCAGCCTAGAATTGAGCAAGAAAATCAGCCTAGAATTGAGCGAGGAAATCAGCAGAGAATTGAGCAAGGATATCACCGAATCGAGCGAGGAAATCAGCCTACAATCGAGCGAGCAAATCAGCATACAATCGAGCGAGCAAATCAGCGAGAAAATGAGCGAGCAAACCAGCGTAGAATCGAGCGAGGAAATCAGCCTAGAATTGAGCGAGGAAATCAGCAGAGAATTGAGCAAGGATATCACCGAATCGAGCGAGGAAATCAGCCTACAATCGAGTGAGCAAATCAGCATACAATCGAGCGAGCAAATCAGCGAGAAAATGAGCGAGCAAACCAGCGTAGAATTGAGCAAGCAAATCAGCCTAGAATTGAGAGAGGAAATCAGCAGAGAATTGAGCAAGGAAATTACCACTGGCACAGAATCGAGCGAGGAAATCAGCCTAGAATCGAGCGAGGAAATCAGCCTAGAATCGAGCGAGCAAATCAGCATATAATCGAGCGAGCAAATCAGCATATAATCGAGCGAGCAAATCAGCCTAGAATCGAGCAGCAAATCAGCATACCATCGAGCGAGCAAATCAGCCTAGAATCGAGCAAGCAAATCAGTGAGAAAATGAGCGAGCAAATGAGCGAGAAAATGAGCGAGAAAGTGAGCGAGCAAATGAGCGAGAAAATGAGCGAGCAAACCATGGTAGAATTGAGCGAGCAAAATTATTTGGAAGGAATGAACAGGAGAAAAGCTCTAAGTCCCAGCTGGGCACACCTTGGAAATAGGGACTTGCCGTGTCTTGCCGCCAGCCATTACAGTCGGATCGACTGGCGCTGCCTTAAAACCAGATTACATGTCTTACCTACAATCATCCCGCCGCGTCGGTTGGGGCTCCTCCTGCAATTGGCAAAACCTAGCACAAAGGAGGAAATACCCATATATGGGAAACGAATGAGAAGACAAACATATAGAAATAATGGCTTTTCGGCCTCTATATATGCATGCAATTCATGCTTCCGCTGGCTCTAGATATTGGTGTTTTGCATGCTTCCACTGGCGCTATATATTGGTGGTTTTCATGCTTTCGCTAGCTCTAGGTATTGGTGTTTTGCATACTTCCGCTGGTGCTATATACTGGTGTTTTGCATACTTCCGCTGGCGCTATATATTGGTGTTTTTCATGCTTCCGCTAGCTCTGTATATTGGTTTTTTCATGCTTTTGCCAGCTCTAGATATTGGTGTGTTTCATGCTAGGAAGTATAACGGAAGTGGACGCTACGTGACGCAGACTGAGGCAGATGATTTCTTGTTCTTTGACCAAATGTTGCTACAAAATTACCTTCATATCGGATATGTCCCTATTTAGTAATTTTAATGTCGCTGTGGCCGCTATGGCCACTGTGATTGTGGTAAATCCTTGTTGCTATCCGTGACATTGAACAATTTAATCCCGTAACGGCCTGGTCCGTTGCGATATCCAGCCATACCGTAACGGCCTGGTCCGTTGCGATATCCAGTCCATACCGATATGGACTGGGCCATACTGGTATGGACCGGATCCTGGAACGGACCAGAACATATATATATAAGAAACGCAGGCTTTTGAGGCTTATTAATATATATGTGACAAACTCATGCTTTGGAGATATATATATATATATTTGAGAGACTTATGCTATAAGGCTTATTAGTATATATGCTAGAAACTCATACTTTAGAAATATATATATTTATATACGATAAACTCATGCTGTTCAGGCTTATTAGTATATATGTAGGAAACTCATACTTTAGAAATATATATATAATATATGAGAAACTTATGCTTTTAAGGCTTATTTAGTCTCTAGGCATGAGTTTCTTACATATATATATAGAAGCCTTGAAAAGTAAAAATTTTTTATATATATATATATAAGTTACAAAAGTACTATATACTAATAAGCCTTAAAAGTACAAGTTTCTTGTATATATATATATATATATCCAAAGTATAAGTTTCTAGCATATTTACTAATACGCCTCAAAAGTATAAGTTTCTCACATATATATATATATATCTCCAATTGACGAGTTTCTAGTATATATACTAATAAGCCTCTAAAGCACGAGTTTCTCATATATATATATAAATAAAGCTGAAAGTATGAGTTTTTTATATATATATATATATATAAGTCTCAAAGCATAAGTTTTTTGCATATATATCTTGAAGCCTAGAAAAGCATGAGTTTCTTACATATACATATATATATTTCTAAAGCATAAGTTTTCAGTATATATACTAATAAGCCTCAAAAGTACAAGTTTCTTGTATATATATATATATCAGTCTCAAAAAATGAGTTTCTTATATATATATCTAGAAGCCTCGAAAAGCATAGGTTTCTCACATATATATATATATAAGTCTCAAAGCATGAGTTTTTCACATAAACAAGTCCATATTTACAAGCTTGCCATAAGAGCTCCTCTTCCATACCTATTACCTACTTTAGTAATCTCATAGTTTGTAGACAATGTGGCTTGAAACATACATATGCTGATCTGTCATACCAGCATGCACTAATTTGCCTTTCTACTATTCATACATATTTGTCAGTTGTATCAATTGATATATATTTCCAAGCCTGCATGAACTAATATAATACGAGAGTATGTGCGCCCCCACTTTGTATAGGTATGACACTTAACTCAACTAGCCAGCAGTTGGCAGAAGGTCAAGCTAAGTGTAGGACTCTTCTAATATACTCTGGAGATATTTTTCATCTATATGTAGAGACATAGCTAGCTAGATATATGAACTCACCAAAAAACTAGCAGACTGTATGTGAAAGTATAGCTAATTGCTTTTAGGACTCCCTCAGTGCAAGGCATAACTAGGTATATAAACTTGCCAGAAAACCAGCAGACTATATATGAAGGTATAGCTAATTGCTCTTAAGACTTTCCCATTATAGTTCTGATATATCTCCAATCTATATGTATAGACACAAGTATAGCTAGGTATGTGAACTCGCCAGAAAACCAGCGGACTGTATATAAAAGTATAGCTAATTGCTCTTAATACTCCCCTAGTATATAGTATAGCTAGGTACGTAAACTTGCCAGAAAACTAGCAGACTGTATCTAAAGGCATAGCTAATTACTCTTATGACTCCTCCAGTGCAGTTTCGATATATCTCCAATCTATATGTATAGATAATGGTATAGTTAAGTACATAAACTTGCCAAAAAACTAGTGGACTATATATAAAGGTATAGCTAATTACTCTTAGGACTTTCCTTATACAGTTCTGATATATCCTTAATCTATATGCGCAGACATAAGTATAGCTAGGTATGAGAACTTGCCAGGAAACTAGCAGACTATATGTAAAGGTATAGCTAATGGCTCTTAGGACTCCATAAGTGTACTTCCAAGATATTCCCTATCTATATGCACAGATATACCTAGGTATATAAACTTAATAGCAAATCTATAGACTTTATAGGAATGTATAGCTAATTGCTCTAGTAATAGCTATTGCTCATGGTAGCGGATAACTACATTAGCCAGCAATTGGGTAGCTCTAGGTATGTGCAGTCTTGCAATATTAGCCTTCTGTTGCTAATAGCTATATGGATATTATTATATCAAAGCATGGTAATAATGACTTTGCAGACGGTTTAGATCAGGGAACTGCTAGGATTTTTGGTAGTATATTAGCTAGATGAGTTCAAGTAGGATGCATGAGGGTATAGTTTATTAGAAGTACATCTATAGCTTAGCTATATATATAGAAATTCAAACGTACATAGTTCTTATAATATATATCTCCCATTACCTCTATGCTCTGAGTATATACAGTAGTTTGCCTATCCGGTAGTTATACTAGAGTATCGATATTAAAGACATACATCATAGTAACACCTTAGAAAATACAGTACCAGGGCAGTACCTCCTAAGATATGGCATTAGAGCTTATTCCTGATAATACTATAAGAATGTCAAGGTTAGGAAGAGGACCATATAGGGCCAATATCAGCAGGCAGCCTATAAAGAGCTAGCATTAGGGAGATAGAGAAACAGCAAAGCGTGCTGGTAACTAGTAGTTTGTTATTAGTAGTACTAAAGGTATCAGGCACCATAAAGGCAAACTATATTCCTTTATGATAGAGTCAGATAGACCCTACTATATAACTTCCAAAAGGTACCCTATCAATCAACTAGACAAGGCCTCTATAGGTATTATTAGTGGAATAGAGTAACTAAGTCTTATACATTTTCTAAGTCTTCTATAGATTGCTAGGTTATCTTCTTATCTCCTAATTATTTAACCTTATACTAAACTCACCTATAGTACTCTCTAAAGTCCAATACCTCTTCAACCTCTCATTTCTCTTCTCCAACAATTACTATGGAAGGAGATAGAAAATACCTTTACCTTAGAAGAGAATTATCTATTGCTGGCTCAATTTCTAATATATATACTACTGGATGACATTTGATATCCTTAGGGAACCTTAATTGATAAGTATAGGTACTTATAGCTATTAATACCTTAAATAGTCTTAAAAATATATAGTTGAGCTTGTATAACAGTTATTTCATATGAAAATAGCAACTAGAAAGCCATACCTAGTCCTTTGACTAATATCTCGGGGCTGGTAATATAGATCTATTCATTATTTAGTCTATCTAGTTTAAGTATAAGCTAACTTAGTTTTTGAGGCTTAGTAGAGTTTAACAATTCTAGCTAAGAACTTCTTAACTAGAAGATTTACACTTTCTGTAAGGGTGCTAGAGTATCTATGAATTAAGGGTACAAACAATAGTTGGCTAAAAAGAGAGAGGTTTTTAAGGACTTTGATAACTAGTTCAGTAGAAATAAATTTAGTTTGGATTCTATATCTTAGATACCATAAGTATCTAATAGGGAAACTAATAATCTAGTAGCCTACTCTTATAACCTCTATTCTCTTAACACCATACTTCTTAAGTCCATTTATCATAATGTCTTCTCTATACTAGATGCCAAGTGTTCTCCTCTCCTACCTCAAGATACTAGGTATCTAATATCTATTAGTAAAGAAAATAGTTTATCTTTCTTGCTACTAATACTAAGGCACCCAAAAAGTAAACTGACAAACTGGTAGGCTACTGTTAGAATACTTGTCCTGCTAATACAATATCTTTTGAGTCCTTATACTCTAATACCTCTACGGCCTCTAAACACAAAGTATTCAGCTCCTCTGTATTAAGACGTATAGCACTTCCTACTCTACTTCTAGAGACTAGCTACCTACCTTTTCATAGATATTCTTATAATAAAAATATTTTATAAAACGTGGGCCTACCTGTTACTTTGGAATTTCTTCCTAAGTATTATACCATCTATACCTTTGTTAATGCAGTTGCTATCTACACTCGTTGTTATAGGTTGCTAACTCGAATATAGAGAATATTTCCATATCTGCATGTTATACATACTTCGCTTATAGCTTGCTTATCCTATAAAAGAATTCTTACTCGAGACAACTAAATTCAATTTCAGATACTTTAACAATTCCCGATACTATCGAATTACCATCCGACAATATCCGAAGGCATCTAATTATGTTTCTGGCAATATTCATTTAATAGTATTTAGTGTCTATTGAAAATAATTTTCAGCTGTACATAACTCTATGAATAGAGAACCATAGATTATAAGCAGATTACCATGGGATAGGTATCAATGCATAGAAAATTATAGAATCTTAGTATATCTCGATACCCAAATTATTCATTGAGTTATTACTAATAATAAGTAAACCTCCTTATAGATTTATTTGACTATATTAAAAGTCTTATATCTCCATGTGTTTTACTCCGATTATAAAAGGGATTGCAGAATTGGAATCAGGACGAAGAGTAGGCCTAGATACAACCTTGAAACATTCAATTTGGAGAACTTTATGTTTTGGCCCTACCTTTAGCTTTTGTCTTAGTCATACTCCCTTATAGTGTCGATGCATGTTGGTCTAAAGTCCACCCTCAGTTCTTCATTTTTTTAGTTATTTTTACAGAATTATTTTCCTTAAGTTCAGATAAATAATTAGCAATTCAGGGTAACACCAAGATTTTAGATAAAACCTAATAGCTAGTATATGTATACATATAGCTAGCATATTGATCTATATATAACTATTAAACTATTAATCGGATACTTAAGAGATTTGAACCATAGCTCTTTCAAGAGTTTATGGACGTTCCATGAGGGTCTTTAACTATTTGAGATAATTATAAACTACTACGAGGTTTATACCCGTTCTATATACTTATCTCTTATAAATAAGTATTAGAAACGTTTATACCACACTGCTAATAGTCTACCCGGCCTAGAGTCTATTTAGATTCTAAAGTCATTCTATGAGGGCCTAAGTACCTTTGTTAGGGTTGGATATCACCCCGTAACACTTCTCATGCATGGTCCACAAAACTATCATGGGGGCTCTATTAACTGATAGCGCTCTTGCAACTATTAGGACAGCCGTAGTTTGCTGCCACAACAATATCTATTCCGCAACACAGAATGTCAATCCTATAGCAGTAAAGTTCAATCCAACTATAGTCCCTCATGACGGATCTTATTTCGCAACACAAAATAAATCCTATGTCACTTGAACGTAAAGTTAACTCAAGACTTAGAACTTTGTAGGCTTCGTGTACTCAAGGTGCTCTTGCTTTCGAATACTCACTGGTGGTAGAATGAATTCAACCGGAACTACTTGCACTATTTATATCCCACGGTGTTTGTAGATATTCTTATGATAAAAATATTTTATAAAACGCGGGCCTACCTGTCACCTTGGAATTTCTTCCTAAGTGTTATGCCATCCACACCTTTGTTAATGCAGTTGCTATCTGCACTCGTTGTCACAGGTTACTAACCCGAACGTAGAGAATATTCCCATGTCTGCATGTTATACGTACTTCGCTTATTGCTCACTTATCCCATTAAAGAATTCTTATCCGAGACAACTAAATTCAATTCCAGATACGTTACCAATTCCCGATACTATCGAATTACCATCCGACAATATCTGAAGGCATCTAATTATGTTTCCGGTAATATTCACTTAATAGTGTCTAGTGTCCATTGAAAATAATTTTCAACTGCACATAACTCTATGAATAGAGAACCGTCGGTCACAAGTAGATTACCATTGGAAAGGTATCAACGCATAGAAGATTATAGAATCTTAGTTTATCTCGATACCCAAATTATTCACGGAGTTATTACCAATAATAAGTAAACCTCCTCATGGACTTATATGACCATATTAAAAGTCTTATATCTCCATGAGTTTAACTCCGATCATAAAAAGAATTGCAGAAATGGAATCAGGACGAAGAGTAGGCCTAGATAGAACCTTGTAACATTAAATTCGGAGAACTTTATGTTTTGGCCCTACCTTTGGCCTCTGTCCTGGGCGCACTCACTTATAGTGTCACCGGACGTACTTTGGTCTAAAATGCGCCCTCATGGCTTCATTTTTTTATTTATTTTTACTGAATTATTTTCCTTAAGTTCAGGGTAATAATTAGCAATTCAGGGTAACGCCAAGACTTCAGGGTAACAGCTAATAGCTTGTATATGTATGCATATAGCCAGCATATTGATCTGGGTATAACTATTGAACCATTAATCGGATACTTATGAAACTTAATCCGTAGCTCCCTTAAGGGTCTATGGACGTTCCATAAGGGTCTTAACGATCTAGGATGATTATAAACCACTCCAAGGTTCATACCCGTTTCATATACTTAACTCTTATAGATAAGTATTAGAAACGTTTGCACCACACTACTAAGAGTGTACCTAGAGTCCATATAGATTCTAGGGTCGTTCTGTGAGGGCCCAAGTACCTTTGGTAGGGCTGGATGTCACCCCGTGACAAAAACATAACAATTGAGTTAGAAGAAGGAAAGAGTTCCCCATCAGGAAAACTATACCCCCTCTCCCCTGATGAACTAGAGCTTCTCAAAGAATACCTAGATAAAATGCTCTGAATTGGCAAGATAAGACCAAGCAAAAGTAGAGCTGGTGCTTCTATATTCTTCGCCAAACAGCCAAATGATAAGCTTAGAATAGTCGTAGACTATGGATAGCTCAATACTATAACCAAAAAAGACAAGTATCCTCTACCACTTATGACTACCCTAATAGAACAAGTTGGTACTTCACAGGTTTTCTCTAAACTCAATCTCAAACTTAGGTTTAACCTACTTAGAATAGCAGCCAAAGACAAGTGGAAAATAGCATTCAAAACAAAATATGGCCTATACGAATATATAGTTATGGCTTTTGGGCTAACTAATACATCATCTGTTTTCTAGTGACATGTTAACAATATTCTATAGGAATGAATTGACTAAGGAATAGTTGTATATATTGATAATATCCTCATTTATATACAAATAGAGGAAGAACATGTCGAGCTCGTCCATTGAGTACTGCAGAAAATAATAGAGAATAACTTTAGTATCAATATAGACAAGTGTATCTTCCATATCCCAGAAGTCGACTTTGTGGAATTTAAAGTAGGTACAAAGGGGATACAAATAGGGAAGAAGAAAGTCGAGGATATCCTTGCCTAGCAGGCTTCTCGGAACGTCAAAGAGTTCCAGAGGTTTATTGGTTTTGCTAATTTCTATGACGAATTTATTTAAGGCTTTAGTAGTTTATTTTTACTGATTTAGACACAAACAAACAATAGAGTTCCTTGAAACTAGATACAGCAGTGTTAACAAGTCTTCAATGAGTTAAAATATAGGTTTACTACTGCTCCAATACTATGCTATTATCATATAGAATGACCAAAAATAATCGAGACAGATATGTCTGATCTAGTAAAAGTTGGTATTCTATCCTAAAAAGAACCAAATGGTCATTGGCACCCTGTAGTGTACTATTCAAAAAACTTTATCTCAGCAGAACTTAATTATGATGTCTATGACAAAGAGATAGTCGTAATTGTCAATTGTTTTTAGGAATAGAGACATTTTCTTATAGGTGCCCTAGAGGAGATAATTGTGTATACAGATTACAAGAACTTTGAGTACTTTAATTCCACTAAGATACTCAATCGAAGGCATGCTAGATAGGCAGAAATACTAAGCTAGTTCAATTTTAGAATCATCTACCACCTAGGTAATAAGAATGGTAAGGCAGATGTACTTTCTTGTCAAGTAGATCTTAACCTCGAAGGAGGGGGAGAGAAGCAGAACCACATGATTCGGATGTTTAAGCCTGGTCAATTCCAACTAGTAGCAAGTAAAGAGAGTCTAGTAACATACTACATTATGGCAGTAAAGGCCTCATAAATAGAAGAATTAAGTTGGTCAAAAGAGATTCAAGAGGCTGGCCTCAAGGATAACAAGTAGTTAGGGATTTGGAATATATTAAAGTTTGGTAAGGAATATCCTAGACTAGATTATTATGGTTTAGAAGATAACATAGTAACTCATAAATATTACCTATACATACCTGGAAACAACTGCCTTAAGTTGAAAGTGGCTTTCTAGTATCACAATGCAAAAGTTGCAGGTCATTTCGGACATGAGAGAACTCTTAAGCTCATAAAATGAAATTACTATTGGCCTAATATGGAAGACTAGGTATGAAACTATATTCGCACATATAATGCTTACCAAAGAAATAAGACTGCAAGACATAAGAAATATGGCAAGCTAGTTTCTCTTCCAATCTTCTACTGGCAATAGGAATATATTTTGATGGATTTCATCACTGAGTTACCACTAGTCAAAGAGTATAATCAGATCTGGGTTATTGTTGATAAGTTTACTAAGATGTCACATTTTATTTCTTGAAAGAACCAGTAGGTAAAAAAGTTGACTGGGATATTTGTCAAGGAGGTTTGAAGGCTGCATAGATTACCAAAGAGAGTTGTTTCAGATTATGATTCAGTGTTTACAAGTTTGTTTTGGATGGAGGTAATGCGGTTATTAGAAGTTGAGTTGGATAACTTGAAGTCCTTGGTATATTACCTCTAGTCCAATAGTCAAACAGAAAGAGTTAACCAAACTCTAGAATATTATTTATGGACATATTGCTATTGGGATCAGGATAACTGGGTCGAGTTATTACTATTTGCCGAGTTCTATTATAATAATACTGTCCACTCTAGTACCAAACTCACACTATTCTTTGCTACATATAATCAACACCCTGAGAATAATTTCTAGAACCCAACCAAAGCTACAACTAAATTGAACAATCTTGAGGCAGTCAAGATAGTTGAAACTTTGGATGCTATAAGGGAGGCCATAAGGTAGAACATAAAGGCAGCACAGGACTGGATGTCCAAATATTACAATCTTAAGGTAGCAGAGAAGGAACTGACATTCAAAGTAGGAGATTGAGTTATAGTTAATGCAAAGAACATCAAAACAAGGCGTCTGACCAAGAAGCTTGACTTCAAGTTAAGAGGAAAGTTTAAAATCAAATGGCTTATAGGCACTTATACCTATAATTTAGAGCTTCCTCCAAGTACAGGCAAAACTCACTCAGTTTTTCAAATTAGTTTGTTAGAACCCTACCACCTTAACAAGATTGCTGGCAAATACTCGCCAACACTCCCTCTAGTCAACCTCGAAGAATCTATATACCAGGTAGAAAAGGTAAGGACAAGGGGGCTCAGGAAGGAACAGGTTATCTATTTAGTCTCTTGGAAGGGTTACGGTCCTGATGATAATACATAGGAACCATACAAGAACCTGAAGGATGGAGCAGCCGAATTAATTCAGAAATTCTATCTTGATAACCCTTGTAAGCCTCGAGACCCTAATATTATCTTATGAAGATTTTTCTTTTTTTCTCATTATTAGGTATTAGGTTTTTTGAATTATCATTACATGTTTGTTACCTGTATTTCTTATACCATATTATCCCAGGGGTGCAATAAGACGTACGCAGCTATGTTTTAGCTGTCGTATATAAGGACTAGTCCTCAAGCCCCATCTATTATTTTTAGTAACAATAATGATTATGATTGTATAATCAATTAGGTTCTTGCAGACAAGAACTTTAAGGAGGGAGGCACTGTTACAGGGTGACATCTAGCAATACTAATGGTACTTGGGCTCTTATAAAACGACCCTAGAATCTATATGGACTCTAGGTATACTCTTAGTAGTATAGTGCAAAAGTTTCTAATACTTATCTATAAGAAATAAGTATATAAAACGAGTAGGAACCTTGGAGTAGTTTATAATTATATTAGATGATTAGGACCCTTATAGAACGTCTATAGACCCTTAAGAGAGCTACAGTTCAAGTTTCATAAGAATATGATTAATGGTTCAATAGTTATACTCAGATTAATATGCTTATATATATACTAGCTATATTAGCTATTACCCTAAAGTCTTGGTGTCACTCTGAGTTGCTAATTATTACCCTAAACTTAAGGAAAATAATTCGGTAAAAATAACTAAAAAAATAAAGGACCGAGGGCGCACTTTAGGCTAAAGTGCGTCTAGTAACACTATAAGGGAGTACATCCAAAACAAAGGCTAAAAATAGGGCCAAATCATAAAGTTCTCTGAATTTAATACTACAAGGTTCTACCTAGGCCTACGCTTCGTCTTGATTCTATTTCTGCAATCCTTTTTATTATCGGAGTAAAACTCATGGAGATATAAGACTTTTAATATAGTCAAATTAGTCTATAAGGAGGTTAAACTATTACTAGTAATAACTTAGTGAATAATTTAGGTATCGAGATAAACTAAGATTCCATAATCTTCTATGCATTGATACCTTTCCAATGGTAATGTACTTGTGACCCACGGTTCTCTATTTATAGAGTTATGTACAGCTGAAAATTATTTTTAATAGACACTAGACACTATTAGGTAAATATTGCCAGAAACACAATTAAATGCCTTCAGATATTGTCAAATAGGTGAATATTGCCAGAAACACAATTAAATGCCTTCGGATATTGTCAAATGGTAATTCAATAGTATTAGGGATTGGTAACAGATCTGAAATTGAATTTAGTTGCCTTAAGTAAGAATTCTTTAATAGGATAAGTAAGCTATAAATGAAGTATATATAATATATAGATATGGGAATATTCTCCATGTTCAGGTTAGTATCCTGTGATACCAAGTGTAGATGGCAACTGCATTAACAATGGTGTGGATGACATAACACTTAGGAACAAATTTCAAGGTAACAGATAGGCCCGCATTTTATAAAATATTTTTATCATAAGAATATCTATAAACACTATGTGATATAAATAGTGCAAGTAGTTCCAATTGAATTTATTCTACCATCAGTAAGTATTCGAAAGCAAGAGCACCTTAAGTACACGAAGCCTACAAAGTTCTAAGTCTTAAGTTAACTTTACATTTAAGTAACATTAGATTTATTTTATGTTGTAAAATAAGATCCATCGTAAAGATCTACTATTAGACTAAACTTTACTACTATAGGATTAATATTCTGTGTTGTAGAATAGATATTATTGCGGCAGGAAATTATGGCCATTTTAATAGTGACAAGAGTACTATTAGTCAATAGGGACCCTGTAACAAACAAATGATGCTGCCTTGAGTTAAGGAGGAGAAAAGACTGAGGCTAGAGAGCACTAATAGCTCGATTCTTAAGAGGTTTGGCACAGTACAGGTTCAGAACCTACAAATAGAGGTTTCAGATACAAGATCAGGACAAAACAAAACTCTGGACCTAGTAACTGAAGTTGTATTCCTCAAACCAGATCTACCACTAATTTTGGGGATGGATTGGATTAAAGTCAATTGTAATAAGCTATGAGTTACCACTCCTTATATCTTCAAACTAAAAAGAGTATTAAAAATTAAGGAGGTTACTGATTTTACTGACTTTGACCAACAACTTATAGAGACTCAATATATTAGATTAATTGAAATAGGGGAATAGAATTATCAGAAGTTCACTAATGGAGACGTTCGCAAGGTTATGAAAATAATAGTGACTAAAAATCTCTATGAACTTACTAATCGATTGCCAACTCAGTATAGGGATTTTGTAAAAATCTTTAGAAAGAAGTTGTAATCTGCCTTTCCTACACATAGTCTGTAAGAAATAACAATTGAGTTAGAAAAAGGAAAGAGTCCCCTATTAGGGAAACTATACCCCCTCTCTCCTGATGAATTGGAGCTTCTTAAAGAATACCTAGATGAGATACTATGCACTAGCAAGATAAGACCAAGAAAAAGTAGTACTGGTTCTCCTATATTCTTTACCAAACAGCCAAATAGTAAGCTCAAAATAGTTATAGACTATAGAGGACTCAATGCTATAACCAAAAAAGACAAGTATCCTCTACCACTCATAACTACTCTAATGGAACAAGTTGGTAATTAACAGGTTTTCTATAAACTCGATCTCAAACTCGGGTTTAACCTACTGAAAATAGCAGCCGGAGATGAGTAGAAAATAGCATTCAAGATATGATAGAGCCTATATGAATATATAGTTATGCCTATTAGGCTAACTAATGCACTATCTATTTTCTAGCGACATATAAACAATATTCTATAGGAATGAATTGACTGAATAATAGTTGTATATATTGATAATATCCTCATTACAAAAGATTTTTCTTCGCCTCAACGTCCCTCTAGGCCTCCTGAAGGACTATACCAACCCCTTGGATGCCTGATCACCCCATGTGCTATAATGGCTACCTGTTGATGCGATTTACGCCTTGACATTATACTCAGAAGGTTGGTGCCCTAGAGTTCAGTATTGTGCAACAGCGCCCTGGCACCCTATATTGTATATCCATGCCCTCAAGCTATATACTGTATCTGCCTCTAGGCACTAATCTATAGTCATATAATATCCAGGTGCTATAAGATGGCAGTATGCCTCTGTAATGCAGGTGTGCACCCTGGTATAACAACTTGACAGGCAACATGTCCACTCTACTTGGTGCACATGGAGAATAATGGTAATAGCAGCCAGGCAAACGCAGCCAGGCAGAGAGGGGCAGTCAGGCAAAGGCAACTAGGCATAAGCAATATATTGCATGCATTAGGTGAACTTGAGCTTCCATATATACTGATGATCCATATTTGTACTTCCTGTCATGGGGGCCCTATTGACTGATAGTGCTCTTGCGACTATTAGAACGGCCGTAATTTGCTGCCGCAACGATATCTATTCCGCAACACAGAATATCAATCCTATAGCAGTAAAGTTCAATCCAACTATAGTCCTCACGACGGATCTTATTTCGCAACACAAAATAAATCCTATGTCGCTTGAACGTAAAGTTAACTCAAGACTTAGAACTTTGTAGGCTTCGTGTACTCAAGGTGCTCTTGCTTTCGAATACTCGCTGGTGGTAGAATGAATTCAACCGGAACTACTTGCACTATTTATATCCCGCGGTGTTTGTAGATATTCTTATGATAAAAATATTTTATAAAACGCGGGCCTACCTGTCACCTTGGAATTTCTTCCTAAGTGTTATGCCATCCACACCTTTGTTAATGCAGTTGCTATCTGCACTCGTTGTCACAGGTTACTAACCCGAACGTAGAGATATTCCATGTCTGCATGTTATACGTACTTCGCTTATAGCTCGCTTATCCCATTAAAGAATTCTTATCCGAGACAACTAAATTCAATTCAGATACGTTACCAATCCCCGATACTATCGAATTACCATCCGACAATATCCGAAGGCATCTAATTATGTTTCCGGCAATATTCACTTAATAGTGTCTAGTGTCCATTGAAAATAATTTTCAACTGCACATAACTCTATGAATAGAGAACCGTGGGTCACAAGTAGATTACCATTGGAAAGGTATCAACGCATAGAAGATTATAGAATCTTAGTTTATCTCGATACCCAAATTATTCATGGAGTTATTACCAATAATAGTAAACCTCCTCGTGGACTATATGACCATATTAAAAGTCTTATATCTCCATGAGTTTAACTCCGATCATAAAAAGGATTGCAGAAATGGAATCAGGACGAAGAGTAGGCCTAGATAGAACCTTGAAACATTAAATTCGGAGAACTTTATGTTTTGGCCCTACCTTTGGCCTCTGTCCTGGGCGCACTCCCTTATAGTGTCACCGGACGCACTTTGGTCTAAAGTGCGCCCTCTGGCTTCATTTTTTTATTTATTTTTACCGAATTATTTTCCTGCAGTTCAGGGTAATAATTCAAGTATTCAGGGTAACGCCAAGACTTCAGGGTAACAGCTAATATAGCTAGCATATATATGCATATAGTCAGCATATTAATCTGAGTATAACTATTGAACCGTTAATCGGATTCTTATGAAACTTAAACCGTAGCTCCCTCAAGGGTCTATGGACGTTCCATAAGGGTCTTAACCATCTAGGATGATTATAAACCACTCCGAGGTTCATACCCGTTTCATATACTTAACTCTTATAGATAAGTATTAGAAACGTTTGCACCACACTGCTAAGAGTGTACCTAGAGTCCTATAGATTCTAGGGTCGTTCTATAAGGGCCAAGTACCTTTGGTAGGGCTGGATGTCACCCCGTGACAGTGCCTCCCCCTTAAGGTTCTTGTCCGCAAGAACCTAATTGATCATGCAACAGAATCATTATTGCTACTAACAACAATGGATGGGGCTTGAGGACCAGTCCTCATATACAACAGCCAAAACATAGCTGCGTACGTCTCTTTGCACCCCTGGGACAATATGGCATAAGAAATACAGGTAAAACAAAAACGTAAAGATAATTCAAAAAACCTAATGCCTAATAATAGGAAAAAAAGAAAAATCCTCACAAGATAACATCAGGGTCCCGAGGCTTACGAGGATTATCCAGATGGAATTTTCGAATTAAATCGGCTGCTCCATCCTTCAGGTTCTCATATGGTTCCCATGTGTCGTCATCAGGACCGTAACCCTTCCAAGAGACTAAATACATAACCCGTCCCTTCCTGAGCTCACTTGTCCTAACCTTTTCACCTGGTATTCCGATTCTTCGAGGTCGACTGGAGGGGGTGTTGGTGAGCGTCTGCCGGCAATCGTATTAAGGTGGTAGGGTTCCAACAAACTAATATGAAAAACTGGGTGAGTTTTGCCTGTACTTGGGGGAAGCTCTAACTCATAGGCATAGGTGCCTATAAGCCGTTTGATTCTAAACTTCCCTCATAACTTGTAGTCAAGCTTCTTGGTCGGACGCCTTGTTTTGATGTTCTTTGCGTTGACCATGACCCAATCTCCCACTTTGAATGTCGGTTCCTTCTCTGCTACCTTAGATTGTAATATTTGGACATCCGGTCCTGCGCTGCCTTCATGTTCTCCCTCATAGCCTCCCTCATTGCGTCCAAGGTTTCGACTGTCTTGACTGCCTCAGGGTTGTTCGATTCAGTTGAGGCTTCGGTTGGGTTCTGGAAATTATTTTCTGGGTGTTGAGCATATGCGGCAAAGAATGGTGTGAGTTTAGTACTAGAGTGGACAGTGTTATTATAACAGAACTCGGCAAATGGTAATAACTCGACCCAGTCATCCTGATCCCAACAGCAATACGTCCGTAGATAATGCTCAAGGGTCTGGTTGACTCGTTCGGTTTGACCATCAGTCTGGGGGTGATATGCCGAGGACTTATCCAACTCAACTCCTAATAACCGCATTACCTCCATCCAAAACGAACTTGTAAAACCGAATCCCGATCCGAAACAACCCTCTTTGGTAATCCGTGCAGCCTCCAAACCTCCTTGACAAATATCCAGCCAACTCTTTTGCCTTCCGGTTCTTTAAAGGAATAAATGCGACATCTTAGTAAACCTATCAACAATAACCCAGATCTGATTGTACCCTTTGACTGGTGGTAAATCAGTGATGAAATCCATCGAAATGTGTTCCCACGGCCTATAGGGGATTGGAAGAGGTACGAGCTTGCCATATTTCTTGTGTCTTGCTGTCTTGTTTCTTTGGCAAGCATCGCATGTGCGAACGTAGTTTCGTACCCAGTCTTCCATGTTAGGCCAGTAGTAATTTCGTTTCATGAGCTCGAGGGTTTTGTCACGTCCGAAATGACCTGCAACTTTAGCATCGTGACTGGAAAGCCACTTTCAACTTAAGGGAGTTATTGTCAGGTATATATAGGCGACGTTCATAGTTACCATGTCATCTTCTAAACCGTAATGATCGAGTCCAGGATACTCCTTGCCAAACTTCAACGCTTCCGAATCCCTAACCACTTGTCGTCCTTGAGGCCAGCCTCTTGGATCTCCTTCGACCAACTTGATTCTTCTGTTTGTGAGGCCTTCACTGCCATAATGCGGCGCGTTACTAGACTCTCCTCACTTGTTCCCAGTTGGAATTGACCAGGCTTGAACATCCGAATCGTGTGGTCCTGCTTCTCTCCCCCTCCTTCGAGGTCAGGATCAACCTGACGAGAAAGCGCATCTGCCTTGCCATTCTTATCACCTGGGCGTAGATGATTCTAAAATTGAACTGGCTTAGTATTTCCGCCCATCTGGCCTGCCTTCGATTGAGTATTTTGTGGAATTAAAGTACTCAAGGTTCTTGTGATCCGTATACACAATTATCTCCTCGGGGCACCCATGAGAAAATGTCTCCATTCTTGGAAACAATTGACAATTATGACCATTTCTTTGTCATGGACGTCGTAATTGAGCTCTGCTGGGATGAAGCGTTTCGAGTAGTAGCTACTGGGTGCCAACGACCATCTGGTTCTTTTTGGGATAGAATACCAGCTTTTGCTAGATCAGACGCGTCTGTCTCGATCATTTTTGGTCATTCTGGGTGATAATGGCATAGTATCGGAGCGGTTGTGAACCTATATTTCAACTCATCGAAGGCCTGTTGACACTGCTGTGTCCAGTTCCAAGGAACTCCATTGTGCGTTATGTCTGAATCGGCAAAGCCAAACTACTAAAGCCTTGAATAAACCGGCGATAGAAATTAGCAAACCAATAAACCTCTGCACTTCTTTGACGTTCCGAGGAGCCTGCCAGGCGAGGATATTCTCGACTTTCTTCTGCCCCATTTGTATCCCCTTTGTACCTACTTTAAATCCCACGAATTCGACTTCTGGGACATGGAAGATACACTTGTCTATGTTGACACAAAGGTTATTCTCCGTTAGTTTCTGCAGCACCCAACGGACGAGCTCGACATGTTCTTCCTCTGTTTGGGTATAAATGAGGATATCATCAATATATACAACTATTCCTCGGTCAATTCGTTCCGATAGAATATTGTTAACATGTCGCTGGAAAACAGATGGCGCATTAGTTAGCCCAAAAGGCATAACGTATATTCGTATAAGCCATATCTTGTCTTGAATGCTGTTTTCCACTCGTCTCCAGCTGCTATTCTGAGTAGGTTAAACCCGAGTTTGAGATCGAGTTTGGAGAAAACCTGTGAAGTACCAACTTGTTCCATTAGGGTAGTCATAAGTGGTAGGGGATACTTGTCTTTTTTGGTTATGGCATTGAGCCCTCTATAGTCTACGACTATTCTGAGCTTGCCATTTGGCTGTTTGGCGAAGAATATAGGAGCGCCAGCACTGCTTTTGCTCGGTTTATCTTGCCGGTTCGGAGCATCTATCTAGGTATTCTTTGAGAAGCTCCAATTCATCAGGGGAGAGGGGTATAGTTTTCCTGACGGGGGACTCTTTCCTTCTTCTAACTCAATTGTCATGTCTTGTGGACCGTGCGTGGGAAGGGGGATTGCAACTCCTTTCCAAAGATTTTTACAAAATCCCTGTACTGTGTTGGCAATCGATCAGCAAGTTCATGGATATTTTCAGTCACTGTTATTTTCATAACCTTACGAAGTCTCCATTAGCGAACTTCTGATAATCCCATTCCCCTATTTCAATTAATCCGACATATTGAGTCTCTGCAAGTACTTCGTCAAAGTCAGTGAAATCAGTAACCTCCTCGATTTCCAACGCTCTTTTTAGCTCGAGTCCATAAGAGTGTGACCCGTAGCTTATCACAATTGGCTTTAATCCAATCCATCCCCAAAATGAGTGGAAGACCTGGTTCGAGGCACGCAACCTCAGTTACCAGGTCAAGAGTTTTATTTCGTCCCGATCTTGCATCTGGGACCTCCATCTGCAGGTTCTGAACCTGCACTGTGCCAGACCTCTTGAGAATCGAGCCGTCGGCACTCTCTAATCTCAGTCTTTTCTCCCTCTTAACCCAAGGCAGCATCATCTGTTCAACGAAAGAAGAATCAAAAATCGTGGCTTCTGCGCCAGTATCAACCAAAGTATTAATGGAAATTTCGCATTTATTTCCTTCGTACATCCAAGATAACTTAACAGAGATAAGAAATTTCAGTCCTTCACACTTCAATACCTTCGCACCCGATTTTTCTGCCAAAGAGAGATTCTTAATTCCATCCAATGAAATATCCGGCACCGCCACCTTTCGTAGTCTTTTTTCGAGTGCGCCAATATGAGGAGCCACCTCATCATCAGCTTTTCTTTTTGTCCCTTTTTTTGCGTTTTTATTTGATAAAGAAAGAGAAGAAATAGCAGAAGAAGACAAATTACGAGAAACAGAACTAATCAAAACAGGGTCAATATCCATAGGTTCCCCTTCATGTTCCTCCTTCCAACTGCCAACAGAGATGCCATTCCTTATAATACAAATAGAAAACCAATCCTGTGAGACTATCCGACCCGACGTACTAGATAGCCCGCATCCCTAACAGTCCGAATTTTCCCCATAATCCAACTCATCCTCACTCACAATATGCCCAAACTGAACCTCAAGTGGCGTTGCTACAGCAGCTCCTGCAGACACTGTTGCCACTTTCTTAGCTTCCTCCTTTCCTTTACCCTTTCCCTTTGCCTTTGTTTCATCCGTAACCTTCCAACCGATTGAACAGTCACCCATCATGTGAGTTTTGTCCCCACACTTGATGCACTGTCCGTCCTTCTTCCAAGCCTGTCTCATAGCATATGTAACGCTATTTGGCCAGGCTCTTTGGCTTTCTTGGAAGGGGTATCGGATTTGGACTTAGCCTTAGCAGCAGGCTTGGTTTTTGCCTTTTGCTTTGGCTTAGTAATTCAGTCTTTGAGGTTTTCGGACTTCTTTTCGGCAGTCTTGGGAGCATTGGGTACCTCCTTTTTCGCACTAGCAGCCTGTTCTTTTTGACGGAACTGGCTCTGTGCATGTGCCTCCCTAACCTTCTTATACTCAACCTGAGACCCAGCATTTGCGATAGCCTGGAAGCACATTTCTGTACTAGCAGGTACCTTATCTAAAATGTCTTTGTCAGTACTGACTCAGACCATATGGGCTCGAGTCTCAGGCTGAATTGCACTAATCAGGTACTCCCAGAGCTGTTCCCGTAGTAGTTCCGCTACCAACTGATGAACCCTGACACAAGCGATGAAATCTTTCATCAACTCACCTTTCTTCTGGAACTCCTTCTGAAGGGAGACCTTAGCATCCCGCTTCTCATGCTGGTTTTGGTGTGCATTTATGAATTCACGTTTAAAGACATTAAACGTGTCCCATTCAACCCATCCGGAGTAGGAGTCTGGTGTACGATTATGTTGGTTTGCATAATTCCAAGTGCTTGCACCTCCTGTAAGTAGATCCACTACGAACAGGATTTTTTCGCTATGTGTAGAATATGTCAGCGGCATACGTTCAAAGGTGTAGTCTACCTTCATTAGGAATTCCTTGAGTTTGCTTGAAGTTCCATCGAACTTCAGAGGTAGGGGAAGGTTTCGAGGTTCTTTCTTCTCAGAAAGAACTCGAGTTTTCTTTTGTGGAGGAGGTGATGGTGGAGGCGGAGGAGGTGGTACTGGACCAGTCCAAGTACCACGTATGATGAAATCTTCAATATCATCATCAATTGATCGGGTGCGTTTCGGTGGACGTTATTGACTTAGTAGTTGCTCTTGTAGGTCTTTGAGCTTCCTTTTATGAGTCTGGATCCGATGAGAGAGTTCTTCTACGGATTCTTTATTAGTCTCACAACTGCGAATACGATCATCTTGCTCTTGCTTGATCGCCTTCTGTGTCCATTCATGGAGCTTGACAACATCTGCTTTGATACCATCAAACTCTACTTTAGCCGCATCAACTATTGCCTCCGTGTCCTGCTTAAGCTTCTTGCTTAGTTCCTCCCATTGTTTTTCTAAGGCCTCACTAATAGATACAGTTAAACGTTTAACTGCATCCTCTTGTCCCTCTGTTTGACCTTTTAATGCTGCTACTTCCTCAGTAACCTGCTGTCGTAATAACTTTAGGTCTTCATATGTAGCCATTGCTCCTTCGAAAATAACCCTATGTGTGTCCTGAGCTTCTTTTAGAAGGCTTGCTTGAGCATTTAGACCTCTTGTAAGGTCTGCAATCTCTGCTCGTTACTGGTTAAATTCGATAGATCCATCTCTAACAATTCGAGCCAATAATTGGTCGTATTCTTCCTGGCTTAAACTTGGTCGAGACGGTCGTATGGGACGTAGTGGTGGCTGGGTGGGACGTCGTGATGATGTATTACTAGCTGTTCGATGAGGAGGCCTTCGGGAAGGTTGTCCAAATCGTTCTAATAAACTAGGTGGGAATGTGGTTAATTCATCTGGAAAGTATATGGGGTGTCTTGAGGATTCTATCCCTCGGGATAGAATATCCTCCATGGGGATGTCAATGAGATCATCTTCCGTATCGTATCTGACTATGGAAGATTGTGTGGTCTTTGGGTGATGGCACGGGGTGTGACATCTGGGAATGTTAGGGGTGGTAGAGCTGGCGAGGCCCTCTTGGTGTCTGTGAACTAGACATGATTAGAGTATATTAGCAAATGATAACGAGAATCACTGGCTACAAAGTAATGTCACGGGGGCCCTATTGACTGATAGCGCTCTTGCGACTATTAGGACGGCCGTAATTTGCTGCCGCAACGATATCTATTCCGCAACACAGAATATCAATCCTATAGCAGTAAAGTTCAATCCAACTATAGTCCCTCACGACGGATCTTATTTCGCAATACAAAATAAATCCTATGTCGCTTGAACGTAAAGTTAACTCAAGACTTAGAACTTTGTAGGCTTCGTGTACTCAAGGTGCTCTTGCTTTCGAATACTCGCTGGTGGTAGAATGAATTCAACCGGAACTACTTGCACTATTTATATCCCGCGGTGTTCATAGATATTCTTATGATGAAAATATTTTATAAAACGCGGGCCTACCTGTCACCTTGGAATTTCTTCCTAAGTGTTATGCCATCCACACCTTTGTTAATGCAGTTGCTATCTGCACTCGTTGTCACAGGTTGCTAACCCGAACATAGAGATATTCCCATGTCTGCATGTTATATGTACTTCGCTTATAGCTCGCTTATCCCATTAAAGAATTCTTAGCCGAGACAACTAAATTCAATCTCAGATACGTTACCAATCCCGATACTATCGAATTCCATCCGACAATATCCGAAGTTATCTAATTATGTTTCCGGCAATATTCACTTAATAGTGTCTAGTGTCCATTGAAAATAATTTTCAACTGCACATAACTCTATGAATAGAGAACCGTGGGTCACAAGTAGATTACCATTGGAAAGGTATCAACGCATAGAAGATTATAGAATCTTAGTTTATCTCGATACCCAAATTATTCATGGAGTTATTACCAATAATAAGTAAACCTCCTCGTGGACTTATTGACCATGTTAAAAGTCTTATATCTCCACGAGTTTTACCCGATCATAAAAAGGATTGCACAAATGGAATCAGGACGAAGGGTAGGCTAGTTAGAACCTTGAAACATTAAATTCGGAGAACTTTATGTTTTGGCCCTACTTTTGGCCTTTGTCCTGGGCGCACTCCTTTATAGTGTCACCGGACGCACTTTGGTCTAAAGTGCGCCCTCATGGCTTCATTTTTTTATTTATTTTTACTGAATTATTTTCCTGCAGTTCAGGGTAATAATTCAATATTTGAGTATTTCAGGGTAACGCCAAGACTTCAGGGTAACAGCTAATATAGCTAGCATATATATGCATATAGTCAGTATATTAATCTGAGTATAACTATTGAACCGTTAATCAGATTCTTATGAAACTTGAACTGTAGCTCCCTCAAGGGTCTCTGGACGTTCCATAAGAGTCTTAACCATCTAGGATGATTATAAACTACTCCGAGGTTCATACCCGTTTCATATACTTAACACTTATAGATAAGTATTAGAAACATTTGCACCACACTGCTAAGAGTGTACTTAGAGTCCGTATAGATTCTAGGGTCGTTCTATGAGGGCCCAAGTACCTTTGGTAGGGCTGGATGTCACCCCGTGACACTTCCCCCAAACTATTCTATCATAGATCCCACTAGGACTCTGTCCTGCACATATGCCTCCCACAATCCAGCCCTTTCCAGACCTCAGCAGTCTCCAAAGTAGTAACCGCCCTCGTTGATATAGTTATCCACTGCCACGAGTAACCCCTAGTAGTAGAGCAATTAGCTAGGCAGTCCCACGAAGTCCAAGATTTGCTAGCAAGTCCATATACCTAACTATATCTGTGCATATTGAGAGGGGATATCTCGGGAGTGCACTTGCGGAGTCCTAAGAGCAATTAGCAATGCCTCCACATAGAGTCTGCTGGTTATCTGGCAAGTCCACATTCCTAGTTATGTCTGTGCATATTGATAGAGAACATCTCGGGAGTGTACTTGCAGA
>WHUX01000035.1:0-412395 GCA_015179025.1 Terfezia claveryi | reverse complement strand
CCTCTCAGATCTAATTTAATGAACTATTTGGCCTTAGAGAGCCTGGCTAATGTCTCCTAAATTAGGAGCAAGAGGTATTTGTTCTTGACTGTTATCTCATTCAGGCTATGGTAATCAATATACAACTGAAGGGAGCCATCTGACTTCTTTATGAATAGATGGGTGTCCTTACTGGAGAGGAGCTATAATGAATGAAGCTCTTATTGAAGTTTTCTTCCAAGTACTTCTTTAAGGCTTCTAGCTCCACTCAGGATATTCTATAGAGGGCCCATAGGAGGAGTTTTAACTTCTATTAGTGGAATTATGTAATCATATAGTTGGTAGGTATGAGTTTCTCTATGGCTTTCTCTGAGAACAAATCAATAAACTATAGTACTTATCTGGAACCAAGGATTTCCACTCCTTTTTAGACCTTGTTTTATTAATTTCCAAGTTCACTTTATGTATAGAGAGAGCATGTCCTTTAGCTTGTCCTCCTAGTGAGGTAAGCGAAAGCTCTGACTCTAATAAAGCTATATTTAGGGGTTTTAGGGCAGTAAAATAGAGGAACTGGAGGAACCAGGGGAATAGAAAGAACTGAGGCAACTGGGGCAACCAAGGGAATTAAGAAACAGGGGAATGGTAGTATTAATATTACAGGTAGAAGTACTACCTAAGTTAGGTAAAGTTAGCAATATGTACAGTCTAGTGATAGTAGTCTTTAGATCCCCATAGTGTTTTTTGCAATATGGGCTGTTAAATTATAAGGTATAAGAGCTAAAGCTGACTAATATATCATGATTCTAAACCAGAGGATCCAAGGACAATTGGATACTTTACTTGATTACAAATATTGGGAGATCTTTCAAGTAATTACTAATAGTGCTAGATAAATACATAGGTTAGTAATAACCTCAGAAGAGATAGGTGGCTATCAATGATATCAAAAAAGTGAGGGGTCTTTAGTTTGGAGGTTGGTATAGAGTTTTTACTAATGAAGGTCTGTTAATAAATGCTATTCCTGAAGTACTATAATCTATAAGAGCTAATGTAACTACTGTTTTATTATTGAACTTGATAGTTATAGGTACAACAAAGTGCTTGCCAAACAGGCAAGACTCATCAACAGACATAGATGTAGGCAAAGAAAATGCTGACAAAGATAATCGACCTGAGACAAGTCCTTTGCTAGTATCAGTAACTAGACAAGGGACCCCCTTTTCCTAACTCCTCCCCAAATTCTTTAATTTTGGATTTGGAGATGGCATAAGTGGCCATCGAATGGTTTTTTCAGAGAAGACATACTGTAATGAAATAGTCCTCTTTCTGTATATAATTGTTAGGGGTAAGCTAGTGATCATGGTGATATTTGTCAGTATATCAGTATATAAAGTATACAAAGGTATAATCACTAGGCTCAAGCCTAACTGGGCTAATCTAGAGTAAAGAATATAGACTGATTCATTCAATAAAGTAAAGTAACCCAGTAATATAAGACTTCACTTGAGTTTTAGAGAACAAGAACTAGATATAAGAAGTGGGCCAATATATAAGAAAGCGAGGCTACTTTTAGGCCACCCACTATTAGGTGCCACTAGTCATGCCTACATAATCTCAGCTATAACATTACTTCTCCTCTGCTAGAGGGCGTCCTGACCGACCAACTTCACTCACCCTACACTCTATACATGCATAAGCAATTAGGGCACGGAGTTCTCACTCAGGATACAACATCATTCTGAGCCTACTAACACACTCAGACATCACTGAGGACCTTGAATTATACATCTGTAGAATAGAGCCTCAATATCTAGCAGTAAGGGCTTATAAGGTAGCTTGAAAGAATGAGATATTCTCTCAAATATCATGGTGTCATACCAGAATATAAACATCTGTAGATCAACTGATCTGAGTATTTCAATATAAGGTACAACATATATATGGATCGTAAATCTGGGGTAATCATAATAGGGGGGTATCCCATATACTATTGCTATTAAAAACCTCTATGTGGCAAAACCCAGTAGGAAAAAGCCAACATCACAGGAAAAGGTTCAATATATACTTTCCTAGCTATCTAACCCGACTTGCCAGTACAAGGGGGAGGGGTCTTGTTCATTTGTATGCTCGGGATGCTCATTCAGGTCTTTAGCGCTCACAGTGCTTGTTTGGGTCTTTAGTACTTAGAGTGCTAGCTTGAGTCTTCACTCAAGGTAGAGGTCTTTGAGCTCATAAGCTTGTTCAGGGGCATGTAAGCTTGCTCGATAGCTTGTAAGCTCGTTTGGTAGCTTATAAGCTTGCTTGGAGGCTTGTAAGCTCACTTGGCGGGGCCTTATAAGCTCGTTCGGGGCCTTATAGGCTCATTGAGGGCCTTATAGGCTCATTCGGGGCCTTAGAAGCCTGGCTAGGAGTATGTCACTCGACATCTAAGACTTAGCAAATCCAAAGATCTCAATATAGAATTAGTAAGTCATTTAGAACAAGCTAATAAGTATATAGGAGAGGGAAATAATTATTTCTGATATTACTAATATAGCCAAATAATAGAGCGATATGACTTTAGCCATTTTCGAGCTGTCTAATAGTGTAGGTAGTAAGGGAGGGGTAATTAGACCCAGAATCACCAGTCCCTTTTATTAAAGTGATATAATATTAGGGGTGAGCTAGTAATCATGGTGATATCTATCAGTATATCGGTATATAGAGTATACAAAGGCATAATCACTAGGCTTGAGCCTAACTAGGCTAACATAGAGCGAAGAATATAGACTGATTCATTCGATAAAGTAATGTAACCTAGCGATACAAGACTTCACTTGAGTCTTAGAGAACAAGAACTAGATACAAGAAGTGGGCCAATATATAAGAAAGCAGGGCTGCCTTCAGGCCACCTACTATTGGGTGCTGCTAGTCATGCTTACATAATCTCAGCCGTAACAGCAATACACAAATCCTAAGTATAGTAATGGTTCCTTTCCTCTTGAGTAAGACAAAGCCTACTTGCTGACAGGTCTATAGAGGCAGCTCTACCTACTACTAGGGAGGGGTGTGTAGGCTTGTTAACTAGTATGGGTTATTGTTAGGTATATACTGTTAGGAAGAGAGTATAGAGAGTTAAAGTCGGGAGTGTCTTTTAGGGGGCTCTAAGTGCTATTGTCTGCTATTCTACTCAGCTAGCTTACTTAATAAGTTCCTCTAGAGTCTTGGTCAGTAGGCAGTAGACTAGAGCCTTTTTTAGCTCAAAGATAAGCCCGTCTTTAAACTGGTCAAACTTGGCTTCATTATTCCAATTGAGCTCTACTGCTAGTCTGGAAAACTCAGTAACATAGATTGATAGTTTATTGTGCTTTTACTTGAGGTCTTACAGGGCCCTACTGGCAGTTCCTTTAGGATCCAGGTCCTTAAAGGCTTGGTCTAGGATTGCTGTCACAACCGTGTTCTTCGTCTTGATTTGACACTCGAACAGGCTTGTTCGGGTGTCGTGCTGTTCTGACACTCGAACAGGCTTGTTCGGGTGTCGTCGATGGGTGATTGTTATCTTAGCTTCCGAGATAGGAATCTCGGGAAGCTTATTCCTTCTACGGCCTTGGCCTGGAATCATGTATATATATCTTCATTTCTCCACCCTCTCGTTGGATCCCCATCCAACGTCTTGTATACCCAATACAGGACCTTGCTTCCCCCAGCGCTTGTGCACCTCCCTTGTGCACATCCTTGTTCGAACAAACAACTCTGCAGTACAGCTGCCTCCCTTGACACACGCGGCAACTGCCTCGCATGTCTCGTGTCCCTTGCCCTCTGCCTCTCTCTGCCTCTTGCCTCTTGCCCTTGCCCCCATCTCAGTCTTCCCCTGGTCACACACGTAGCGCTCCTACGTGTGCGATTGCCCCTTGCCACTTCCCCGGCATACCCCTTGGTCGCCTTGTCCCCAGACCTCGTTACACTACGTTGGATCTTTCAGACCAACCGGTACGATGTCCGCGAGCATTCCACTACCCACCGATAGATTCGCAGCCTGGAGGGCGACTCCGATTCCATCAGACCCGACAGAACTATCAGCATACGAAGAATGTGATCGAAATATTCACAGAGACTTATGCCATTGGCGAACAACAAGGAGCGGACCTTCAGAAAGCCGAAAAGCGAATCCGAGAAGCCGAAGACGAAATAACCCTCCTTCGAGAAGATGCAGCAGAGGACAGGATAACCATCCGGAGACTGACTCGTGCCTTGGACCTGGCCGACGTCCAAAGAACCAGAAAACACAAGACCTACCAACCCCGCCCAAGTTTAATGGGGACCGGGGCCGGTTACGAGCATGGAAGAACTCTGTGCAAATAAAACTCTCTGGGGACTCGGCGAAGTTCCCCACTGTCCACCACCAGCTCTCATACGTCTATGGCCTCCTGGAGGGTAAGGCCATGGACCAGGTACAGCCCTTCGTCAAGGCAACGGGGATTGATCTAGTAGATATCCCGGCACTAATGGCAATCTTGGACCGAGCCTTCGGGGACCCGGATCCTAAAGGAACCGCCAGCAGGGCCCTGCGAGACCTCAAGCAAAAACACAACAACTGTCAACCTATGTTGCCGAGTTCTCCAGGCTGGCAGCAGAGCTCAATTGGAATGACGAAGCCAAGCTCGACCAGTTCAAAGACGGGCTTACCTTCGAGCTGAAAAAGGCTCTGGTCTACTGCCCACCGACCAAGACCCTGGAGGAACTTATTGAGCAAGCTAGCTGGGTGGAACAGCAGACAGCGGCACTAAGAGCCCCCCAAAAGACACTCCCGACCTCGACTCCCCGTACCCCCTTTCCGATAGCACGCACCCAACCCACACGGTCAACAAGCCTGCACACCCCTCCCTGGTAGCGGGTGGGGCTGCCCCCATGGACCTGTCAGCAGGTAGACCTCGTCTTACCCAGGAGGAAAGGGACCGTCACCGCACTCAGGGTTTGTGCATTGCATGCGGAAAGGGGGACATTTCATCGCAGCGTGTCCCCTCCGAAAAAACTGTTCGATGGCCGCCCACGCCATCTCCGAATCCAGGATCGAAGAGGTGGATGAGTCGGGAAAAGCGAGTCCCTTGCCTAGTTGCTGACACTAGCAAGGGACTATTTTGGGTCATTTATCTTTGTCTGCATTTTCTTTGCCTACATCTATGTCTGTTGATGAGTCTCGCCTGTTTGGCGAGCACTTCGTTGTACCTATAACTGTCAAGTTCAATGATAAAATAGTGGTTACATCAGCTCTCATAGATTGTGGTGCTTCGGGAATAGCATTCATTGACCAGACCTTCGTCAGTAGAAACTCTATACCAACCTCCAAGCTAAAAACCCCCCGCCTTCTTGATGTCATTGACGGCTGCCCTATCTCTTCTGGGGCGATTACCGACCTCGCATGCCTGCCCAGCGCATGGGTGATCACTCGGAAGATCTCCCAATGTTCGTGACAAAGCTCAAATACCCGATTGTACTCAGAATCCCGTGGCTGAGAATGCATGATGTATCGGTCAGCTTCGGCTCTTATACCCTGCAGTTCAACAGCCAGTATTGCAAAAAGCACTGCGGGAATCCGAGGGCTACCGTTACTGGGCTGTGTGCCTTACCACCCCCGATAATGCACCCGATCCAGGTGGCACACCCGTCCGCGCACATCGATGCCAATTCCCCTGTTCCCCCTGTCCCCCCATGCCCCCTGTCCCTCCCGCGTCTCCTGGCTCTCCTGGTCCCCCAAAGTCCCTCAACATTAGCTTTATCGGGGCAGGGGCTTTCGCTTACCTCACCAGGAGGCACAAGCTGAAGGCTCATGCTCTGTCCATACATGAGGTAAATCTGGAGATTGGTAAGACCGGTCGAAGGAGGAGTGGAAGTCCATGGTCCCGGACGAATACCACGAATTCATCGACCTGTTCTCGGAAAAGGCCGCAGAAAAACTCGCACCCCACCGGCCATATGACCACACGATTCCGCTGATAGAGGGTAAAACCCCTCCCTATGGGCCCCTCTACGGAATGTCCCGGTTGGAGCTGGAAGCTTTGAAGAAATACTTGGAGGAAAACCTCAACAAGAGCTTCATTCGCCACAGCTCCTCACCAGCGGGTGCCCCAGTGCTTTTCGTGAAGAAATCGGATGGCTCTCTCCGGTTGTGTGTCGATTACCGGGGCCTAAACGAGATAACGGTCAAAAACAGGTACCCCCTACCCCTAATCCAGGAGACATTAGCCAGGCTTTCCAAGGCAAAATGGTTCACCAAATTGGACTTGAGAGGGGCGTACAACCTGGTACGGATCGCTGAGGGGGAGGAGTGGAAAACTGCCTTCCGGACACGTTACGGCCACTTCGAGTACAACGTCATGCCCTTCGGCTTGACCAATGCCCCGGCCTCTTTCCAACACTTTATTAACGACACTCTGCGAGACTTCCTGGACGTGTTCTGCACGGCTTACCTCGACGATATCTTGATCTATTCAGATACTCTGGCAGAGCACAAAATCCATGTCAGGCAAGTCTTGGAGAAGCTGGAGCAGGCTGGGCTGTACCTTAAGCCTGAAAAATGCGAATTCCACGTCCAAGAGGTGAAGTACCTGGGCTTGATCATAACCACGGAAGGTATTAGGATGGACCCCGCCAAAGTTGCTGCAATCCAAGAGTGGGAAACCCCAGCCAATTTGAAGGATGTGCAGGCCTTCCTAGGATTTGCCAACTTCTACCGCCGATTTATCCTGGGATACTCAAGAATCGCGGCACCCCTGACGGCCTTGACGAAAACGAAGGTAGAAGCTGGCTCACACCTGACAAAAAGGGCCTTCCACTGGAATCCAGAAGCCCAATCCGCCTTCCAGAACCTCAAGGAAGCCTTCTGCTCAGCCCCAATCCTGGCCCATTTTGACCCTGATAGCGAGTGCATCGTGGAAACGGACGCCTCCGACTATGTCTCCGCCGGAATCCTGTCCCAGTATGTCGATGGAGTCCTCCACCCAGTGGCCTATTTCTCCAAAAAGCACTCCCCGGCGGAGTGTAATTACGAAATCTATGATAAGGAGTTAATGGCCATTGTGCGAGCATTCGAGGAATGGAGACCACACCTGGAATCGGCAAAGGGGGTTATCGAGGTCCTCTCTGACCATAAGAACCTAGAGTACTTCACAACCACCAAATTGCTAAATCGCCGACAGGCTAGGTGGTCGGAATTCCTCTCTCGGTTTAACTTCAAGATAAGGTATCGGCCGGAAAGGCTGGGGGTAAGCCGGATGCACTGACCAGGAGATCAGGAGATCTCCCTAAAGGGGGGGATGAAAGGCTGAAGTATCAGAATCAGGTGGTACTGAAACCTGAAAATCTCGACCTGGCGGCCAATACCCTTGCTGAAGCTAGGGCTGAGGCTGACCTCCGACAACTAGTGAGACAGGCATACAAGGACGACCCCTGGCCAAAGAAATTATCACCGCAGTGGATTCTGGCCAGCGCCGCCACCCCAAGATCTCCCTAGCCGAGTGTACCGTCCAGGAAGGCCTCCTCTACCACCTCGAACGGCTGTATGTGCCGGAAGGAGAGCTGCGCCTTCGATTGATAAAGGAACACCATGACAGCCTGGTTGCAGGTCACCCTGGAGTGGCCAAAACGTTAGAGCTTCTGGCCAGGGAATACACATGGATTGACCAACAGAAGGACGTGGAGTGGTACGTACGGAACTGCCACATTTGCAAGCGTGCTAAGCCTGTCCACCACGCCCCGTATGGGACCCTGAAACCTCTGGATATCCCTGATCGGCCGTGGCTGCACCTGACTATGGACTTCGTGACAAGGTTGCCAAAAGATTCGGGGTTCAATGCCATCTTGATGGTGGTAGATCGGTTGACGAAAATGAGGCATGTTATACCTTGCCGGGACACCTGCTCCGCCCCAGAGTTAGCCAATCTCTACCTCAATAATGTATTCCGATATCACGGCCTCCCCAATCCATCGTATCCGACCGCGGCCCTCAGTTCACTTCAGAATTCTGGCAAGCCTTCTGCGAGCTATTGGGGATCAAAGTGCGTTTGTCAACCGCATACCACCCCCAGACGGATGGCCAATCGGAGAGGATGAATGCCATTATGGAGCAATATCTGCGGGCCTTTGTTGACTACCAGCAGGATAACTGGGTTTTGTTACTAGCCACCTGCGAATTTGCCGCGAACAACTAGTTCTCGGAATCCTCCAATACCTCGCCTTTCCTGGCTAACTACGGTTGGCACCCCCGGTTCGTAGATGCCCTGGCACCCCTGCAAAAAGCCAAAAAAGATGCCCCGGCCAAGGAGTTCGCAGCTGGGATTGCTGAGCTCCACTCTACCCTGAAAGCTGAGCTGGGATATGCACAAGCCAGGCAAGCCGAGTATGCCAACGGATCACGGTTGCCAGCCCCCAGATATCAACCAGGGGACAAGGTGTGGCTCTCCAGCTGGCACTTCCGGACAGAACGGCCATCTCGCAAGCTCGACCACAAGTTCCTGGGTCCATTCGAGGTGTTGGCTGCTGTGGGCACTCACGCCTACCGATTGAGGTTCCCCAAGGACATCAAACGCCACCCAGTTGTACACGTATCGGAAATTGAGCCAGCGGCTGACGATCCCCTCCCAGGGCAGAAACACCCCCCACCCCCTCCAGTAGTTATCGAAGGTGAAGAGGAATGGGAGGTGGAGGAAGTGCTGGACTCGCGAAAGAGGTATGGGCATCTGCAGTACAAAGTTAAATGGGTAGGAGACGAGGAGGCTACCTGGCAACCCGCTGAGGACCTGGAAAATACTCAGGATCTGGTCTCCCTGTTCCATCAGCGATACCCGAGGAAGCCCCGTCCGGTTGAGTGATCTCCCCATGTTTGAGTTGAGGTTCCTGTCCTTGTTCTTGTTGTTGTTGTCTCTGTTATCACCTGCGACGCAGGTGATGGGCTTTGTTGTTTGGAGTTGGGGTTCTTGTTCTTGCACTTGTTGTTGTTTCCTGTGTTGATTTTGCCGGTTGCTGTGCCTAGGCCTCTGTCGCTGGAGCTCCACCCTAAAGGGGGAATAGTGTCACAACCGTGTTCTTCGTCTTGATTTGACACTCGACCAGGCTTGTTCGGGTATCGTGCTGTTCTGACACTCGAACAGGCTTGTTCGGGTATCGTCGATGGGTGATTGTTATCTTAGCTTCCGAGATAGGAATCTCGGGAAGCTTATTCCTTCCACGGCCTTGGCCTAGAATTATGTATATATATCTTCGTTTCTCCGCCCTCTTGTTGGATCCCCATCCAACGTCTTGTATACCCAATACAGGACCTTGCTTCCCCCAGTGCTTGTGCACCTCCCTTGTGCACATCCTTGTCTCGAATAAACAACTCTGTAGTACAGCTGCCTCCCTTGACACACGGGGCAACTGCCTCCGCGTGTCTCGTGTCCCTTGCCCTCTGCCTCTCTCTGCCTCTTGCCTCTTGCCCTTGCCTCCCGTCTCAGTCTTCCCCTGGTCACACACGTAGTGCTCCTATGTGTGCGATTGCCCCTTGCCACTTCCCCGGCGTACCCCTTGGTCGCCTTGTCCCCAGAACTGTCGTTACAATTGCTATTAGTACTGGAATATCTACTAGATCAATCCCCATTGCCTTAACAAAGGGCTGTATCTAGTCCATAGCTTTATTCTCTAGGAGGCTATAAATATATGAGAGCTAGTAGTAGACAGTAGGGAACTTCACTGAGTCCCCAGAGAGTTTTATTTGTACAGAGTTCTTCCATACTTATAACTAGCCCTAGTCTTTATTAAACTTGGGCAGGGTTAATAGGTCTTATGTTTTCTGGTTCTTTGGACTATCGGCTAGGTCTAAAGTATGAGTCAGTCTCCGGATGGTTATTTTGTCCTCTGCTGCATCTTCTCGAAGAAGAATTATTTTGTCTTTAGCTTCTTGGATTTGCTTTTTAGCTTTCTGAATGTTCACTCCTTATTGTTTAATAATAGTATAAGTCTCTGTGAATATTTTGATTACAGTTTATTAGTATGCTAATAGTTCTGCTAGGTTTGATGGGATTAGAATTACCCTCCAAGCTGTAAATCTATTAGTAGGTAGTGGAATGTTTATGGACATTGTACTAGTTAGTTTGAAAGATTCAACATAGTGTAACAAGGGCTCTGGAAGACAAGGTAATTAAAGGGTATACTAGAGCAAAGGTAGGGCTAGAGTAAGATATACATAGGAATGTTATATATATAACTAAGGGAAGGCTAGGATAGAGGGTAAGGGTAAGAGGCAAAAGAGGCAGAGGGCAAGGAGTATGAGATATGGGGAGGCAGTTGCTATATATGTCAGAGGGAGGCAACTATGCTACAGAGCTATTCATGAGATAAGGGGGTACACAAGGGAGGAGCACAAGTACTAGGAGAGGCAAGGTCTTATATTAGATATACAAGATATTGAATAGGAATCTAATAATAGTATGAGGGACAAGAGCTATATATATATTATTCCAGGCTAGAGCAATAGAAGGAATAAGCTTTCCTAAGATTCCTATCTCAGAAGTTAAGTAAGGTAACAATAACCTATCACCTACAATTGTAGGTGATGATAAAGACAACAATAACAATAACTTATCACCTATATTATAGGTGATGACAAAAACAACTGAGTATACAGTTGTAATACTATAGTATTTTTACCTAATTTCTCTTAGCTGAGTAGTAGGAAATGTCTTGCTTATAGTATATACCTAAGCTACCTTCTTTATATATGAGCTTAAAAAGAAATATATTAAGTACTTAAAACCTAATAAATAGTTTACTATTACTTTCCTCAGAGTGTAGGATAGATGGCATAGTTGGAAGCCATCTTAGTACATACTTTTGTATATGTAGGTTCGAATCCTGCCCTGCCAAAGGTTTTTCTAACAGCCAAGGAACAGAGGTTTATCCTAAAGAGGTTTTCTTCTGTTGGCTTAGTCACAGACACTCTATAGAGTTAAGTCTTGATAAGTCCCAAATGGCCTTAGTAGTGGTAGATTAGAGGGTTAGGGTGACCAAGTTGTTCCGTTGGCAAGTGTGGAGACAGACCAAGTCTTCTAAAGATATAGTAAATGGGACCGTCTTATAGTCTAAAGCTCCATAGATGTACAAACTTTAAAAAAAAAAAAAAAAAACTTTTCTCAGAGCAGTTATAGCTAGTATATATTTTATTCCTTATTCTCTATTTTAGAGTAGTTGATCTAATATTTAGTATTCAAGTTTTATACTCTATATATATTATCCTTTTACCCTCTTTAATTTTTTACTTAGGATATATATAGATTAAGTTATAAATAGCAATATTAATCTTAGAGATAGAGATAGAAAAAAAGGGATTTAGGAAGTATTAGTAAAAGTTAGAGAGATTTAGTTTACTATTATTATAGTATTAGTGGGCAAAAGTATATTTGTGCTATTAATGGGATAGTATTGGCCTTAGAGGAGGTATAGAAGGAGTATAGTAGCCTAAGAGTAATGAAGAAGGAAAGAGAAAATTAATTGAGTATTATATAATAGTAGTAATAGAATTCTTTTATTAATATATTATATTATCATAGTATATTTATTTAGTAAAGAGATCTAGTAATAATCCTATAGTATTATATAAATTATTAAAAAATAAAAATAATTATAAGTAGCTTAGAACTATATTCATAATAGATAATAAAATTAAAAAAAAACAATCTAATTCTAATTCTATTAATCCAATTTTACTATATCAGTAATAATCTAAATCTAGTACACTTACTTTTACTATACTATACTACTATTATCTCATATTAATACTATTAAGATTAGTACCCATATACTAAGTAGGTATTGGCTATATTATTAGCTATAATAGAACTTTTAACTGTTCTCTATCTAGTCTATATTACTAATTAATAAGTTTGTAAATAAATTAAGTAAGTTTGTATAGTCTGAAGAGCTATATAAGAAGTTAGGTACATAAATTATGTAATTGAGAAGATAACTCTAAATAACAAATCCTAAAATATTGGACTTTGTCTTGCTAAATATAAGTAAAACCATGGCTCCTAGGCTACTAATAAATTACTTTATTCCTACCAATAATAATAAGATTTGGCATCTAAGCATGACTTTCTTTTCTGAAGAAGTTAAAGTAAAGTGTATTATTTGATTTTACATATATATTTTATTTTTATTTTTACATGTATTTAGAATAACTACTAAAGAAAATAGTACTTTTCCCTAAAAAACCCCCAACTCCCTCCAAAAATATATATATATATATATTTGGGAATGTAGGTATGCCTCTACATATTGGCTTGTCTAATTCTTCCCAGTTTGCGCATGTCCCAATCAGTCCCTTCTAGTAATTCAGTTTCTGAAGCAGTTGAAGGTGATGCAGTGGCCATTCTCTGTAGGGTGTTCGCAATGAGGACAAGATGTATTGTCGGCTTTCCCTAGGTGGTGTAGCCAGCTACGCTGAGGGCCCCTGTCCGTCTTAGCCAGGTATTAGTGAAGAGAGCATGCCGATTCCAACTGACTCTGTGGCCGCCGTGTCCAAAATAGGATCATTCTTCCTTGCGTCTCTTTGGAAATTACCCTGATATCTCCTTCATTTTCTGTGCGAGGATTCCTGCTATCTAACACTCCAATGCCGCTTAGATTTTTGCCATTTTATTCCCGGGGATGGAGGTGTGGCTTCTGGCCCACGTCTAGAGTGATTCCATGTATTTACTAATGGGATGTTAGCTAGCTAGAGCGCTCTCACTTCAATCTGAATACGAGTACTGAGTATTGAAATAACTCAGGGCAGATGCTCCATCTGCCAGTTGGGCAAACCTAACCGATGAAGCAGAAGCTGCGCCAAAACACTATCGCCGATCAATTTTCAAAAGACAATGGCATAGTAGTTTCATTGGGTTGTGCTCAGTGGTTATCAGGTCTGACATGCGCGAAGGCGAAACAAGCTGAATTATGTCTGTGAATATTTTGGCAACGAAATCATAACTGATGGATGGTAAACTTTAGCCATTGAGGTCGTGCCCTAACAATATACTCCCACGGCAAATGGGTCACCCAAGACCGCCTATGCCTACCTTCCCGGCCCAGTGGTCGCAATGGGCCAGGCTGCCCTACAGGCCGCCGGAGGCCTGGCCAGCGGGCCACGGTTCGTGTGGCCTAAAACAGCCTGGGCCGGGCCCGGCGGAGTATGTGGTGGTCTGGGCCGGCCCGTTGACTCGTTGAGAAAACTGTCCCGGCCACGACTGGCGACCGCGCCGGGAGCCGTACTACTGTAGATGAGCCCAGTACTGATGAAGCCCCAATGCCATGATCTGGGAACCGATAGGTATCAACACACTGAAGTACCACAGCCTCGCGGCTTTCACCTCCCCCAAGTCTCCCAAGAACACAACCTGAGCCAATCCAACTAAAAATGGGAGCTATCGCCCCCGGGCCACAGACGTTCAACAACCACCTAGGGTGTTGTGCCTAGCAACATGTAGCGAATCGTGGTAGCATGCGGGGAGCTACTATCGTAGGTGCACCCTTACTCTCGATATTGAAAAGATATTTCTCTAGGTACCTAGCCAGCCATAGAGAGCATTTCGATCCACAAGAGATTGGAGATTGGGTAATTAACGGCTTGCGGGCTTCGAAGTGCTAGTTGGTGAATGATATGTCATGGGTGGTGGAATGTAGCAGCAAGGGGGAAATTTAGAACCGGAGGCCATATCGGTATTGAGGGTAACGAGAAAGCAGACCGCAGGGCAGCATTTGAATCACACCTCGGTAGAAGCACAGAAACCACTCAGATCGTGACGGAGAGGGCTGCGGGCAAGGTCTAAAGCCATACGAAAGGAGGCCAGATCTAAGGAGGGTTTCGGGACAAGGCGATGCGAATGGGACCGTCAAGCGCTTTCAGCCTACACATAGTTACGAACAAACCGGGGTCCTCAGAAGAGCTGGCTATATCGTATCGGCAAGGCAGACTCTAAGGCATGCGCGTGCGGATCCCAAACGGAGACAGGAGATCGTATTACCTTCGAGTGCCCTCGGTTCAGGCGCATCAGAACGGTCCTTCTAGAGGAAAGACGGAGTTTTTTTTTTTTTATTTTAAAAACTCAGTACTCCTATGCAGCCCCGTAAGGGGGACTATGAGGAGCCACGCGGAAGCCCGGTGGATTCAAGGGTAAGACAAGTTAGTCTGTCAGACCCACGCAAACTAAATACACTGAAGGACAAAGGAGAGACGTAGCCCCATGCTGTCACTAACGGACTGGCCGATGACTCGGAAGCCTGACTGAGCTCGCCTCGTGAAACAAAACGCTGTGAGCTAACTATGAAAACTGTAACCTGAGAACTTATGGACTAAAGAACTGACAGAACTGAATGGACAAAAGGGACTCGTGAAAAATCGTAACTCGTCGCTGGCATCTATGCCCTTGAACCTTACGTTAGCTCATGGAAAAGCAGCCCAAAAAACACTTCTGTGGCCTCATATGACTCTTCCCCCTTCTCCCTCCATTCTGCCTTATTGAGTTCCTCCCAGCTGCCTCTCCCCCCCAGAAAGGTCCTCTGGAACTAGTCAAAATGTAGACAATCGAAGACTATATGATCACCGGTCTCTGAGGGATATCCACATGTGCACTCTGCTAATTCTACTTTGCCAATATGGTGGAGCCAGCTCTTTTGTGGACCTTTATTCGTTCATAGCTATATGTAGGCGGATAAGGCATGGCAATTCCATTCCACTTTCCTGGCCCCATAACCTGTCTTTATTCTTTCTTCTTTCCATTAGGCTTTAGAGAAAGTGTGGAGACCACCTTCCATAATTGTCAGCTCCTAGCCTATGACCTCTCCCAAATAAGATTAGAAGTTAGCGATCTGGTCTACCTTTTCATTACCTGATATACTAAGGTGGCCCCTAAGTTATAAGATTTGGAGGTCCCTATGTAAATTATTGATCACCGAGGTCTTGATTCCCTTCTCAATACCAGACCTAGGTGGAGAGCCTAAGCTCATGTTGTGGACTGACTAGATTGCCAATTATGAGTCTAACATAATTGCTAGCATAACTGAGTTTTCTTTCCATAGTGCTAGTTGCATCCCAAATAGCTTGCCATCTACTACTATAGCCTGAGCCCTAAGGTAGCCACCATAGTCCTTAGAGGTACCTCCTGTATGGTCTTTACTATAGACTTTGCTTACCATAATGCCTTTTTATCTAGTACCATCTATATAGTAGACTCTCTATCCTTCTTCCTGAATTAAACCTATTCTTACTACCCATATACCCAACTATTTAAAGGACACTGATTTAGGGTTCATTATTTCTCTGTAAATTAGAGGGAAAGGTATAGTATCTTCCCTATCTCCTTATGAGAGGTCCTTCGAATTAGCTCTATTGAGGTAAAAGGCTTCTGCCATTAGGGTTCTGGTCTAATGTGAGTCTATATTAATGTGCTAGGATGTGTCCTCCTTGATATAGGCCTTTATCTGCTAGTTACCTGTCCTCACTACTCTTATAGCCCAACAACACTTTATATCCTCTATTTTGTTCTCGAGGGGTTCCACATTGGTAA
The DNA here is from genome assembly GCA_015179025.1 of Terfezia claveryi. Lineage (NCBI taxonomy): Eukaryota > Fungi > Ascomycota > Pezizomycetes > Pezizales > Pezizaceae > Terfezia > Terfezia claveryi. The sequence goes on along the minus strand of WHUX01000035.1, from coordinate 396,862 downwards.
TTCAACCTAGTACTTGGTGGCTGGAGCTGTAGTATCCTCCTATAATCTTCCACAAGGCTTGGTACTTAAGGCATTACATAGATTATTGGAGTTGTTGATATTGTAGTTTCTAAAGCTCTACTCCTCATATAAAGATACTTTGTATACATTCTGTATATAGGAATTTGAGAGCTATTGGGCTCATACCTCCATTTTGGTTGCCTAGGCTCGTTAGCACTTTCAATATACTGGTGGCTTTAGATGTCCTTTATTTGATGTAAATCTTCTATAAGAAGTTATATGTAATCATAATTCCTAGTATCTTATAGTATTTGATCTTGCTTTTACCATAGAAATCAAGCCTAAACTCCTTGCTTGGATCCCATTAGAGTTTGTCCTCTTTTGCTACTATCTTGAGTATATTAGTGATTTGTTTGACCAACTTGTCATATACTCTGATATTAAGGTTGCTTATTATCAAAGAGTTGATATTATTGATGTATGAGAAGAGTTGGATAGATATCAATTTTGGGATTCTAGCTGCTATTATATTTGTTCTTATATTTCTGAGGTCGCAAGACTGTTAGGGACTTAAGGATGCTACTTTGTTTAGGGTGCTGCCTATATATATTAGCTACAAGGCTAGTAAAAGTAGGCTACCTTAAAGGGCTCTTTGATCTATATATCTAATACCTCTTATCTGTCCATCCTATAAAATTGGGAAAGAGTGGGGCTAAAGGAAGCTATTAATAAACCTCATAATCCTATATAGTATTCTTGCTTTCTAGAGAATATCGAAAAGAACTTTAGTTCTTATATTATTGAAGGCTAAAATAATGTCTTTACTTAGAAGTGTAGCTTTATTGCTCTCTTGTAAAGCTTTTTCTACTATTGAAATTGTCAGCATCATTACATCTATAACTGATCTGCCTTTCTGTGAGCTATATTGTAGGGGGTGAAATAGTTCTATTATATATTAGAGTTTGTTAGCTATTAGCTTCTCCAAGAGTTTGCCAACTATATTGGCTAGAACTATTGGTCTCCATTCTTTGACTTCTGAGTAGTTCTTCCCTGGTTTTGGTATCATAATCATTGAGAGGTTTCTCTATAATAGTGGGGCTACTACTGAACCCTCCATCACTCTAGCCATGTCATTGATTAGTGCCTTCCCTAGTGGGGTATCTTTGATGAGTTTGATAAAGCGGTAGGAGATAAGATCTGGGCCTGGTGCAGAAGAGTTCAATGTTCGGCCTAGAGCCTGCCATATTTTGTAGATCGTGGCCTCTTCTGCTAGCTGGTACCCTATTGGAGACTCGACAATTGTTGGAGGGTGGGGGGGCGAGTTGGGTTGATCTTTTGCTATCAAGTGGTGTTTCTGGAAGGCGCGTAACTTGTCCTGGTCGCTAGAGAGAATGTTCTTATTCTTGTCGATCAAATCTCCCATTAATGGGGTGCACTTGAACGGGTCCCATGCTATCCTCAAGATATCCCATGGGTGTCTTTGACCGTGTTCTTCTAGAAACCTTTTCCAGCATGTCCGTTTCTTGTTCCTTATTAACTTCTTTAGCCTGCGTTTTTCCTCCTGATATAACTCGCCTCCTTCTTTACCAGCCTGGCATGTTTTTTCCGACTGAGCCTGTACATCTGAGTCCCACCACTTTTTGCTACGTCGCGAGGCTTGTTTTGTGATTAGGTGTTCTTGTACTAGGCTTTCTAGGTTCCGGTATGCTTCTCCGAAGAAGGCGGGTGATGACTCGTTCTTTTCTTTGGAAAGACGGAGTTGGAAAGAGCTAGATAAGGCAGAGTGGAGAAAGGAGGGAGAGGATGCTTTTGAGGCGACGGGGGCCTTTTTCAAGCTAATTTACCACGAGCTCACCTAATTCTCACGAGTTCCCTATGTCGCCGCGTGACGAACCTACTGGTAACGTATATGCGGGCCTCTCACTATTGCATCGCTCTAACTTCACTTCATTCCTTTTCACTACTCTTCAGTCACTCCAGTACGCTTCACTCTGTTCTGTTCGGATACGCATCGCTCTAGCCAGTAACCCTTGGTATTTCAACATTTATATTTCGGCAGAAAGTCGTTTGAACTCGAATCAGTATGCTGTGGCCTCCTGAGTATATGAGGCTATTCGAGCTTAATGCGTCTGGGGGCGAGAAAGACGAGTCCCAATTTTACGGTCCATACAATGCGCTCCTGAGCTATTTGTTCCCAGTTAGCGAAGGTTTTATGGTAGTCCCGCACTACAAGCGACCGAAACAGTCCAAATACGTTGACTTCACAACCATTTTCACAACGAACATCCAATCTTTTTTCTCGAAGTCAAGACTTCGGATCACATCCATCGTTTATCTACCCAGAAAGAAGCCCATAAAAAAATGCGCGAGACAATCGAAAACGTGTTTGATGATGTTGAAATTGATATTTTATACGGGGTTGGCGCTATTGGGACGAAATTTTGTGTATACCGGGTCGATATGGAGAGGGCTATATTGAGCCGGAAACCATGGTAGATGATATAATCCGAGTAAAAGACACAGTTCCAGCGGTCCGTTGGGAATTGGATGTTATGACGGCTGAAGGAAAAGAGAGGCTTTCGGAAGTAGTGGGGAATATCAAGATGAAGTGCAGTCAGCTGTAAAGGTTCGTTTGAGACTCTGGTTGTTATTGAGTTTATTAATTGGTAGAGTGTTAGGAGTGTCTCTGCATTGGATTTTGTGGTCAGTTGGGTATTATTTGAGAATCTATTTTGTTGTGGTAGAAAGCAAGCTAAGGGCTGGTTTGCTGCTAAACTTAGGTATGGGATGAAAAGGAAGATTAATTATTTATGTTCAGTGATGGTTGGGTCGCTTGCTCTCCAGGATCAATAACGGGTACTTTAGGTACGGATACGGAGGAATAATAACATTATCGGGCTTTTTCCCTAAATTTGATTATGTTTAAATTGGGGTGCAGGTGCTACGGTAGTCTCGAACCCGACCGCTCCTAGGGTGCTACGGTAGCCTTAATTATTTGTGATTACAAACGGTACTGTACAAAATAAATAGAAACCGAGGTCGTTGAGTTGTTAATATGAGGGTAACGAGGATTTAGTACTCTTAAGGAGGGGCTAGTGCAAGCCAGACTAGGATTTAGGGTCACATACTCGTAATCGGGCAGCGCCAAGCTCTCTAGGTAGCAATGAATTAGTCAGGTTCACGTTAAGAGAATTCACGCCTGACGCCACCTCCCAATTCACCAAGCCAGACTACCAATTCACGACTCCATCAGTACCAAGCTATCCCAACTGTCGCAGCGACCCAAAAACAAGTTAGAGGAGCAGCATTGTACCTTCATCGCGTCACTATGGCATCTCTGCCACCTCCACCGCCGCCAGGTTGGTCTGCAGCTCCAGGTGTTCCATTACAACCTCCGCCACCAGGTTATAGACCTCCAGCAGATCCCAATCAGGCGAAATTTGAGCTGAAGAAGAAAGAATGGCTAAGGACACAGAAGAATAGATTCGGCGAGAAAAGAAAAGGAGGGTTCGTTGATACCCATAAGGCGGACATGCCGCCGGAGCATCTACGTAAGATAGTTAGGGATATTGGAGATGTGTCACAGAAGAAGTTTTCGGCGGACAAGAGAGCATATCTGGGTGCTTTGAAGTACATGGTATGTAACTGTGTAAGATTTTGTAGGTCGCAGAGTTACTGACGAAGCTATAGCCACACGCGGTATTGAAACTTCTGGAAAACATGCCAATGCCCTGGGAGAGTTCGAGGGAGGTTAAGGTCCTATATCACGTCAATGGTTGCCTGACTTTAGTGAACGAGATACCCCGTGTCATTGAACCCGTGTTCCATGCACAATGGGCGACTATGTGGGTGTGTATGCGAAGAGAGAAGAGTGACAGGAGGCATTTCAAGAGAATGAGATTTCCTCCATTTGACGACGAAGAGCCACCTATGGCTTGGAGTGAAAACATAGAAGATGTGGAACCGCAAGAACCGATTCAGATGGAGCTTGATGAGACTGAAGACGCGGCCGTTTATGAATGGTTTTATGAACACCGACCTCTGATAGATACTTCCCATGTCAATGGTCCCAGCTACAAGACGTGGAATTTGGATTTACCGCAGATGGCTACTCTTTATCGCCTCTCGCACCAATGTAAGTAGTTCTGCCCCCCCAAGGATCAAGACCAACATGAGACTAACACATCTAATGTTTGTAGTGCTGAGCGATCTTGTGGACAAGAATTACTTCTACATGTTCGATACAAAATCATTCTTCACAGCGAAAGCCCTAAATGTTGCCATTCCTGGGGGCCCACGCTTCGAGCCCTTATACAAAGATGTGGATCCTAATGATGAAGATTTTGGTGAATTCAATGCTATCGATCGAATCATTTTCCGACATCCAATTCGGACTGAGTACCGAGTTGCCTTTCCATTCCTATACAACTCTCTCCCTAGATCAGTTGAAATATCCTGGTATCACTACCCTCAGGTTGTTTATGTCCGAGCAGAGGATCCCGACCTTCCTGCATTTTATTTCGACCCAGTCATTAATCCTATTTCGTCTCGTTCAGTTGCTCCTAAGAATATTGTTGTATCACATGAAGATGACATATTTGGCTATGGAAATGATGAAGATCTTGAATTCGAACTCCTACCCCAGGTCGAACCCTTCCTTGCCGGCGAAGAACTCTACACCGAGAATACAGCTAGTGCAATTGCTTTGTGGTGGGCGCCGTATCCTTTCGATCGTCGAAGTGGGAGGACAGTTCGTGCGGAAGACGTTCCTTTGGTAAAACAATGGTATCTTGAGCACTGTCCATCCGGACAACCGGTCAAAGTCCGAGTTTCCTATCAGAAGCTACTAAAGACTTATGTCCTGAACGAACTTCATACAAAGCCACCAAAAGCTCAAAATAAACAGAGTTTGTTCAAAAGTTTGAAGGGTACCAAGTTTTTCCAGACTACGACAATTGATTGGGTGGAGGCGGGTCTCCAGGTGTGTAGACAAGGCTTCAACATGTTGAACCTGCTGATACACCGGAAGAACCTGACCTACCTGCACTTGGATTGTATGTATTTCCAATATCCCTTCACAATTCACTCTGCGTTCTAACATCATTACAGATAACTTTAACTTGAAGCCCGTTAAGACGCTGACGACCAAGGAACGAAAAAAGTCTCGTTTTGGGAATGCATTTCATTTGATGCGAGAAATTCTCCGCCTCACCAAGCTTATCGTCGATGCCCAAGTCCAATATCGTATCGGAAACATTGATGCCTTCCAGCTTGCTGACGGTATACTATACGCCTTCAATCACGTGGGTCAGCTCACTGGAATGTACAGGTACAAGTACAAACTGATGCATCAAATCCGTGCATGTAAGGATTTAAAACATCTTATCTATTATAGGTTTAACTCTGGTCCCGTTGGTAAGGGCCCTGGTTGTGGGTTCTGGGCACCAGCTTGGAGGGTGTGGTTGTTTTTTTTGAGGGGCATTATCCCACTTCTCGAAAGGTGGCTTGGTAATTTACTCGCCAGGCAGTTTGAAGGAAGGCACTCGAAGGGTGTTGCTAAAACCGTTACCAAGCAACGTGTGGAGTCTCACTTCGATCTCGAGCTCAGAGCGGCCGTGATTCACGATATCACTGACATGATGCCTGCTGGGATGAAATCAAATAAGGTCAACACTGTGCTTCAACATCTATCCGAGGCTTGGAGGTGTTGGAAGAGTAACATCCCATGGAAAGTACCTGGCCTGCCAGCCCCGATAGAGAACGTCATTTTGCGTTACGTCAAGAGCAAGGCAGATTGGTGGGTGTCAGTGGCACACTACAACCGAGAGAGGATCAGGAGAGGTGCAACAGTAGACAAGACCGTTGCGAAGAAGAATTTGGGGAGGTTGACTAGATTGTGGCTTAAAGCTGAACAGGAGCGTCAGCATAATTACATGAAGGATGGCCCATACGTCTCATCCGAGGAGGCGGTGGCAATTTATACCACAACAGTTCATTGGCTCGAGTCAAGAAAGTTCTCGCCAATTCCTTTTCCTAGTGTTTCATATAAACACGACACTAAGATTCTCATCCTTGCACTTGAGAGGCTGAGGGAGGCATATTCAGTTAAAGGAAGGCTCAACCAAAGCCAGAGGGAGGAATTGGCTCTGATAGAGCAAGCATATGACTCACCTGGGACTACACTTGCAAGGATCAAGAGGTTTTTGCTCACCCAAAGAGCGTTCAAGGAAGTGGGAATTGACATGAATGACAATTACAACACCATTAATCCCGTTTATGACATTGAGCCCATAGAAAAGATCACCGATGCTTATTTGGATAGTTATCTCTGGTATCAAGCCGATCAGCGCCATCTCTTTCCAGCATGGATTAAACCTTCAGATACGGAAGTCGCACCTCTACTCGTGTATAAATGGGCTCAAGGAATCAATAACCTCAACAAAGTTTGGGAGACAGGCGACGGCGAATGCAATGTCCTCATCGAAACACAGCTGTCGAAGGTCTATGAGAAGATCGATCTTACACTTCTCAATCGTCTCTTGAGGTTGATCATGGATCACAATCTAGCTGATTATATCACCTCTAAGAATAATGTGCAGCTGAATTACAAGGACATGAATCACACAAATAGCTACGGCTTGATCAGAGGATTGCAATTTTCGGCCTTCGTGTTCCAATACTATGGACTTGTAATTGACTTGCTGCTACTTGGCCTGCAGCGAGCCAGTGAAATCGCTGGACCACCACAAACACCAAATGAGTTCTTACAGTTCAGGGATCTAGCAACTGAAACCCGTCATCCTATTCGTCTTTATACCCGGTATGTCGACCGCATCTGGGTATTCTTCCGCTTTAGTGCAGACGAGGCCAGAGACCTCATTCAACGTTTTTTGACGGAGCATCCGGACCCTAATTTTGAGAACGTTATTGGTTACCGAAACAAAAAGTGCTGGCCAAGGGACTCGCGAATGAGGTTGATGAGACACGATGTGAATCTGGGCCGCGCGGTGTTCTGGGAGCTGAAGCAGCGACTGCCTCGCTCAATCACGACTATCGAATGGGACGAAACGTTTTCGAGTGTCTATAGCAGGGATAATCCGAATTTGCTCTTCTCAATGTGCGGTTTTGAGGTCAGGATTCTTCCAAAGATTCGAAACCAGAACGATGAGTTCCCAGTGAAAGATTCCGTTTGGTCGTTGGTAGATAACAGCACGAAAGAACGCACCGCCCATGCTTTCTTGAGAGTTACCGAAGAGGATATCGCGAAGTTTAATAATAGGATCAGGCAGATTCTGATGTCATCTGGTAGTACTACGTTCACCAAAATTGCCAACAAGTGGAACTCTGCATTGATTGCACTTTTCACTTACTACAGGGAAGCGGTCATCCAGACTGAACCGCTTCTTGATACTATCGTCAAATGCGAAACTAAAATCCAAACCCGTGTGAAGATCGGCCTCAACTCAAAGATGCCTTCTCGTTTCCCGCCTGCCGTCTTCTATACACCTAAGGAACTTGGTGGTCTGGGTATGATTTCTGGGTCCCATATTCTCATTCCCACCTCCGACAGGAGGTGGTCGAAGCAAACAGATACTGGTATAACGCACTTTAGGGCTGGTATGAGCAGTGACGCCGATACACTTATTCCTGCCATCTATCGTTACATTCAGCCTTGGGAGTCGGAGTTTATCGATTCAGCCAGAGTCTGGTTTGAATATGCCCAAAAGCGTCAAGAAGCCGCGCAGCAAAACAGGAGACTGACCCTCGAGGACCTCGAGGACAGCTGGGACAGAGGTATCCCAAGAATTAACACCTTGTTTCAGAAAGACAGATCTACTCTAGCATTCGATAAGGGACACAGAGTGAGGAACGAATGGAAGGTTTACTCTATGATGAAGAGCAATCCGTTCCAGTGGACCAGTCAGAGACATGACGGGAAACTATGGAACTTGAATGCATACAGAACCGATGTAATCCAGGCCCTCGGAGGTGTTGAGACAATTTTGGAACACACACTGTTCAAAGCAACTGCATTTGCTTCTTGGGAAGGTCTTTTCTGGGAGAAAGCTTCTGGTTTCGAAGAATCTATGAAGTATAAGAAGTTGACGAACGCTCAGCGTTCTGGTTTGAATCAAATTCCAAATCGTCGATTTACCCTCTGGTGGTCACCGACTATCAATCGTGCCAATGTCTACGTCGGTTTCCAGGTTCAGCTTGATTTGACCGGTATTTTCTTGCACGGAAAGATTCCTACTCTCAAGATTTCCTTAATTCAGATCTTCAGAGCACACTTGTGGCAGAAAATCCACGAGAGTGTAACTATGGATCTTTGGTGAGTTTCTTCCATCGTCAAATTCATTCAACTCTTGCTAACTAGTGTTGCAGTCAGGTGTTTGATCAAGAGTTGGAATCATTGGGTATTGAGAGTGTTCAGAAGGAAAGTATACATCCTAGGAAATCCTACAAAATGAACAGCTCTTGTGCCGATATTCTGCTGTTCGCAGGTTACAAGTGGAATGTCAGTCGGCCGTCGCTACTACATGATACCAAGGATGTCATTGAGGCGACTACCACTCAGAAATTCTGGGTTGATATTCAGCTTCGGTATGGTGACTACGACTCGCACGATATAAGTCGATATGTCCGTGCAAAGTTCCTCGATTACACCACCGACAGTATGAGTATCTATCCTTCGCCCACCGGTGTTATGATAGCGATTGATTTAGCATACAATTTGTACGATGCGTATGGGCAATGGTTCCCTGGATTGAAGCAGCTGATTCAGCAAGCAATGGCAAAGATAATGAAGGCCAACCCTGCATTATACGTTTTACGTGAGCGTATACGTAAGGGTCTTCAACTCTACGCCTCTGAGAGTAACCAGGAGTTCCTCAACTCCCAGAATTACTCTGAGCTGTTCTCCAACCAGATTCAATTGTTTATCGATGATACCAACACATACAGAGTCACTGTGCACAAGACCTTCGAAGGGAATCTGACCACAAAGCCAATCAATGGTGCCATCTTCATTTTCAACGCTCGAAGTGGGCAACTCTTCCTCAAGGTAATTCACACGTCAGTCTGGGCTGGTCAGAAACGTCTAGGTCAATTAGCGAAATGGAAAACCGCCGAGGAAGTCGCTGCGTTGATTCGTTCTCTGCCAGTCGAAGAACAGCCGAAGCAACTAATTGTTACGAGAAAGGGTCTTCTTGATCCACTTGAAGTCCATTTGCTAGACTTCCCAAACATCTCCATCAGAGCTTCTGAATTGCAATTGCCATTCCAGGCTGCTATGAAGATCGAAAGGCTTGGAGATATGATTTTGAAGGCTACAGAACCTCAAATGGTCTTATACAATCTGTATGATGACTGGCTGAAGTCAATTTCCTCATACACGGCATTTTCTCGTCTCATATTGATTCTTCGTGCACTGCATGTCAATCAGGATAAAACAAAAATACTTTTGAGGCCTGATAAGACCGTGATTACACAGGATCATCATATTTGGCCCAGTTTGTCTGATGATGAGTGGATAAAGGTTGAAACTTCTCTCCGTGATTTGATCCTGAACGACTACGGTAAGAAAAACAACGTCAATACTTCCAGTTTGACTAGCAGTGAGGTTCGAGATATCATTCTTGGTATGGAGATAAGTGCACCGTCAATGCAGCGTCAACAGGCGGCGGAGATTGAGAAACAGCAACAAGAGCAGCAACAGCTCACAGCCGTTACTACCAAAACTCAAAACGTTCATGGGGATGAGATGATTGTTACGACTACCTCCAACTACGAGCAGCAAGCGTTTGCGTCAAAGACCGAATGGCGGACCAGGGCTATTGCGTCAAACAACCTCCGCACTCGTTCAAGTAATATATATATCTCATCGGACGACATCCGGGAAGATGGGTACACGTACGTCATGCCAAAGAACATTCTCAAGCGATTCATCATGATCTCGGATTTGCGGATGCAGGTTGCTGGCTATCTCTATGGATCATCTCCAAAGGACAATGACATGGTCAAGGAAATCAGGTGTATTGTGATGGTCCCACAGCTTGGAAGCACGTCGAGTATCCAGCTGCCTCAGCACCTGCCCCAGCATGAATATCTGACGAAGGAGGCTGGCATGGAACCCCTCGGGTGGATTCATACCTTTGAGGGTAACCAAGAGCGGCCTTATCTCACCTCTGTGGACACTACCACACACGCCAGGCTGATGGTAGCGCACAAAGAGTGGGACAAGAAGACTATTACAATGACTTGTGCGTTTAAAGCGGGTGCAGTATCGCTGGCCGCATGGGCTCTTACTCCACAAGGTTATGAATGGGGTGCGCAAAATAAGGATTTGGGAAATGACATGCCGCCAGGGTTCCAGACAAATATGGCGGAGAAGTGTCAGCTGTTGCTATCGGATAGAATCGCGGGTTTCTTTATGACGACGGAGAATGGCATCTGGAATTATAGTTTCTTGGGAAGCAATTTCAGTAGCAATGTTGAGAAGAAACCGTATAGGGTGAAGATTGACACACCATTAGTAAGTTAATACCATTCCGAATTTGTCTTTCTATGAATCTCAAGGCTAACCTCTTGGGCGTGCAGGGGTATTATCATGAGCTACATCGCCCAATTCATTTCATCAACTTCGAGGAATTGGAAGACACCTCCCTCTTTGTGGAGAGGGCGGACAATTTTGCATAGATGATTGACGTGACGCGTTTTTTTTAGCGGTGGATGATTTTCTTTTTTCATATATCACTTTTTCCTATTCATGCTATAATCCATATTGGTGTACAGTGTAATGATTTTACTTTTTTCCTGTATTTGTTGGTTTGTATGGGATAATACGGGTAGATTGCGGGTGAGTCTGTAAAGGGATGAATGGGCATCAGCAAAAAAATGTACTATTAGCTATGAATCATATTTTGCATGACGGTAAACTGAGTACTTGGTAGAGCACGAAGGATAACTTTTGTTATATTTTTTTGGAAAGGTAGGGTGCCTTCAGAGTACGAGCCTATAACACCTACAGAATTCCATTTTCAGCGCGCAATACCCCTCATAACACGTTGGCCTTCTCAACACAGCGGCTCTGGTCGAAATCTGAGTCGGAGCGCTTGGTAGCATGGATGGAAGAGAATCCGGAAGAGCTATGAGGGAAGCAAATAACATGGCATAAGCTTGTTTAAACAGCAGGTACCTAGGTATTCTCAAAATAATGAGCTTATCACGGTCAAAAGAAATTACAGTACACATTAAATATCCCAACAAATTTGCCAGAATGATACTCGATGCATACGGAAAAAGGTTAAGAATAAAGCAGCATCAGGGTAGGGTGTATCTAGACTTGAATACAAAGTTCCCAAGGAATATTGACATTATGCCCTCGAGAGAGAGCAGGTATAACAGTAGTTATCAGTCGGAGATAAAAAAAAAAACCTTCTTGCATAAACAAGCAAAAGTTTCCCCAATGCAATAGGCATAAGCAATACACCTCTCAAGCTCAATATCAAATTTTGAGCTTTTTCTTTCTTTTTTTTTTTTCTTTTTTTTTTTTCTGACGAGGGCATTGTGGTAGTGATGTGTGATGTGCAGCTTTTATATCTGTACAGGAAATTCATTTGTTGTCCTGATCATATAAATATGTATCGCTTCGTTCGATATGCTTTTCACTTCTTTTGGTTATGCAGCACATAGTTGACAATCCGCTACTGCTTAACTTCACTAAAGCATACGGTACAGAGTGCTCAAGAAGGCAAAGGACCGCATACGGACATATTGAGCAAACAAACAATAATCAACCTCATCGAAGGCAGAAGATGAGCTGTAGATTAGCAAACTCAAATACCACAATGAAGTTCATCCATCTAGTTTGATGCTTGAATATTTAGATGGATGAATCTTCGATGTTATTGGAAATACAGTAAATCTATTTCTATTAAGATTCAGCAAAGTGTTTGGGATAAAACGAACAAAGCAACACTTTTCCATAAGTTATATCTATTTGCTGATGGAGTATCTCGCATCAAACTAAACCTAGTTAAGCTCAATTTTCATGGATCAAGCAGCCTATAATAATAACGGAAAAGCACCTCCTACAACTCATTGAGAAAGAGCTGGTAATTCCAGCACGTCTAAGAAGGAATATTTGCGTGCCGACCAGTAGTATGTTGCAAGGACAAGAAGGATATTATTTGCAATGCATTCCAGGATGTCGGAATCACTCTGCCCGATCAATGGAAGCCAAGATCGCCAGCTTCAGATCAAGGGCATTCCAGCTTCGGATTTTGTTATTGGTGAAGGAGAATTCCCTACCTAGTCCTGCGCCTACTGATCCAGCATTGGATATTGAAGCTGGAAACATTCTACCGCTCCATTCCAGCCAGCGGGGATGATTCTGATGCATTTGAATACACCTGGGTCATTGAAGATTATGTACATACTATTACAGTACCTCCTCCACAGCCCCTCCCTAGATACAAGGTCTTAGATCGTTTTGATACTATACTGCAGTATAGAACTAGGTTCGCTGCATAATGTAGAAGCAGACGTCCTTCGGTTAATCTGACACCTAGCGAATTTCTCGAGATAATACCTGAATAATGCCAAGCTGCATGAGATGCATATACATTGCATATGCAGTATTCCAAAACCGGAAGAACTTTTGGTAGAAGTAATTACTTCATCCGACTAATTCATCCGACTGTACCTGCCCATAGAACCTAAAACATGGGTAGATATAGTACCTGCAAGACATACCTGTAACTCCATTGCTAAAATAAACAATCCAATAATAACAACGGAATCCGGCAGAAGCCCCCCCCCAAACCAAATATTCTCGCTTTCGCGATAACAGTTGATAAATTGGCTGCCTCGCTGCGATCGGTCGGTTCTATAAGGAACTTGGAAGTTTGAAACCAGTCTCGGACGCAACCATGGTCGACATCCTCCCACCACCGGTCTCCGCTGGTCCATCGACCGAGCCTCCCCAATCCGTCTCCATCTCCTCCTCTTCCTCCCCATCACCACCATCCCATCTCCACAAAGCCTCTGCCGCCCGCGACAACCCCCCGTCAATCCACTACCTCAACGGTGGAATCCCCGTGCGAGTCCCCCCAGGAGGAATGGTCGAGACGTACGACCACGGCGAAGTTTTATCCGATGAATGCGCAGAACCGCCGATCCCTGCGCAGAATGGGATTGATACAACGTATCCGGAGGGGGAGGGGGATGCTGGTGAGCTAAGGAGTCTGTTTGATGTAGCGAGGGTGTGGGAGGAGAGGATTAAGAGGTTTTTGGAGAGGCAGCCGGAGAGCGAGATTATGAGGGATGTGCAGAGGCAGACGAGGGTCAGTTTGGGGGTTGTGGAGGAGGCGTTGCGGAGGTGGAGGTGAGCTTTAACGTATATTCGGATCCACTCGAGTTGGGGAGGGTGGATGACCAAAGCTAATTTACTGCGTTCTGGGGAGGCTTTTAGATTCGAAGAACTCGCAATGTCCTTCAACGGCGGCAAAGACTGCCTCGTCATGTTAATCATCTTCCTCGCCGCCATCTCCAAACACTACCGCACTACCCACCGACCCTCCACCCCCCCTCCCTCATCTTCCTCCTCGACCTCCTCCTCCTTTTTTCCACAAAACCTTACTCCAGCGATGCGAAAAAATCCCCCGCTGCAATCCCCTGCGTGTACGTCATGTCCACCAACCCCTTCCCCGAAGTCGACAACTTTGTCAGCAACTGCGTCCACACATACCACCTCACTGTCCACAGGTATCCAATACCGATGAAAACCGCTTTTGCCACTTATTTGAGCGCCCATCCAAAGGTGCAGGCGATATTTGTAGGGACGAGGAGGACGGATCCCCATGGTGAGTTTTTGGGACATTTTAATCCGACGGATAGGGGGTGGCCGCCGTTTGTGAGGTGTCAGCCCGTGATTGATTGGCATTATAGGGAAATTTGGGGGGTATGTTAGAACAGAGACCCTCACCCCTCCTCCCCTAACAAAGACTGTTGAGCTGGGTTTGATAATGCTGATGCATGAGATAAGTTCTTGAGGGAGTTGGAGGTCCCGTATTGCAGCTTGTATGATTTAGGTTATACGTCCCTCGGCGGAACGACAGATACGCAGCCGAACCCGAAGCTGTTGATGGACGAGGATGGCATTGGGGGACAGGAAGTGACGTTTCGGCCTGCATATGAGCTGACGGAGGATTCGGAGGAGAGGTTAGGTAGGGATTGATTGGGGCGGAAGAAACAAACACAAGGGCAGAAGGAGGATGGAATTATCCTTGAAGATAAAAGAGAGAATGAACTCGAGAGATAAGCAAAGGTGCAGCTCGATGGTGCAGAAGAAATGCTTGATTTAATATATACCTGATATTGAGCTTGCTAGCAGTTGTGCTATCTCTTCACAAAAACTAGAAAGATTATCGTCTAGGCAGACTGGTTCTTCCTATATTATATTATACTATATAGCTAGCTATAAGATACTGAAGTGGAGGACATTATAAGTAGAGGAAGTGTACAACATATATGGTTGATCGCGGGGAAGGGGTCTGCACGTGTCGGATGTATTTGTATGCGTTTATAATTTGTATTTTATGTTATCAACCCCAGTCGATAGTCAAATCTATGCCTCGGGTTTTTCTTAAAAATCCATTCACGGCCAACCATAAAATAGCCTCGGAACATCAACAATATAATATCAGACACTCGATGTCAAAAGAATAATGCATATAAACAACCTAAGGTATTGATATCTAAAGAAATTATGCAAAGTAATAAATAGTTTAAGGCTAACGTCACTAAGAAGAAAGGAAAAAAAAAAAAAAAAAAGGATAGCTTCGGAATATACTAAACAGCCTAAGTTATTGGTATCTAACGAAACAATATAAGGTAAGAGGTTAACGTCAATATCAAAAAAAATAAGAATAAAAATAAAAAGCCTACGAGTGGCTATGGTTGGTTGTTCGTTTGATAATTCGCCGGGGTTGGGTTTTGCAACCAGTCAAAATTAGCAAAGGTACCCCAGTTGGCCTCGAAGAAATCCATAAACAGCGACTCTTCCAAATCCGTTGTCTCTGTGACTGTTTGGGTAGGGACTTGAGCATACCCCTGAACCATTCCTTGGGTTTGAACATCATCAAGCTGGTATTGCGAGATATCAAACCTGTCCAAAGCCGCTGGATCCTCAGGCGCAGGAGCTTGGGCATACTTTATTGCTTGGGGCTGAACATCACCCAACTGATACTGCGAAATATCGCAATTGCCCAAAGACCCCGGTTGATATCCCAATTGAGCTGGCACAGATAGCGGAGGGGAGTCACCAAAGAGTGATTTATTGCAGTAATTTATCGGCTCCTCACCCTTTTCTTCCTCCACTTGATCAGAGGTGGTTCTGTATTCCCCAGTTGGCGCTCGCAACGCTGGATCAATGAGTGGTGTCCATATCATTGGATCGGTAGGTATGTAGCCCATTTGTACAGTCGGCACAGTATAGTTTCCTGGAGTCTGTGGGTACTGGGCCCAACTAGGGCCTGGTGTCTCAGAAGCGTTTTGATAGGAGTCCATTAGTGTAACGCTCAATATTGGCTCAAGCATACCTGTAACTGGGTTGCGCAGGTATTCACCACCTGCAGTTCTAATAATTGTACCAGGGGGAAGGGCAGAAGCGTTAAGGATATTGTCTGGTAACTGACTTCCTCTCCGCTTTGTCGCACGCTCCTGCTTAACATTGGTTGGAATTGTAGGCATCAGCGCTGTACCACGTTGACGCCGCACTTTTTGTTTGCATGACTCGTCCCGCAGCCTCCCCGGCTTTTGGAACTTTATAACATTGCCTGGAGAATCAAGAACGATCGGGTCTTTCTCATCACCCGCCGGTGAACTTGGCCGAGCACGTCTCACAGGAGAAGAACAATTCACGGCCTCCCCCTCGACGCACGATCGGGCCCTCTTCTTACTTTTTTTTGGGACGCAGTACTCCCTCCCCTCGCGCGCAGCGAGTTCAGCAACTGTCACACCTTTAATTCGTTTGCCGCCCCAGATTGAATTGGGGGCAACTGGCCTTGCAGCACCTAAATAGGAAATGTCTCTATCAAGATTCTCCATCCCAGGGACATCGGTGCATTTTCTTCTGTGTGGGCGAAGGCTGAATTTCTGAGTGAAGACCAGGTAGTTCATGCCATCCTCAACACTGGTAGTCGTCCAGTTTGGATCTTGCTTGGCTCTCTCAAGCCATTTGGTTACGGCATGTGGGATCCGGCGTGGCTCGAGCAACATCCTATTCTTAACATTCAGCCTCTCTCCATTGGGAGCGTTGACAAACCTCCTGTCCTCGCATTGAACTTTGAAGTGACGGGTAACCTGAGCCAAATCAAGCATGCCCTCAAAGCAAGAGATGTGGAAAAATGCTGCATGAATGTAAGTATCAGCCTTGTGATTAGCATATCGGCCTGACAATTCATCGATGGCAATCCTGTAGTGGCCTGTAGCGATAGCATTGGGATTTCCCTTCTTGGGTCTACAATTCCTATACCTGCAAGATGCACCGTAGTGAGTCTTGTATAGGTGAGCGGCGTCGATAGGCTGACGCTGAATCCAAATGACTAGTGAATCCCTTAGAGGGTGATTATAGAGATATTCTTGAAGATCAGCTTTCTCAAACTTAGTTTGTACAGAGAGTTGGCCCCACTTATCATAACTGAACTTGTTATTGTGGCCCCATGGCGGTAGTCTTGGGTAAGGTCATATCCGTTCTCTCTCCCAACGGCTTGAAACGGAGGTTCGGGCTCCAACACTCTGGGGCCAGGATTAACATCCCCGAAATCGATATAGGTCTCACTGAGGTTAGCAACATCACCAAGATCCGTCTCAAAGTGTTCCCCAGACCAATTATGCCCACTGACATCATACTGAGATGGAATGCCATTAGGTAGCAAAAGGCTGTTGCAATGACTGCCCTCCATTGCTATTGAGTCTCTAAAGCTGTGTTAGTGTCCGTTAGTGTGATGTCGAGGGTAGTGATAAAACGATCCAGTCGTTATGCCTATTGGTCAAACTGTGTAACTGAGTAAAGTATGGGTGAAGGTAAGGAATCGGTGAACTTAAATAACAAGGCCCACTATGGCCAGTGCGGTATCCATCTGAAACAATCATCTTTGTCCACACGAGGCCCTTGGCCTATGTTCTCGATGTCGGATGGTTTGTTTCACTGGCCATGACCTATAACTTAGGTACTTGCACAGCATCAACCGTCTACGGCCCAGACCACATACTACCTAGCTCATTTTTATCCCTTATGGCGAGGTCGATATCCGTGAGCTAACGTTTCGTACACGCTTTGTATACGCCCAGTCGCTGGTTATGTAGTGGTATCTATGAAACGGTGGTATTTTTTTTCCCTATCACCAGCTGGTTTCAACTCCCAAGCACGCCTCTTTGTCCCCCGTTACCCTGTTGCTGATGGGGCCTAATGATAGATAGAGCCGGTTAAAGGGTATACGAGGGCAAATATATTGCCTCGTCCATAGTTTTCTATTATATTTATCTGCAAAGTATCATGCTTGTCTTATACCTGGGCAAGGCCTATAGTGGATAATTCTCAAAACAATCACATTCTGCCGAGGCATTATCTGCTGTGTTAACTTGCAAATACATGTAGTAGTATCATTCCATCCATTCACTCATTGAGGTTATACCTTCTTGATACCTAGCAGCCACTACGTTTTTCACCTTCGAAGCCTACATACTCACCAGGCAGACAGCTTCATAAGGTCATCATGACTAAAAGGTGTAATCACCGGTTTTAATCCTAAGCCTTGCCAATCATTGACATAATGACAGTCAAGGTATCAGCTCCGTCATTCACGCCTTGTAAAGGCGATTGCAGCTTCGCTGGGGAGATTGAGAACTTGAAGTTTCCCGTGGGTGATAGAATTTGCTTAAATGGTTCAACTGATTTGAGGCTAACGGCCTTCATGGAATAATAAGACGGCAAGCCTGGCTAATGACAGAGTTTTGCCCCATCTTGGTGGAGATAGAAGTCGGTACATCCATAGGCCCAAAGCCGATTCCATTCGGTTTGATTGAATTCAATCGGTCGGATTAAGGTCGAGAAGAAGTGGCACAATATGACTTGGCCACCAGTCCTTGCGAACGTGGTGACCTGCCGTCGGGAACTTTTTGACGCCTTTGTCATAAGTTATCACGGGGTCGACGACGAGAATTGTGGTCAAATATTGGGATCGTTAGATATCTGGACGCTTCAGACTCGGTTTGACAAAAGCTACATCGGTCTTACTCTTGAGGAAGTCGACGAATATCTCATCCATGAATTCGCTCAGGGCAAGGCCAAAAACCTTGGGAGGAAGCCATGACTTGATTTCTTGAGTACTGATGATTGAAAGTAACGCCGTTGGGCAAGTTGGGCTTGGGGTCCTACGCACAGCCGCCAAGAAAGTTGTTACCCTGAACACTGTTAACAATGATCAAAAATGTAATTGACATGGGGCAACAACCCCCCCCTTTTTTTCCTAGGAGATATTATCCTAGCTCACGAGCAGCTTGTGCTGCCGGCTCGAGGCTCTGACTATCCCCATGTGGGGGGATAAAGGTTATTTTTGACTATCTGACTTCAGACACTAGGTAATCATTTTCAGAAAATATGGGACCCAGACGGAAAAAATAGGAGAGAAGTCAATAAACAACTCCACTATACATTATAGCCAGGGATCTGTTTAGCAGTGGGGGACTAGGAAACAAGAAAAAAGAGGTCGCCATACCAAGCGACTGCCCGTTCACAATCCATCAGATCCTTCAGCTAACGCCTCAGGGCAAATTCGATCCGGTGCAACGAACAGTCAAGCATCTAGCATGGTAATAAACTCAAATTCACAGAAATGAGTGAATCCATGGTCAAGGAAATAACAACCACGAGTGGCTGATGAATACTTGTAATGGCCTATTCTGATACAAATTCTCAATGTCTGCCAAAGTACCCCATGTCCCCAACTCAGAACAAACATAGCCTTCTCGAGCTCGCTCTTGCTGCCATTTCTCTTGCCGACACCCGTTCTGTCGTAATACAGTGAGCACAGATAATAAAAGCTTCAATCGTCCTTGCCATCACTAATCGTGGAACTCTAGATTCACTCGTTCCCAGGTCCCCTGGGAAAAACATGAGTAAGGCTCGCTTCCTTGGAGTACCAGTGGTATAGATGCTCATCATCGGGATGTGCATAATTATTCACATGTGTATCATATTGGAATTGTTTGTTTGTATAGAATTCCATAGTATGCCTTCTAGCCCGCTGTGGTAAGTGTTTTTGCTGGTGGACCTCCCTTTGAATCTGATTATTGAGGATGACTGTGTCGTCTTTGATAGGCAGCGACTGCAGTATGTGATTTGGCGCTCCGTCCTTGAAAGTCACCCAGGTTTGTTCCTGTCCAGGCTCTATGTTGTTGATATTGAGGAATCCGTACTGCTGAGCTACGTCTAACCAGTATCTGGCAATTTCTCGCTCTGTGAAGGCAGTTCTTTTCTGACTGACATTCAAAGGCTGCTGCGCTAAATGATCTGAAACCAGTGTATCGTCCGCAACATCGATAAAACGCGCTATGTTATCCCTTATCCTATCTTGGAGATTGAAGAGGAATATCAATGTATTATAAGCTCCACGCATCCGGGTGAGATGTTGTCTTTTTTCCTCTTCTGTAATAACCGGAGCTACAATTGAGACTTTGGATACTTGGTCTTCGTCTGAGTCGTCCGAGTCGTCCGAATCCGAATCCAAAAATTCATTTATAGCTTGTTTGCGTCCGAAATTTGCTGAGAAAAGCTTAAATTCGTGGAGGGCCTCAACTATAATCCTCAAATGCTCCTTTTCCTTTTTCCACAGGCCCTGTAGCCCTTCGATCATAAGTCTAGGAGGAGTCGTAGCCCCGGCGGGGAGTGGGTCAGGAGGTGGCTGATAGTTCACATCATCGAGCGATAATATAAACCCTTTTGGAAGGTCGAATGAGAGTGCCAGGAGATTATCGATTGCTAGCTTCAATTCCTTATCTTGTGATTCCTCTTCATGGTCCCAGTACCGAGTGAGATATGCGGCTCTTGAATGTACCCTCATACAATATTGTTGGTCATATAAATTTCTATGTTCACCTTGGATAAACTGTGCGAACATGAAATCGAAATCCATCAGATCGGTGTCTTCACACATATAGAGATACTGTTTCCACCACTGGAACGTATCATGAGGTGCTTTATCCACTTTCCGCTCAGCATCATTGTTGCCCAAGTTCGGCTGTAGCTTCCGTCTCTTCCCACTATAATCCAAATATCCATTCTCTGGATTTGCAAACCTGCTTGCCTTGCAAAAATTTCCAAAGTGGACGCGAATACGATCCATTGAAAGTTTGAGCATGTGAGCCAGTTCTTTGGGGAGGTGATCTTCAAAGAGAGTAAGCAAAACCTGTAGGTTGCGATACCAATAAATCTGCAGCATACCCCAGAATACACTCGGTGTGATAGATGCAGGGAACCTTTTCTGATCTACTGGAATATAGAACGTGAACTTTTCATTTGTGGAAGATTTGCCATATATTTGGTATGGTTCCTGGGCAAATAGGCTACCTTTCTCGGCTATCCTGGTCTTGAGAGTTTTGCTACCCTTCACAAATATCTGCTGCTTTTCTTTGACCTCAAGCTGAAGCATGTAATACTTGTGTACCATCCTCAGCGGAACACTGTGTTTAAGACCAGCCCAGCCCGTCTCCCACAAACGAGAATAGTAAATATTACTTGTTGCAGAAGAAAATCTCGCCCATAAGCCGACCTCGCCTGCTGTATATTTGCTCGTGACAGGTTCGTCTCGGGTGTCTCTACATCGATCCCAGCGTGTCAGGGGAATGTTCAGGTGATCCACATTTCCCTGAGCCTTTGCCACGTCAAAGTAATCAACGTCAATCTGCTTTTCCACCCATCCTGCTCTTCGGGGCGCGCCTACGTCAATGCTCTCCAGTTCAAGTTTACCCAGGGATGTCACAATAATGTGCCGAACCTCGACCCACAGTAGTGCCAGGCTATTATATTGCTGCCTGTTGAGTCCGGTGGCTTTGAAAGAGATTTCTGACGGATATAAAGCTTCATGTAGTTGTGCCAGCTCTCGGGTTCGCTTCTCAGTGACTGTTGCACCATTTCCATTACTGCTCATCTTATTAGAGTTGCTATGGGAAGGATTTAAACCGAGTCTGCAACTCTTGAAAAATCTGGTTTTCTAGACGGAGGATTCTTTGATGAATGGACAAGTTAGTGAACTTGGTGGTGGTAGATAGACTAGGAGAATGGAATCACCAATGAATATCTGCAGCTGACGGTTTGTTCGTCCGCTATTCCTAGAGGTACTTAGTATGTCGGAATTTATTTCATCTCTTTGTTTGAAAGAGGTGCAATATTTGTATCCTTTGTTTTTCCCAATTCACACAATCTCCCTTTGTGTAAACTCGCATCATTATGTGGAATTTTATCCCTCCCTCCCTCCTCCACCCTCCCGGCCCAAAGAAGTATGAGTTTGAGACCATGTATTTTGGGATTGCAGATGTAGTGGCGAATTCGTTGAATATGCTGAGGTGGGTTCTGGTCTTTATGGGCTGATGCGGTTGGATGGATTGGGAGTTAACGTGTGCTCGTGTAGTATATTAACGACCGTCTGTTGGTCAGTCAGATGATTATGCTTATCATCTCTCTTGGAAGGGAAAGGTGCATAGCACATATGCTGATTAAACCAATTCTAATATGATGGGTTTTGGTGATTTGTTTGCATGTCCAACGTTTTCTTTTTTTTTTCTTTTTTATTTCCTTTTCTTTTTCTTTTCTTTTCTTTTTTTTTTACTTTCTTTTTTTCTTCTTTTTTACTTTCTTTTTTTCTTCTTTTTTACTTTCTTTTTTTCTTCTTTTTTACTTTCTTTTTTTCTTCTTTTTTCCTTTCTTTTTTTTTTCTTCTTTTTCCCTTTCTTTTTTTCCCCTTTTTTCCTTTCTTTTTTTTTCCTTTTTTTCCTTTCTTTTTTTCCCCTTTTTTCCTTTCTTTTTTTTTCCTTTTTTTCCTTTCTTTTTGTCATTGTGGCGTTATATGAAAGATAATCTCTCTTCTAGCTCCGTAGGGCAAATGGCGGTATGATACCGGGACCGGGGGGCGGGGAAAGGGGTGGAAGTGGAAATACATAACGAGAGGCCCTCTCTTTCTCTATTTCGCTTCCAGTTAGGGAGCCCGCCGTCGAATATTATCAACTTTAGGCCATGAGATTTCAAAGCTTAAGAATAGGTTACAAAAATAACTTTTATTGACTTGGATGTTTTTGAATATTGAATGATATACATGATGTTCACGTACCAAAGTACGGAACGCAACTTTTATAATCTAACTAACCCCCCTTCTCCCCGGCCCGGCCAGCAGGGACAAAAAAAAAGCTTGAGAAAAGAAAAGCCTTTGAAGAAATCACTATCTATTCCAAGCCCAACAACCACCCACAAAAGTCAACTAATATATACGCAACCCCCCACCCCCCCCCCAACACACACATTACCTACTCATCCCACCTCTCCAACCCAACCAACCGGCACCCCTCCACCCCCTCCCGCTTCACCAACCTCCCCACCTCAAACACCACCTCCCCATTTTCCTCAATCACCCTCTTAGCCTCACTGACATCCTCACCATCCACCACAAGCACCATCCCAACCCCTACATTCCAGACCCTTACAAACTCCTCCCCGCGCACCCCCCCCTCCTTCCTAAACCACCTAAACACCTCCTCCAGCTCCCACCCGTGCACATCTACCTCCGCTGCCAACCTCTCTGGCAACATCCTCGGAATATTCTCCGTCAACCCCCCACCCGTGATATGTGCCATACCCTTCACGAGCCCCTTCTGCGCCGCAGCATAGCAACTCCTCACGTAGATCTTCGTCGGAGTAAGCAGGCTCTCCCCAACCGATTTTGTGCTATCCCATGGCGCAGCATCGGTATACTCCAGACCTGCTTTTTCCACGATTCTCCTGATGAGCGAGAAGCCGTTTGAGTGGAAACCCGAGGATTTCAGGCCGAGAAGGACATCGCCTTCTTTCATCTCGGACATTTTGGGGAGGAGGTTATCTCTAGAGACAGCGCCGGTGGCGGTGCCCACGGCGTCATACTCGCTGCCTTGGTACATGCCGGGCATTTCGGCTGTCTCTCCACCGAGAAGAACGCAGCCGGCTTCAATACATCCCTTAGCCACACCCTCAACAAAAGACGCAGCAGCGTCGATGTCGAGATGGCTTGTTGAGTAGCAGTCTAGGAAGAAGAGTGTTTCTGCGCCCTGGACGACGAGGTCGTTGACTGACATAGCGACAAGATCAATTCCGACGGTGTCATGCTTTCCTAATGCATGGGCGATTTTAAGCTTCGTCCCCACTCCATCAATAGCTCCAATGAGGATCGGTGCGTCAGGATGATACCCCGCCTTCGAAAGCTCGAAGGTACCTCCGAACCCACCAATCTCCGCGTCGGCGCCGGGGCGTCGGGTGGACTTTACTGCGGACTTGATGCGCTCGACGAGAGTGTTGCCGGCGTCAATGGAGACGCCGGCCTGTGCGTAAGTGAGAGATTCCTTCTTTGATTGCGGAGGTTGCTTGAATGCGCGGTGGGCAATGTCCCGACGGTAGAACATGTCATTGAAGTGGATTGATTTAACGCCGACATACGCCTTCTCCACCGCCTCCTCGAGTGATCCTGCTGTGGCGTTGGCGGCAATGACTCTCCCCCAGAGGTTTGCAGGGTGGCGTCTCTAATGACTGTTCCGGCGTGGAAGATTGTAGTATCTGCTCCAACGGGGTCAACAGTGATTTTTTGGCCTTTGGGGTATGGTCCCGGGTAGCCTCCCGCGGCGACGACTACCGTGGCGGAGAATTTCTTGTCGATTTTGATGGAGACAGAGTCGAGGTAACCTTTTGCACAAGCCAGCATAATCTCCGCTAGGTCAGTGTCGGTGCTGAGTAGTGGCAGCACGGTTTGTGTCTCGGGGTCACCAAAGCGGACGTTGTATTCGAGGACTTTGGGGCCCTTGGGGGTCATCATGAGACCTGTAAAGAGCATTCCCACGAATGGAGTCCCTAGACGATACGTTAGGAGTGCGCGGTAGTGGGGTGGGGAGGGGGAAATAGGTAGATTATCTGGTTATACCTTCCCTCCTCAATCCGTGAATGGTAGGGTTGAGAATTGTCCGCTGTACCTCCTCCAATACCTCCTTTGACGCAATGCGGGTTGGAGCGTAACACCCCATCCCACCGGTATTTGGGCCCTGGTCACCATCGAATATCCGCTTGTGGTCCTGCGCTGGTGGTAATGCTACAACGGTGTATCCATCGCTGAAGGCTAGAATGCTCAACTCGTCTCCCTCGAGGAATTCCTCGATGACAACCTCGTCACCTGTCAGGGATGTATTGTAAGCGTCCATTCGATTTACACGGGGGAGAGGGAGGTCAATTCATACCAGCATGACCAAAGACCTTATCCGCCATGATCTCCTTGAGCGCAGCATGTGCCTCCTCCTTCGTCGAAGGAATGATGACACCCTTTCCTGCAGCTAGCCCAGAGGCTTTGATCACCACGTTGTGGGAGATGCTGTCAATGTACTTTGTAGCCTCGTCGTAGGACGTGAAGTTGCGGTATTCCGCGGTGGGGATGTTATGCCTGGCCATAAAGTCCTTGGAGAACGTCTTTGACCCTTCCATGACTGCGGCCTCTTTTGATGGGCCGAAGCAGGGGATCCCGACTGTACATCCATCCATCCATCAACCCACCCATACGTCAGCATTTTGATTTGAGAGAGAAGTGAGGCGGAAGTGAGGTGGGATAAGAACCTCTCCGGAAATACCCCTCGATGCCAGCAACGAGGGGGGCTTCGGGGCCGGGCACGGCGAGGTTGATGCCATTGTCGATGGCGAAGTGGACAAGGGCGGGGAAGTCGTCCTGGCTGATGGGGATGTTGGACACCTTGTCTAGGCCACTGGCGGTTCCTCCGTTACCTAGATAGACGAAGCAGCGTTATGTTAAGACAGCAAACAAGAGCCACGTATATGTAGTGACGCACCAGGAGCAACGAAAACATGGTCCACCTGCTTCGACTGCGACAGCCTCGACGCCAAAGCGTGCTCCCTACCGCCATTACCGACCACAAGGACCTTCATACCTGTACTGTCGCCTCTGGGGATGTGTGTGAAGGGGGAGATGCTTTGGCAGATGCGAGTGGTGCAGGAGGGGAGGGTACTTTGTATGCCATTTTGCCCGGGCTGTGCGAAAAAGAATAGCTAAGAAACCTTCATGCAGCGAGCGAGCCAGCCAACCCCATCCCGGCGAAATTTCTGACCTGCACAGCGTGTACGGCGTGTATTCTGAGTCTATGGCGTCTATGGCGTCTATACACTCCGTACAGCGCATGGATGAGGCTCATACAGCCAGCAATCAGATGGCCAACCAGACTAATCAGATGGAAAAAGCAACGTGTCCAGGTTGGGCTATCTTTCAGGGTAACTAACTGTCTGCCGCATACACAAGTGGCTGGGTGATACATATGTGATATCTGTACTGTACATATCTACATATACAGGCATGAACACTCTGTTTACATACTAACGCGAGATGAGCGGGAAAAACGGTGCGGTCCAGGCTCGTCAGTTTTTTTTTTCTTTTGGGGGTAGTGGTTCAGCAATACGGAGAAACAGCTTCTTACTCCATAATCCCCGTCGCCCTGGCCTCTGCCGCTGCTGCTCCAGCACCACTCCCTAGCTCTAGTGTAGTCTTCGTCTCCACATATCTTCCATTATCCCGAACTTTAACATCCTTGATCTTCATCTCCCTCCGATACTCTGCCCAGATCCCCATCTCAAAACTCCCCTCCATCGCCCCCTTATGGCCCTTCACAAAATCATTTCCCATCCGCAGCCTCGTATCACTCGGCAAGCCATCCGCATACTCTTTGAGCAGCGCAATCAACTTTATACCCTCCTTCACCGCATACCCAGTCCTCCTCACCGAGAAATAAACCTTGTCTCTGGCATACCCTCTATTCGCTACTATGACAGCCAATAGCCTCGGCAATGCGATGTTCTTCATATTTTCCGCTCCAAGCAAACCCACCCACCTCGTCAGCAGCATCGTATGAATGTGCCATGGGCTCTCAATCTCAATAAGCGCAATCTTCCCGTCGCTGCTGAATTTCGGTGGGACGCGTTTCACTCTATCAATTTGTGCGCGAGAGCCTTCTTGCAGCGCCGCCAAGCGGGTGACTGTATCTCTTAGCTGCTGAGACCCCCAAGTTCCAGACATGATTTGCTTCGGGGTCGGCCACTCGGTGGGGTTAGCATGAGGGTCGAATTGGAGAAGGTCCCATGCTCCGCGGACTGCCTCGCTGTATTCGATGAGTGGGCTACGGCGAGGGGCGTTCAGGAGGATGATAAGCAGCGTGATCCACTTTTTGGTGTATTTCTTCAGTGCCAGGTCGGTGTTGAGGTATAACGATACTGGCGGGATGCTGAGCATATTGCTGGTGGTGTTGGATAAGGAGAAAGCGCCGACTACTGCGAGGAAGGCAGTTGCATCCGGCGCGGTCGGGTGGAGAGGACAGCAAAGAGTATAGGCGAGGAGGGAGGTTGACGGTTGGTCACACGAAGAGAAGATTATGGTGTTGGGAGTATCACTAGAGGAATGGTACTTATGGATGATGAGTTTTTCCCGCTCGGGTGCAAAAGTTATCAGGGCCTCAGTAGCTTCGCGAGTGCCCTGGTCTAGAATAATCATATGGCCAATCTCGTGCTGCTGGCAAAACGACTCGATGTCCGCTTTCTCTTCTTGGACGGGGATCGCCTCGCGTTTCTGCATAAAACGTACGTGGATCATGTCAATTGGCTTCCCGAGGAGCTGGAGAGTCAGGGAGATTATTGTCCCTGCGGAAAGCCCATCGGCATCGTGGTCCGGCACCAGCAGGACTCCATGTGGGGATTTCGCTACGGCTTCAATGAAGTCCTTTGCAGCCGCGAGCATCCCGGGACTGGTGATGCCTGAGCAAGGTTAGCTACTCCATCCATTGTGCAAAATGAGAAACGGTAGATGCATACCCCCAGTAGAATCTAACACCGTTCCAGTGGGCGGGGTAGAAGCATAGTTCTTTTTGGCCTGTTGTGCCTGTTGTGCCTGTTGTGCCTTTTGTGCCTTTTGTGCCTGTTGTGCCTTTTGTGCCATTTGTGCCTTTTGTGCCTTTTGTGCCTTTTGTGCCTTTTGTGCCTTTTGTGCCTTTTGTGCCTTTTGTGCCTTTTGTGCCTTTGGTGGCTTCGAATTCTTCACTGCAGGTGCATTTTTTTCCTCATTCCCAACTTGGGGCTCCAGCATCGATGAGGGGCCCTCAGTGACCTCGGGCTTCAGCGCCGGCACAGGAACCTCTGTGACTCGACGCACCCATGAAGGATCTTCTGTACTTGCGTCGTCCGAGTAAAATCGTCTCGAGCCCTCATGTAACCCCCCTGTAACCCGAGTCGTATGCCGGGTCCGGGGCTGGCCAAAAGCTATACCTGTCCGAACTGTTGGTGGACAAGATAGCACTGGCTTACGGAGCGCTGTAGCTGTAAAGAGCTTCGCGAGCAGGAGGCGCATTGTGCGGTTTATGAGGTGAGATGAGTGGTTGGGTGGATTTTCTATGACGTTGGGCACTTGCTGCATTCTGCTTATGAAATCGAGGGAAGCCCAACAGTTAGAGCGGCGATGCTCAGCCAGAATCTGACATGATCATCACTCCGCTCTCTAAATCCACCAGGGAATTTCCATGGTGCAGGCCATACTTGTCATTGTCCCCGTCTGCGGAGCAATAAACAATAAATCACGGATGGGAATTACGTACAAAAATGATTTGCGTGTCAGGCACTTTCAGTTATATAATCCACTCTCATAATTAAGTACAAACTCCTCTTATTACCTCTCAATTACCTGTAACCTCCGCCAATGCCCTCCTCCCGCCCAATCCCATTTCTACTCCCCTCCTCAAATCGGCCCAATTAACTCCCGCAGCCTTGGCCTCACTCTCCACTCCCTGACCCCCGACCACATCCAATATCTCCGCCATCCTCCCTTTACTCGCCCACTTCTGCAACAACGTATCCCTCGCCAACCCACCCATAACCCCGCTCGCTCCCTTTAGCACCTCCTCCACTACCCTCTCCTCCTCCCTCATCATCGGTAGTTCTAAAAACACAATTGCATTTTTCCCCCTGTCCACTGTCAAGCAATGCTCTACTAGCAGCCTCAGCAGCTGGCTCCGTAGGTGCGTTTGGGCTACGCGGGTATATAGGAAAGCCTGAGCTGGAGATACGGAGAGAAGTGCACGGAAGTATAGCATGATGGAAGCGTCTGACAGGAGGCAAGGCTGTGTGCATTCAACGAATGTAAGTGCGAGATATGGTGATGGAGAGGGTATATTTGTTGAAGGTACTGAGAGCAACGCAGCGAGAACCATATCCGGGTAAGGAAAGTGAACCGCCGGGTGAGTTATACATGGCAGCGCTTGCTATATTTGCCCACTCAAAAATCTGAGTAAATCATTTCATAGTCATTGAAAAGTGGGGTTGATGGGTAGTGTGGGGAGGTGAGGAGACATACCTCAAACAACAACTGATCTAAAAACCACATCCCATCCATCAGCCTACAAAAGTGTTCCGGCATCATAGCCTTCTCCGCATACTTCCTCGGCCGTTCCTCATCGAAATCCCTCAACAGGTAATAAACAAACGAATGCTGCCTCAGTCTATCGATATTACTCTGCAGGATTTTCTCGAAGAAATGGCGTAGGAACGACGTTGCTTTTGGTGGGTATGTATCCTGTACTAGACGCTCCCCCGGCCTAACATCAGCTCGTCCCCCTTCCACGTCTGACTAACCATGGAGCATCTTACTATTCTCCACCCGATCCAAATTCTCCGTACATAGCTTGTCGAAGAACAGCTGGCCTCCCAACGCGGCGCGGTTCTTCGAGACTCGAGCAACCTTGTGCTTGTCGTATGGGAATTTTGCGACTTCGGTTGGGAAGACGGTCTTGTAATCTGCAAGATGGTCGTCAGGCATCTCGCTGCCGTGGACGCTGCTCGTGTATGATTTGGGTAATGACATTGCTGGCAGGAAGTCGGAGGTGGGTGGACTAGGTAAAAATATGGATAGAACCTTGCTGTCTCTTAACAGGTGGGCACAGCGCTGTTCTCAAACAACATTGGGGAGACGCGCTTGTCTTTGAGAGCTGACTAAGCGGCACTACCGAGTACATCACGTAACGAGAAACATCACTATTATCTATGCTGTAAATTCCAGATTCTCGACCATATTTTTACATTTCCCATGTCATTACAACCAACCCAACACAGCCACCACAAACCAGCCGACAGCACAAGGAAGCATAGCGCTATCGGAATTTCGAGAGAGAAGCGAAACATAAAGAGACCGAGAAATCCATATCCGCTAGCGCGTAGTGATGCAGGGTAGGCATTTAAGCGGCAATAGTCACCTCAACCTCAACACCAGCTTCGATATTAATAATGATCTGTTTGACGATTTCGGTAGGAGCGTTGAGGCTACAGACAAGTGATTAGCCACGGCCAAAAAGATTTTGGGATAGTAGAGGAACATACTCAATCAAACGCTTGTGAATCCTCATCTCGAAGCAATCCCAGGTCTTAGAACCCTCACCGCAAGGGGTTTTACGGGTAGTGATCTTGAGTACCTTGGTTGGGAGGCGGACCGGTCCCTTAACACGGAGGTCTAATCTACATTAGCACTGTACGCGCTCAAACCAACTGCTGAACCCCAAACTCACTCTTGGACCTGGCACGCTCAATTAAGTCGGTGGTGACCTTCTCCAAGGCCTGGACCTTCCTGGAGGTGAGGGTGATACGGATTTTGTGGATCTTGGGGCCCTCGCCCAATTCTCCCTTTTCTTGCTTGTTGTACGACATCGCAGATATATGTTGCTCTGGAGCGGTGATACTTTTGGTGATAGCGTTGAGCTGCTGGGTTGCTGGAAGGTACGTTTGCCCTTGAAAACAATTGCCGGGTTTGCACGCCAAGAGTTCGACTAGGGTATGCCCTATGCGTCAGTGATAAGGTCCTGTGACCTTGATAGAAGAATCAATTAATTAAGAGAAAATAGTTGAGTTTGCGAAATACACCAATCTGTATGCGAAATATATCCTTTATAAAGGAAATTCTCTCGTCTATATTTTGTAGAATGAAATCTAATTCCATATATGCCGCTGCCTCCAATACATTATTTCATTGCGTCCAATGCACATTGGAAGACTTCCACCAAGTGT
Source organism: Terfezia claveryi (assembly GCA_015179025.1). Classification (NCBI taxonomy): domain Eukaryota; kingdom Fungi; phylum Ascomycota; class Pezizomycetes; order Pezizales; family Pezizaceae; genus Terfezia; species Terfezia claveryi. The sequence continues at coordinate 366,480 of WHUX01000035.1, read as the reverse complement.
TCTTTTTCCTCCAGGCCGACACTGACCCGAATGAGGGCTGTATCTACCCCATATGATGCAGCCTAATGAAACACGTTAGCGTTTGGGCTCACATCGTGATTCTATACCAAAAAGCTGCCTTACCCAATCCAATTCAGTATAATGAGCCAACAAGGTATATGGTGAACTATGATCCAACATTAGCATCATGTGATCAAGCCTATGTCAGGGTAACACCACCAGAGACTGAAATTGGTTCCCAAGCTAGGGCCCTTAGCGATGTTGAGAGCATCGAAGAAAAGCGCGGCATCTTCAACAGTATGAAACGTTGCAGAGAATAATGCTCCATACCCACCGTTAATACACCGACAAGCATCATAGTTTTCCTTCGTCGGACTGAACTTTGGATAATAGATGGCTTTTACTGCAAGATGTTATTACCCATGTTGAAGTATACTGAGCCTTTAGTATAGGTACCTTTAGGGTGAGATTGGAGAAGATTGCAGACAGCTTCTGCATTGACAGCCATCCTCTCAATACGTGAGACAAAGTCACGACTATTTCGCTCCAGGAAGATGGAATCCTCCGCCCAGTAATTATCCTCAAAATCTTGAGCCATAAAGTCTTTCAATTGTTGGTAGTATCGCCTTTGTGTGTTAAGGATAGCACTTGAGAGGGTTAGCAACACCAAGAAGATGGTTAGGAGATATCTTACCATCCACCCATAACATTACTAGCACCACTGAAAACTTTGGTCAGACTGCTCACAACGACATCTGCATATGGCAAAACATTTATATTCATAAAGTTTCCAATTGTTTCATCGACCACAACCGCAAACTCGTACTTATCGGCCAACGCTCTAATGCGTACGAGGTTGGGCGTTTTAAGTAGAGGGTTTGACGGAAATTCGCAGAATAAGCCTTGGATTTTTTCCCCATCCTCGAGCAACTTTTCCAAAGTATCTAGCTCCTCCTCAGAGCCATGTCCATAGAAATGGCAGCCCGGGCCCCATTTCTCTAGGCACTTCAGGGTGTCCACGTATGGAAAGCTGTGAGACGTTAACACTAAGGTTCTGGAAAAATGATATTCTGACAGAGAACTCACCCAAATGCCACGCTTTTCTTCGGACCTAATGCAGATAATAGCATCCGATGGGTATTGAAAATTGCAGCCATGCCACAAGGGAATAGATAAACATCATCTGGGTTCAATCCCTTCACACGCACTCCACTATCATCAGTGAACTTCAACGCATCTTCCAAGCAAACATTTGCCTTCAGTGAACCAGAAATCCTCTTCCGAATTGCGAGTTTCGCAGATTGTACAAAAGCGGCACCTAAATTCCGGCCGAAGCGTTCTTCCACGAAAATGGAATATTCATCCCCATCATTAATATAACTAGGTTTCTGAGGGGCTCGTTTGGGGGTAACGTCTATCGAGCATCGCTGGTACCTGCGCGGACCCTTCACCATTCCTTCGGAACCATTTTGAGGCTCTCCCAACGACTTCTTGGGGACTAGTATACCCTCATCAAACTGATGCTGACAGAACTCGGCCCTTCGGCTGGAGACACCTTCCCCTGTATGCTGCCAGTAGGCTTTTGCATGTTCATGGAGATCCTTGGGATAGAGCACCGCGCATAGGTCAGACCATATGTCTGTAGATGGGGCCTTTGATGGTGCCTTCGACTTCTGATGCACAAACTCAATAACCCTCACGGTAGCAGATCCGGAAGTTTGGGAGATGAAAGCGCCACACCGTTTGGCTACGGCTAGAGTAGGAACTAATAGTGCATCCTCCCCCGGTTGACCATGCTGCTGTACGATGCTTTGGGCAAGTTTTCGAATGCTAAGGTGCACAAAAAACCTGAGACTATTCTTAGACTAGTTGGTTTAAATCAGGGGAGCTTCATGGGCATACCTTGGATACCCTGTCATCAGCTTGCTAACCACCCATTCCTCCCCTTTTTCGTAGCCGACATTTGCTTTCCATGTGGGTAAGGAGACGCTGACCGCCTATGCTAGGGACACGAGTAGTTAGGGTTTGAATACTATAGAGGAATAATGGGTGAAGTGCGTACGTGGGTTGAGTCCTCAGGGATAGGGGACCCAAGGCTTTCCATCGTAACCCTCAGTGGGGTAGGTCGTATACTTGGAAATGCTAGTAGGTTGAAATAACAGGTAACTGTTGAACTGTTGATTAGGGTGTTGTTTGTCCTCAGCTTCGTATATTCTTCCCCAATTAGCCTATTAGAGGTGAATTCGGCTATATAGACAGTTGCAGGGACTGGACACCTTTGTAGGGTCGAAGTACGCCTCACTATTTTGATGTGAGTACCCCACCTGGCGTATCTTTGAATTTCTTCCATTTTCGGAGCATAGGCGCTGTAGTATGACGGCAAGACACATCAATCCAGTCAGAGGCTTAGCTCACTACCTACCTAGCGTACTTTTTTATCCGTTGAAATCTGAAATCTTGGCGTTTCGCAAGTTTACACCCGTGAGCTGTGGCACAGCGATCACGAATACCCATCATTTGACGCAATGGCAGCAGGAAGTCCTCAAAAGAAGCAAAAAACTGAGCACGAGTCTGGGAATCGCGGTGATGAGTCCTCACACAACGATAGGCCCCCCCCCGTGAGGAAATAGACGTCAACACCAGCAACGGAACTTCCAACGCCAACAGGAATGATCACCAGCGAGGAAAGAAGCGAGGGGCGAATCAGACTATCTCAATCTTGAGCAATACGGCTAAGCTCACACAGATGTACGAGTACAAGTCCAATGTCTTTCGTATGGAGACAGATGAGCTCTTGGCTGAGGTGAAGGTGGACTACAAGAAACGAATGGGACCGGTGGAAAAGGCGCTGCACAAGCTGAAGAGCATTATCGACAGTATATCCACAAAGGAGCCTGCTATGGTGAGTGGAATGTTCATCAGTGGACGCCGAACTCCAAAGACTGGGCTGACGGGGATTGTAACAGTTGGCAGATGCGGAAAAGGACATGATCAAGAGGCATAAGATTGTCATACCATTCCCCACACCTAAACCAACGAAAAATATCAAATACAAATTTGGATATGAGAAGCCAGAATATGTTAACGTGGTGGGGAGTTTCCCCATGAAGACTATGACCAAGGAGATCGGAGGAAATAATGTGGACTTCGTCGTCCAAATGCCCTCGGTATCTCCTAAATCCGAGCCACTGCTTCAAATTTTCATGATGCTAATTGTTCAATAGAGCTTGTTTCAAGAGAAAGACTACCTCAACTATCGTTACTTCCACAAACGTGCTTTCTACCTGGCTTGTCTTGCTGCTGGTATTCACGAAGCCAATAACTTCAGATGTAACATCTCCTTTGGCCTGCTCAACGGGGACGCTTTACGCCCGGTATTGCTGGTCGCACCCAGTGATGGTACATTGCCCTTATATTTCAAGATGATCCTAGCTAATGCCCAACAGCAGACGCAGGTGAATACGATTTCACAAAATCGAAGTGCACGATCCGGGTCATACCCTGCATATCTCCTGATGTTTTCCCCGTCAAGAAACTTGCCCTGAGCAAAAACTGCGTTCGCCCTGCCACCGAGCTCGAGGCTAACCCAAATACCATCCTTCCTCCAACCCCAACCTATAACTCCTCCGTTCTAGCTGATACAGCCTACATGCACCACCTCAAGCTTTTGCATGCTAGTGCATCCCACTCTGCGGCATTCAGGGACGCCTGTATTCTTGGTCGAGTATGGCTGCGTCAACGCGGTTTCACTCCTGATGTTGCGTCCGGGGGAATTGGGAACTTTGAGTGGTCTGCATTGATGGCATACCTGATGAAGGCTGGGAGTACCATGGGCGGTACTGTACTTTCCGGAGGTTATAGTAATTATCAGTTGTTCAAGGGCACTTTGCAATTTCTAGCAGCACGGGATCTTATAAAAAGCCCATTAGTCGTCAATGGCGTCAGTGAGGGCGTTCATGGGAGTGATACACCCATTGTGATGGATGGCGAAATTGGGCTTAACATTTTTTTCAAGATAAGCCCCTGGGCATATAGAATGGTAGATATCCGATGTGTAAACCCCAATATCTCTAGAAGCTAACCAGAAGATTAGTTACGATATGAGGCAAATCTAACGCTCAAGGCCCTTAACAGCTCTGCTCAGGATCAGTTTGACGCAATTTTTCTTAACCGTGTGGACGAGCCGTACTTGAGATATGACCTGATATGTAATATTCCAGTGCCTGCAGAGGTATCAGCAGCTGCGAGCACCCCTGACAACACCGATTTGCGCGTGACTTTCGCACGGAGGCTCTACAGCGTATTCCTCCATGGCTTAGCTGACAGGGTGAAAATGATTACCCTCAAGTTGCCAGAGATCCAGCCTTGGGACACCAGGAGAAAAGGAGGCGGCCTCTCAGCTCAGAAAACTGTCACTGCTGGTTTCTTCTTGAGCGGCGAGAAATGCCATCGACTCATAGACCATGGGCCTTCGGCTGAGAATAAGAAGGAAGCCAATTCCTTCCGCAAGTTCTGGGGTGAGAAAGCCGAGCTCCGTCGATTCAAGGACGGAAGCATCTTGGAAAGTATCTTTTGGGGAGACAGCAAAGACCCGAAAACTCCAGTGATACACCAGGTCATCAGCTACATTGTCAAACATCACTTTAGTCCGGACATTTCCCAAGGCATAGCTTTCATTGGGGATGAATACGCTCAGCTTCTCTCCAAGCATCAGCTCCCAGGCGCCCAAGCCACAACCAAACTCTTCCAACCTGTCATGACAGGATACGATACTCTAGTCAAGGGCCTCCGTTCTATCGAAGACCTCCCTCTGATCATCCGCCACATCACCCCCATCTCATCTGCCCTCCGGTTCTCCACTATACACTCACCTCTCCCGGGTCTGAACTCTGGTATCTTAATGGATATGCCTGCAGATGTTGTGCTCCAATTTGAGTCCTCCGGGCGCTGGCCTGACGATCTCGTTGCCATCCAACGCACCAAGACTGCATTCCTTCTCCGTATAGGCCAGCTTCTTAAGGAAACCTCCACGGATGGAGATATTAGCACCCGCGTAGGCCTCGAGAACCAAGAACCCGGTCGAGAAATTTTCAACGCTTCCTTCCTCGACGTAATCTACCACTCTGGTCCCACTTTCCGTATCCGCATCCACCACGAGCGAGAGGCCTACCTCCTTCAGCGCCAGACAAAGGACAAAACCCTCCTCCCACAAGCCCGGGACCTCGCTTCCCAGGCCCTCACAATCTACGACCGTACATTCGTCAAATCCCCCATTCACACAACCTGCATTTCAAAACTTTGCCTCAGGCACGCATTCCTTTCTCCAACAATCCGCTTAGTCAAAAAATGGTTTGCAGCGCACCTCCTCTCATGCCACTTCTCAGAGGAACTGATCGAGCTCATTGTCACCCTACAATTCGTTTCCCCATTCCCATGGTCCGCTCCATCAAGTATCATGACCGGGTTCCTCCGCACTTTAAAATTTCTCGCAACGTGGGACTGGCGTGTCGACCCCCTCATCGTTGATACTAGCGACGGGGATTCCGTAGACCCGGATAACCTTGCAGCTGGAATTGACACAGGCGTACTCAAACCTACCGATATTGAGTCTATCACGGAGAAATTTGAGGGGCTGAGAAAATTCGACCCAGGCCTTAATCGCACCGTACTCTTTGCTGCAACGAATTACGATCATGAAGGAATAACTTGGACTGAGAACGGCCCGTCGCGGGTTGTTGCGGCGAGGATGACAGCATTGGCTCGCTTGGCCATTGAGCATGCGAAGAAGAATGGTAGTGAGAACGTAGGAACATTATTTGCCCATGCATTGGCGGATTATGATTTTGTGATTCACCTGGACCCAATGTATCTTGCTGGTGTAGGAGGAAGTAAGGGGAAGGGGAGCAAGTATAAGAATTTACCAGATTTACAGATGTTGCAGATTGGGTTTAATCCTGCACACTTGTTTTTGCAGGATTTGCAAGTATGATCCCAACCATCCCCATTTCCGAGATAAACCACCGAGAAGTTGGTTGAACTAACGATGTGATTCTTACAGAGAATCTACACTTCCTCCCTGGTATTCTTCCACGGCTCAACCTCTACACCAACAGTTGGTGCTCTTTGGGCACCTCATACGTCAAACGTACGGCCGTGGAAAGTCAATCTCGCGTGCTCAACAATCCCCACCACTGATTATGGGAAGAGTAATAACAAAAGTGATCATGGCGACGATGGAGAAGCCCAGGAAGAACCACAGAACGATAAAGGCACGTTGGCAATAAACAAATCGGCGATTTTAAACGAGATAGCAAGGCTAGGTGGGGAGTTAGTCGAGAGGATAGAGATAAATCGATGAGTGGAAGGGGTCAAATTGTAATTATGTGTAGTACTTTATATCGATCAAGAATTGATCCGATGTTCAGAATATTTCATCAAATATTTATCAGTGCTATTATTAGAGGGATTTTGCTCATCGTAGTCATTTTTTTTGTCACGATTTAGTGTTGTTCGAGCAATGTTGCGAGTTTTTTTTTTTTTTTTTTTTTTCTGTCTATACCCAAAGAAAGTGTGCCGAACCCGACTCTGAGTCCGAGGCACCTCCCAACCTGTCAAAATCATTATCCTTCAACTAGGAGCCATCTTTCTCTCAACATCATACTTGTATGACCCTTTCTGCATATGAAAAGAGACCAGCCTCGTAAGAAAAATAACCATTAAGCTAGTAGTTTTATTGAACCTCCTACTTTCCCTCAGCAACCCCTTTGCTTTCATAATACCTGTCATAGCTGTTTATTTCACATCCTGTATTGCCTCTGCTATAGTACATATAGTTTGAGTTTCAAAATGAGATATGTCATATTGGATTAAACTTCGCTACTATAGGATTTTATTCTGTGTTTCGAAATAGTTACAGAGTAGGAACATGTATAGTCAGAAGTCTGCAATATAGAGTCCATAGGACTACCTCTGGGTATCTGAACTTGGCAGGGGTGCTCTATGCCTGTGCAGGCAATAGTTATATTCGTCTGCACTTAGGGATGACCTCGCAAGGCTGCGTCTTTGCGTGGTCGTGAGGTACGGAACTTCTCCATTCGCAGTCGTGATATATGTCTGCAGTACATATGTTTGCGGCTTCTATATGTATATAGACTTAGGCATTCATGGCTTCTATGTAAAATTCATAACATTCGCGGCTGGTATATATTGTAGGAATCCATGGATTTGGGCTTAGTACATATATATTTATAGAATTCATGCATTCGTGGCATTCCTACAATATATATATATATATAAGGCCCACGAATCTATGAATTATTACCGTTATCTCTACAACTAGACTAACTAGACTACGATACGTATTATAATGGGTGTGTGAAGGGGAAATTTGCAATCGCAACACCAGAGAGAAAAAAAAAACATAAACTCAAAGTCTAATTGCATCCCTGAATATCTGTACTCTGAGGGATACTTGTAGGGATACTGTATAAGTACATGTACAGTACATGTACTCCAAGTGTATGCGGTTCCCAGCTGCAGCAGGGAGGATCTAATGTACATACTAGGATTGTTAAGTGAAAAGACAAGGGACCAGTGTTGGTAGGGGCCATCGAAGTGGAGTCCCCCGGGTTGATTTAAAAAATAAAAAAAAAATTTAACCTACCGCCATTGGGCCGACGGGCTTGCTTTAGATACCATTGTACCTAGATCTCAGAGATCCACGGATACCGGGCCGTGGGGATACCGGCCCGAGCCCTATCAAAGCATCTCGCAAATATAGTCCGAGTCAGGCAAGGTGCCGTCGGCACAAGAAAGAAAATACGGGCATCCGAACTGGAAAGCAGCCTGAGCAAGTGAATATTACCGCGCAGGCCAACGTCATGACAATTTTTTCAGGGGACCCAATACTGTCCTGTATGTTGAGGCATGAAGTCTCATGTAATATAGTAAGACATGAATGCATGAAACCTATGAATTCTGTTGGAATTTAGAGTTTGGGCTATCCCTTTAAATCTTCGCAACTCATCGACGGCCATGTGCATGTGAGCTGCATCATGCCATCACCGTACCGAATGTAATATTTCCGGGCAGCGGCAACGTTGGCATCTATACAATCCAAACAAATTCAACCGGATGCCAGGTGTTGTAGGTCGTGCCAGATTCACCCTACCCAACGCGTCCGGGGAATTAATTAGGAGGTTACTTTTTTTTTCGGAGGGACGCACCATATTCCGTCACGAGCCGGCGAACCCTGTCCTTGTGGCGGCTTTAGACATGCATAGAATTGCGTACCCAACAGGAAATCATCTTCTTTTCTCGCTTGCTCTTGTTTCTGTTCTTGCTTTTTCTTGATACGAATATGAGCAAAGTATCCACGGGCAGATCATTACACCGGACAGTGTTTTAGGTACCTCACGACCTATACAGTAGTGCTGGCCCGGACTCCCCCCCCAACCTCTTCAAAGGAACGTTGTTTAGCAATGTGGCCACGATAAGAGCTACGTAGCAGGCGGAGGTAATGTTCACATAAGCAATGCGGAGGTAATTCACATAAGCATACGGAGCTGCGTTCCGTTTGCGGCGATAGGTTCAGGCATAGTCTAAAATCATATTAGTTGTAGTGATTGTGTCACTGAAGTGTACCTATTCCCACCTCTATAGTCCCCTCTGCTCGCTTCCACTACTCGACACCACCGCTAACGGCCGGCACCGGACCCTTCTTCCATCCTGTCTTCGCTGAATCCCGAGAAACCCTGGGGTATTTGTAAACAGATCAAGCTCACAACCTTTACATACGTACCAGGATCTTCCATGGCCAGTTACTGTGCCCATACATACCTCAGAAATAGCACCTGGATCAGCAACTGCAGCAATACTCGATTTACCTACATCGTTGATAACCCAAGGTCACAGTGCAAATAGCGACTGTGCTCCTGACAAGTGTTTCTTGTGGTGAATAAACAGTGGTGAACGGCCTGGGGGCGTTCCAAGATTGCAAACATATAATTGTTGCAAAGAAAAACCGTGTAAAGATGTTGAGGGTTGGCATACGGGCGCAATTGAGTTTGTTGGTGACTTTGACAGCTCTAGTTGCTGTCGGGGTTTTAGCTATTGTGACAGTACGTAATCTTGTTCGGCTTTTTATTTTTTTTCTCAATTAGGATCTTCAGTTAAATTGAAGATCATTGAGATTTCGACTAACAGTCTTAAAGTGGATTATCAATTATAGAATGGTGGTCGAGCTCCGTACATCTCGATTATCCCTGACGACAGACCTTAAATCTGCTCAGCTCACACAATCCTTGGTTATCCTACACAACAGTGTCTCGTCAATATCAACCCGACTCATTCTACAAAATGCGTTACGGCGATGGCATACTGGAAATAACACTGCTGAGAATTGGCAACGTGCGATTGAAGATTTGGAGATAGTGACAGGGTCAAATGGAGGAGGCTTTGGAGGCCTGCTACAAGCAGTGGTCTACGACCCGCGACTAGGCAATGGCAATGATACTCCAGAAGGCTTGAACATCTTGGGAGGAAGATTGGGCCTGATGAATGTTACTGGAGAAAATGCGAGGGGCATAATAGTTCCAGCATCGAAGGATAATGGGTGGAACACTGGATACTTGGGGAACGCTACAGGCTTTGATGGCAAGACAGCCACCTCAGAAAGAATTCAAGCAGGAGAATTACTACATGACGGCTTCCCGGACTCTCTATACCCGAATGCAGCAGACAATGATCTGGATAGGATTGTGGATAGGGGAGGGATGGTCATGGGCCCTCTACAGGTTAACTCCTCATTTTTTATGATGAGTTTTACAAACCCTATCATCAACAATACGTCAAAAGGCGATCTTTTAGGTTTCCTGACAGTGGTTGTGAACGCACAATTGGTTTATGATGTCGTGAGAGACACACGGGGTTTGGGGGATACGGGCCAAGTCATCCTTGTTGGTCCCGATGCATCTAATAACCTTCTCAGCCGAAGGGAGGAGGCTTTGGTGAAGGTGCAAGGCCATCATCCAAGGAATGCTACTATTAATCTAGAAAAGATGACATTTAAATATCTTTTCCCACCAATGCTATCCAAAGACCTCGTTGGGACCAAAGATACTTGGAGCTCATTTCCCGCGGTGAAGAAGGCCTTCTTCGAGGGCTTTCAACTCCCCTTTCCAAAGATTCCTAAGCCATTTGACCAGATAGGCTTCAGCATGTTGGAGGCAAACGAGGAAAAGATCCGCAGTGCAGGCTGTATGGAGAAGACGGTGAATGCGCAAGGGAAAAAAGTTTCGGCAGGGTAGGTTCTATCTATGAATGCTATTTTCATTATTATTGATTGTAGTTGTATAGGTATATCATGCCCTCTTTCGATCTTGTCAATTGGGTTTTGATTTGCGAGCAGACACAATGGGAAGTTTTCAAGCCAATCGTCAAGCTGAGGAATATTATGTTGGCAACTGTTTTTGCAACTTGCGTTGTGGTTGTTCTACTTGTCTTCCCACTGGCACACTTCGCGGTTCGGCCTATCGTTAAGCTGAAAGATGCTACGGCCAAGAGTATGTCTCCCCAATTTATTAGGTGAGCTTCCATTTCTGTTATGCGAGACTTACTTTCGTTCAAAATGCAGCTACACAACCACCTTCATATTACCGAGGGAGCGAGGATGACTCTAAAGCACCTAGCATCGCTGGTGAGCCCAACAGCGACAATATGGAGCGCGGGATCAAAATACTAGGCATCAATATCTATAGGCGTCGCAAGACCGTAGCCCAGTCAGTGTTTATGCAAGACCAAGGTACTCGGAGGAGAGTGTTTCGAATTCCTGGTAGAGTTGAGGTAAGAAAAATGTATTTCAAGGATGAACTTACCGATCTTACCGCAACCTACAACGAAATGACGGACGAACTCGCCCGGCAATACGAGCATCTTGAGGATAGGGTTGCTGAACGTACCAAGGAACTAGAGGAGCAAACTAAGCTAGCAGAGTCAGCGAACGAGGCTAAGGGGCTATTCGTTGCAAATATCTCCCATGAACTGAGGACCCCCTTGAATGGAATTTTGGGGATGGCTGCAGTTTGCATGGGAGAAAGTGACTTGGGAAAAATCAAGGAATCGCTAAGCGTGGTTTATCGAAGCGGGGAATTGCTGCACAGGTTACTTACGGATTTGCTCACTTTCAGTAAAAATCAGCTAGGTCAGCTCACCTTGGATGAAGGAGAATTTAGAATGCTCGAAATTGTCACCCAAATTCGTTCACTTTTTGGGATGCAGGCCAAAGATAGTAACCAGGACTTGACCATTCTCATAGACCCTGAGGATGAGATAATGGACATAGTTCTATGGGGAGATTCGAATAGATTACTGCAGTTGCTAATCAACCTGGTTGGTAATGGCCTGAAGTTTACACCGTGAGTCAATCCATGCATATACAGACCTACTATGCTAACCAGGCTTCAGAGAGGGTGGATCTGTCACATTGCGAATAAATCTGAGAGGCGAAAGAGAAATAACCGAATCCATTGCCTCCTCGCAAGCAACCTCAAGCACAAGCCTGAAAGCTGATTCTCAGGATGCCGCGATGGAAATACCGCGGAATCCCGCTCAATTGGTGAAAACCCTGCTCTTTGAGTTTGCAATTGAGGATACTGGGCCAGGAATTCCTGAGCATCTACAAGAGCGTGTGTTTGAGCCATTTGTCCAAGGGGATTCACGTCTCAGCAAGCGATATGGGGGCACGGGTTTAGGATTAAGTATCTGCGCCCAACTTACCACGATGATGCGTGGGACGATCAGCCTGGAGAGTCTTGAACAAAGTGGGAGTATATTCACTGTTAAACTTCCATTTGGATTTGTTAGAAACGGTGCTAGCAAGATGCTTGCGTCTGAGTTTGCAGAGCTACTTTTGCCTATTACTAACCACAAAGCAATGAGTCGTATGGCTGTCAACTCAACTAGTAAGGGGAAGAATGGAGCCCATTTGACAGAGTCACATGATGGCAACAATAATAAGGAAGGACCCACTAATGGTGCAAACTTCGGAAGGACCGATTCGCCAGTCTTGCCTGCATTAGATCGTCCATACTATACACCCAGTGGATCATTACAATCAACGCCGGCGAATGAGAGTGAGATAGACTACCACACTCCAGGAGGTGACACTGTCTATTCCACAGGTAGTGCCACAACTATAATAGCTACACCTGGGGAGTTTATAGGTATGGAGTCACTTCGAGTGCTGGTTGCAGAAGACAATATGGTCAATCAAGAAGTGGTTTCCCGGATGCTGAAACTAGAGCATATAAATGACATTACGTTTGCCAAAGATGGACGTGAGGCTGTCAATTGTGTGAAAGAGGCGTTGGAGCAAAGAAGGAATTTCAACCTCGTTTTTATGGATATACAGATGCCCAACGTTGATGGCCTAGAAGCAACGCAAATCATCCGTCAGCTCGGATATACTGCTCCCATCGTGGCTCTCACGGCATTCGCGGAAGATAGCAACGTCAAGGAGTGCCGTGAGGCGGGAATGGATTCCTTCCTGGCAAAACCTATCAAGAGGACGGAATTAAGGAAGGTCCTGATGGAATACTGTCGACATCCTTCCAAGGAAGAGATGGATAGGGAGAAGGCTGAGTGGGATGCCATAGATGAGGATAAGAGAGCAATGCAGAAAAAGGATTTATTGTCTATGGCAGCTGGATCTCAAAGCGAATCGACCGCAACAACTAGGAAGGATAGGTCTATCAGCGAAGTGGGTGAAAAGTGGTGGGATCAGAAACAACACAATTCCGACAGCGACAAAGAGAACGCAGAGATGTCAACGGCCACAGCCGTAGAAGAGATAAATGGGGAGCGGGCGGAGAGAGTGAGCGTATAGAAGGGGGCAGGAAGGGATAAAAGGCGTGAATGACTCAACTGGAAAGTCTTTATGAGTTACCAGAAGCGGTCGAGTCAACTTCTAGATAATACACCCACACCACACTACACCACTGGTTCCTGGGAGTCCAGATCCACTGAACAACACAGCAAGTTCCAACTTGCTGGATTTCTATAATCACCCAGCCATTTTGATTCTACAGTTTATTTCTTCACATCATTACAGGTGGCATTCCTTAACTTCAGTTAAAGTTTTGCCTGGTTTCGGAGTCTGATAATTTTCCTTTTTCTGGTTTTTATCTGATTTCTGACCTTCTCTGGTTTGTGTACTATTACTTCTGTAAAAGCTCAGGTAACGATGACAGGCAAAATATGGCAATCATGAAACCCATACCCAGAATAAACTTGACGATATTTTAAAAGAAAGAGAGCAATTTTTACCTCTTTTTATTTTCGGGTCTCATTTGGATGGGCTGGTTTTGCTGTGTATACTTGAGATTAGGCTGCTGGCCAGCGAGCTGACTGTTTTGGGTTTCTAGCTGGGCGCTTGGGGTGGTAATGTATTTTGATGGTGCTATATCAACTATAATAACTTGAGCTCCTCTAGCAGTTATTCTACTGTTTTCTTTTTTTTCTTTCCTTTTCTTTCCCCCCCATGTAATGGGTGGCATTGGTCTCCAATAAATTTCTTTCTTTCTTTTTTTTCTTTTCTTTTCTTTTTTTTTTTTTGAGGTCTATACCCGCAATTGAGCTAAATGATGAGGCCCCGAGGCCGCCTCTTGAAAGGTTCGACCTATACTTCCGGAACAAGAAGTGGAAGCTACCTATAACTGTATCATGGCAACGTAATAAAACTGTGAATGACCCACATTATCAACCCCAACCGAGTCCGAATCTGCAATTCTAACGTCCGGTCTCTTCCTTCCTGTGTCAAAAACATATACTTCCGTAGGTAGCGAGCGACCTCTAACCTTCATCGCCAACTGACCACTCGGTACGTGAAAAGAGACCGGACTATTAAGGAGAATGACTACCGGGGCTAGTAGTCTTGCCCATTCTCCTATAAACCCCCAGGAGCCAACGTGGCCCCATGATCACTCGCATTCCTGTCTTCTTCATGTTGTGTATCGTGTCTGCAATGGGGTTTGTGGTAGGGTATTCCGTGCACGACAAATGCCTTCGTGTCGACGTATTCCTTGGAATCGACTAGTTTTGCTGGCTTTTTGTATTTGGCAGTCGGGGGTTTCGCTGCCTTAGGTCCCCGGACGTTTGGTGGACTGTTCTTTTTGGTGACGGGAGGTATCACCGGGGCCTCATCCTTTACCAGAACCTCTAACTCCTTCTCGATGGTTAAAATTTCCACATCCTCCTGAATCTTGTTTTTGTCAGCTCCGCCGGCATGCTGTCCTTGGCCCTCTCTTCTTCTTTTCCCTTCCCTTTACTCTCTCCTTATTTTTTCTCTTCCTCTACCACAACCTGTTCTAGCTCCTTGAGTTCCACTGCCTCCACTGCCTCTGTCTTATTTGGAATTGACGGGTTGATGCGGGGAAAGGCGAAGATGTATAAATGTTCGCAAGTAAGGAAGCTGCTTATCTGTAAAACATTTGGAAAACGGCGTAAGGGACACTTTTCGTAAGAAAGGTAAGTTGCAAACTAGCATCGGCCCATGCTTGTATCCCATTATCTATAAATTCCCCCTTTACCTTTACTTCACTTGATTGATCAGATAGAGTTATTAACGCCTTTACCTCTTCCGGCTCCCTCTGGCGTAGCTCATTCAACACCATTTATTCTCCTCCTCTGTCTCATCATAAAACTTCCGGGGGAAATCTGTTGATTTCGGAAAAAAAAAAAAAAAACGATCCGTCCTCGAGGGCTTATAAAAACCTGTAATTGTTGACGTCGGAAACACCCCGGTTGTTCTCTGATTCTTTGTTGTTATTCAATAACATTGATGAATGGAATCTTCTGTGCTATTAATGTCGGAGTAGGTTTTATACCCTGATATTTCTCAAGATGCTCATTCTTTTACAGGCCCACAAAAATAGCAGCAGCAGCAGCATTCATTCAGTAGGTTTATGGATCTCCTAAAAATGGGTGATAAAAAAAAAATAACTTACTTTCAGATGTAACTGTGTAGTTCTCTTTTATGGACCGAAGATTTTAGTTGGGGGGGCGGGGAGGGGAATGTGCGATGAGTGAGTGGGATGGGGCGCTTACATGGGCCATTGAGTCGGAGTTTGGTTGCAAAAGCATTCTTGCAGTAGGGGGAGGGTAAACTGGATTTGGCCTTTTTTTGTGGGGAGAACAGCTGGAGTGGTCCATTCAAAAATAAACATACTTGAATTACTACAAAACAAAACTTAACCTAAAATTAAATAACATAAGATAATATAATATAATTTAAGGGGAGAAAAAAAAAAAACTATATATAATGCAACAAGTGTATCTAATCTTGCAGAAAAAAAAAAGCTTATTTAAGTAGTTCATTAAACTACCTTTTTTCTATACTAGTAAACTTAAGTAAGTATTCTTACTTCTATATATATTTTAACTTTAAACTCATTTAATCTAGTTGTACTACTTTTTATAGACCTTTTTACCTCCCTTTAATAATATCTAGTAGCTACATAGATATATAGATAAGTATCTAGTTTTTATAAGTTTATAAGCTAAAGCTTAACTTTTCTTCTAAAAAAAGTTCTCTCTTTTTACTTTTATATATATTAAAGTAATATATATAAGCTTTAGTATAAGTGTAAAATAAATAACCTAATAATTTATATAACTAGCTACAACCTTCCCCTCTCCTCCCCTTAAAATAAACTTTTTTTTTTTTTTTTTTTTTTTTTTTTTGAGGAGTGAAAAGTTCAGGGTAATTCCCTCTTAAGTGAAATGGCAAAGGAGCTCAACAATAGCAATAAAAAGAAATTTGCAACAAGCATTTAGACTGTATTTTTCTTTCAGGTTTAATTGATCAAAATCATTTAAACACAGTTACGTATAATTACATACTGTACCTATAATGCGTTGAGTAAAAGTATCAAATCTAAGCCCCAGTCTAATCCAAAAAAAAAAAAAAAAAAAAAAAAAAACATTTAATGGAAACACGCCTATTGAGGAGGGTTTTTTTTTTCCATTTGTGTAGGGAGATTTATCAGTAGTCCAATACATACATATGAACGACAATCGCACAATCCTCGCTGACCTCCATTCACGGCCCTATACACATCACTACAATTACAAAGCCTCGGAACATTGCCATAGGCTGGCTGCCTAAGCTGGTTTGGGCTGCTGGCGAGAATATGCTTTATATACTGTGCGAGTATTAATAGTAATCACCCTGTTGGCTGCCACTATCTAGAGCATCAAAGAAGCCTCCTTGCCTGAGAGTGTGGGATATTGATGTGACTTGCCCTTTCTATTTATTTCTCTATTTACCTTGAAGCCAACAATTTATATCAAAGTTTTCCACTAAACATACCTCTAACAGGGTCAAATTAGTACTACATCATAGTAAGGCCAGAAGATAACAAAGACAAGAACATATTTAGGTAGGAAACAAAAGAAAATCGAGTACTGGGCGGCAGAGTGTTGGGGAGAGTTTCTATAGAACTATGAACCTTGCAGCTGCAAGTGCAATAACGCCACTCTTTCCAATTCCAGCTTCTTACCCACATACGGCCCCAACCCTATTCCCACGACTGGCTACCCCTCGTCCCTCATGCTGGGAATTACTGGTTGGCGGAAATGCCAGTGTAGATTCGCTAGATCACGGCAAACAGAAACGGGACGGTAAGGCCGAAGACAGTGGGCTGATAACTTCCATGTCAGTTTAAGCACGAGCTGCCAGAATGATACTTACGTCAGGGTAGATCGCCAGATAATTGTTGAGACCAATATGGATATCTGCATGGAAGTAAAAATCCATTTTGATGAGAACTGGTAGATGCAATACCAAGTGTGATATCCCAAATTCACCATTTGTATTCTTGCTGATTCCATCATCATTCGCTTTACATAGGGAAAATGTGGGCAGCCTGAAATTCTTCATATACCTAAATGGGACCCTCAAGATAACGATGCCTAAAAATACTCACTTCCCGTTTTGAGCTTTGATTCCCTCAAGAAATGCATCTTCACTTCCTGTATCACTGCGTGTGATAATGCACTGAACCCAATGTTCGTCGGTAATATGTGAATTAGGCCAGCGGGCACCCAGACTCGCAACGTGGGCCAGCAGCTATATACATAGAAGTCACCAGTACCTATATTCCATCACAAGAGGCATTATAGTCCCCAGACTCCAGTCGGGGTATTGTCCTCGCCACCGCTGACCGGTACATCGGCAGTGAACTGTAGGAGGTACTTCTGTGATTATGAATATGTTAATCTGGTACCTGCCTGTGCATACAGTCCCATTTGAAAGTACTGTGGAGGAAAGGGCACCTAATTCTGATGGTTTTGAGATATCTGGGTTAAACCATTGGCCATGCATGACCTGTGCTCCTTCAATGAAGGGTAAACCAAGTGGTAAAAGATCACCGAGATAGACAGCTAAAGAAATCGCTCCCAGACCGGCGTCTGAAGGTACCTGAATGTTGCCCCTACCGCGTCCCGGGGTCTGCAGAAGGGACGGGGTTCAGCCTTCATGTTTTGGGGGCTCGTCTGACAATTGCAGATTCACCCTGATGAAAATAGACCTCGTTCCCAACATGTACAACGATCCATCAACCTAACAGCCCACCCGTGAGTGTGTTATCTTAACAATATGCTCTTCTAAGTGCATCTCTCTAGCCTGCATGGAAGGGATTGTCGTGAGCTATAAAAAACCCATGGCTAAGCCTACTTGCACAGAGTGCTGGGTTCCAGCACTTGCATGTAGTACAGTGAGCAACAATCACTAATATAACTTGGCCTAATATTGTAAATTCACCCATGGGTGATCTAGGTGTCGAGTCATAGTTCCCTGTGTCATAGAGTCAGAGGGTATCTATCTGTAGCGTCAGACATGCTAACAGGACGGGAGTTTTCACGCCAGAAAAGCTTTCCGAGTGTTGACGTGAGACGTGGTATAACAACCAACGTTTCCAACCACACATTTGCTCCTTCCTCTTTAGGATGTAACACAAGCATCCTAACTGTTAGCCTAACTGTAGTCTGGTTAGCCCAATCCTCTTGTAGCCTAACCTAACTGAAGCGTGACGCTAAACGCTTAAGACATCTCGCCGATTCGGCGTAGCTGAGGAGCTCAAAATATCATACTTGGGAATCAGCCTTGGTCTGTATTCTGGTTGGCAGTCTTTTCAAGACTATCTGTATTCTTGTGTACCCAGTCGCTTTGCATTATACCTACACTTTTTTCTAATGATAGTTCGTATTCTCTAAGTTTTCAGCTGATGTTCAATTCCTATGTCCTCTCGGATCTAGTAAATGCTATGCCGCAAATTGATCTCACCCGTTAGTACGCATAGACGATGTGGTGAGGCCGTGAAGGTCGAGATTAAGAATAAGGATTAGAGGACTTGGGCGGCTGCGGGATATAATGGGATATCGGGCAACAACAAATGCAGCAGAGTTGGAAGAAGGGGATTGTTTATGGCAGTAAGGTTTGGTTGTGGAAGTAGGGTTTCGTTTCGGAAGTTTCCTTGTTTACCTCTATTTTTTTGTGCCATGCTGTACTTTAGTCGCCGTGCTTTTTACAGCTGTTTATCAGTTATTTATTTCTTATATTTTATGGATATTCAACATCATCCACCCCTACAGCAGTTAAGCGACCACGGTCAACAGCAATTGGTCGTTCTTGCTCAGTACTTTGTCTTTTTTCATTTTCTCGTTCGCATGCATATTTACTTGGCCTTTTACGCTTCTTTTAAGATGAATCTTCATGGCTCTTCTACTACATTCGCACCTGCACGTATATATCAGGTGATCACGACAAACTCATTCCTCCAGTCGTTACGACCTAGCCTGTACCTACGGACTATACTCTGCTCCCTTCTAAACGGGGGAAAGGAAAAGGGTTAAAGCTTACTGGTAGTTTGTGTAGCTATATCTGACTAGCTGTCGGCTATGACTTCGGGGCCCGTCATTTCTCAGACGCCAGCCATGGTGTTTCTCATGTGGAGCTCCTCATAGTGGGGTTAATCTCAGTTGCTGCCATGAGGCATGTGTTTCTCATGTGGAGCTCCTCATAGACTCTCAGTCGTTGCCATGAGGCATGTGTTTCTCCCAGTGGGGCTCTTCTCAGGCAATCATGCTCATATCATTGGGATGACGCATGTGGGGTCGCAGATAGCATCTCAGATACGCACGTATACATAGATTGCTTTGATTAAATAATATTAGTGCTGTCTTACACTACCCAATTGGGATATAGACCAGAAAATGACGTCTATCTTGGCGCATGACGTCCTAGTTCTCCTGCAACACATGATTATCGAATTTATATGTTTAACTGTACACAGAAAATGAGAAAATGTATGAGATTCAACACTTTTTGCACACGAAATCAGATCTACCGCCATGTCAATGTTAGAACGTGCCTTCTTCCCCATTACCACCCCCCCAAAGCCCAACACCCCCTACGGGAAAAGAGGCACCTCCTCCCTTGCTGCGCAACTCGCCGCTGCCATTCCCGAAAACGAATTCACTCCAGATCCCAACACTCGCTACGGCGAAATTTGGATGGGCGACCACCCATCCAACCCCTCCTCCCTGATCCTCGACGACGGGAGCAAAGTGCCCCTGTGGAAACTGAGCTCTGAGGACCCCAAGCGGTATCTTGGTGCAGAGGTACTCAAAAAATTCGGAGATACGCCGAGCGGGTTTGAAGAGAATGAAGAGGATGGGAAGCCGTTGAAGCACCTACCGTTTTTGTTTAAGGTGTTGAGTTTTGATAGGGCATTGCCGCTGCAGATTCATCCGAATCGAGTGTTGTCAGCGGAATTAATAAGATGGAAAGAACAAACAGAGGCTCTGAAGGGGGCGGGGGGAAGTCTTGTGGACCACAATTATAAACCGGAGGTAGCGGTCTGTATATCTGAGAAATTTGATGGTTTCATCGGGTTTCGCCCCCTGTTGGAGATACAGCGATTTCTGGGGCTGGTGCCGGAGTTGGTGCATGCGATTGGGGATGATGAGGTTGTGAAAGGGATTCTTGGGTTACAGCTGGAGGATCCGTCAGCACTGGGCGCTGATGACGAAAGAAAACTGCTGAAAAGGCTGTTTTCAGGGATCATGTGGAGGAAGGATGAGGTAATTGCTGAGCAGTGCCAGAAGCTAGCTACGAGGTTAGATGAGCATGGGGATGGGGCAGTGGTTGGGGCAGTGGTTGGGGATAAGTATATGGCACTGGGAAGGGTGATAAGAAAGTGCCTTAAGGACTACCCGAACGATAAGGCTGTCTTTGTGGGATTCCTGATGAACCTAGTCAGTCTGAAGTATGGGGAAGGGGTAGTGGTGGGGGTGGATGAAATCCATGCATATATAGAGGGGGATATAATTGAATGCATGGCGTGGGGTGATAATGTAGGTGTTCTTATTCCATTGCCTTGAATGATGCCTTTTTTTTTCTTTTTCTTTGTTTGTATGCATCAGGTACCCATATACGCTAACAACGACAGATGCTCGCCCACGGTTTCCAATCTCCTGAGGAACGCTCCTCGCCAAAAGTCTTCATCTCCTCCGTTGCCTTCCACACCCACTCCAACCCCGATCTTTCAAGCATACCTCCCTCCCTCGTGCTCCCCTCCTCACCCTGGGCATGGTCGAAAGAGAGGAAAACAACACACTATCTTGTACCACTTGAGGAGTTTGAGCTGATCCATGTGGCCCTTAACCACAAGGGTGACTTTGAGGAGACCACACCCTTTCCGAGGCCGATAAACGGACCTCTTATCCTCATCGTTGTTCGAGGAGCGGCGGAGATCCGGCTAAGGGATGGGGGGGAAAGTATGGACATGGAGAGGGGGAGGGCAGTGTTTGTGAGACCGGATGTGGTATGGAGGATTACTGCAACGGCTCAGGATGGGGCGGATATTTGGGGGGCGTTTGAGGACGAGCGTGGTGTATAGGCAAGAGCACAGCCCAAATACATGCTAGAAGGCAGAGTGGTGGTCAATAAGTAACCCTGTATCATGTACGGGGTTTTTAGCGCAAACCACGCACTAACCAAAATAACTGAAACATATTTAATACTTGCTTAATTAAATATCCTGTAAGTGACATGATGTAGGTATCATCACCACCTACAAGTATGCCTCGAACAAACAGAGAAAGCTCAAGCTCTATATCAAATTGAAACTGAAGCTGAAAATACCGTATGTGCCTATACATTAGCATCTTCATCAGAAGAGGAGAAAGATTATGAGGAAGATCTTGAGGACTTGTTAACTATGCGAAGGCTATTGCCTCCGACCGGTTCCTATTATCCTGCAATACAAGTGTAGGTCGGCATGATATTGATCTCCTCAAAGCCTATATACAAGACTATACTAATACTACATTTCTTCTTTATTCCACATGCGTCGAGCCTCCTTCTGGCAGATTGTCGCAATATTGACACTTGCTGGTGGAAAAGACTATTGAGTACAAAGCAAGACAGGACAACCTCCGTGACCTATATATCAACAAGTTGCAGTGGCTCTCTATGTTCTTGGAGGATGTGGAGGTATAGGAAAGAACTCGATTTGCACTTAATATTGGTAAAGGTATAGTATGGGTATATAAGGCGAACAATCAACTTACTAGCTAGACTAGTACCGGTACCAATTATGTTCGATGGCCTCAGCATATATTAGTATTTTATTTTGAGTAGGCATAGGGCATTCTCCCGATGTATTGGCTTTCTTGATAACTCAAATATGGTTCATCTTAAAAGCTGTTGCATTGCTGTAGCGCCCTTCCATGATCGCTTTATATTTTTTCAGTAAAATTGGGACCTGTGTGTATGAGGTGGGTTATCATTGGGAAAATCTCATTTCATATTGCAAAATTCCTAGGGATTTTAAGGGCCACAATTCAGGTGTCCCCCCAATTAGGGAGGGTCCATTTATATAAATAGTACCTGAATTGAAACCTTCCTAGTAAATTAAAATACGAGATATGACAGTGTGTATATGTTCTGGGCCTCCCGCGAGCAGCATAAGACTCCCACAGGCAATTTATTTAATTACTGCCTTTGGTACATAACGTACTTGAATATAGACACATTGAGCAGGTTCAAGTTGAAGATATGCTCCATGAGCCTGATCGACAATATAAATGATTCTGTCATATGAAAGACATGGTACGTGTTCCATTAGAAGGTAAGTTAAACTTATTAGTACAAGTAATATGATACTAATATTATTAGTTGGAGTCTATGAGATCAGCAATGACAATATGCATTCTCACCTAACATTTTACGATCTGATAATGTTGGAGAATTTAAGGGAGAAGTTGAGCATTTATTATGAGATTGGAGTATTAAAATAAAACATGGAAAACCTCGCACACCTCAAGTCCAAAGGCTTGATAAAGTTATACAATCTCGTCTCACTAAATGGAAAGTCTAGTGGGTCAGATACAGCACTTCCATATATTACGTGAGAACAAGAGGGGGATTCCCACAGAAAAACCTCTAGTGATGACTTATGTATTTACAAAAAGTCATATACCAGTCGTTGCCGATGCTCTATTAATGAGTTGAAATGCTCATTCTTTTGTCATACCAGATCATGACTACGGTAACCGCTCGGCTCTAGCTGAACGAACACAAATTGGACTCCTGGATAATAGCCCAATTGATCTGGAGGATCACTCGATCGACCCGGATGACAACTTAATATAGCTCTAGTTAGGTAGATTTTTATTAATTCAAGTACGTTGTATACTAAACGCAGTAATTAAATGAATTGCCCGCGAGGGGCATAGTGGGTATGCCGCCCGCAGGAGGCATGTGCTGCCCGCGAACATATACACATACCAATGTTCATATTGTAAGGCTGTTGACATTTCATGGTCGTCAAGAGGGATGAAAACGTCTGTAGGGCATGTAAAAAAAAAAAATGTGGTCGTCAATAAGTTTCTGTAGCACTCTATATATGTACCGGGACTTTCTGTTGGAGCAGCACAGTGTAACAACCGTCCCTTTGGCCTTTCTGAGAGTCAGACGGATTCTTGTCCGACTCTCGTTATTCTTGTTATTGTTATGTGTTTTCGTTCGGTTGTCGTTGTCTAGCGTTCTTCGTTGTCGTTATCGTCGGAAAGTCTATTAGGTCACTATGTATATATAGACCCCGGCTCTCGCACTCTTGTTGGATCCCCATCCAACGTCTTGTATCCTAATACAGACCTTGCCTCTCTCCGCGAAGGTGTACCCCCTTGTACACCCCCTCGTCTTGCCTTGTCCCGTGAATAACTCTGCAGCACAGCTGCCCCCCTCCGACACACGCGGCAACTGCCTCCGCGTGTCTCGTGCCCCTTGCCATCTGCCTCTCTTGCCTCTTGCCCTTGCCCCCCATCCCAGCCTTCCCCTAGTCACACACGTAGTGTTCCTACGTGTGTGTTGCCCTAGCCCTGCCCTTGCCTCGGCGTACTCCTTGGTCGCCTTGTCCCCAGAGTCGTCGTTACACTACGTTGGATCGTCTCGACCAACTGGTACGCTGTCATGTCTGAATCAACTCTCCGACCCTCCGAAAGGTACGATATCTGGCGAGCAACTCCAATTCCCTCGAATCCTGCAGAGCTAGTAACCTATCGACGAACCATTGTCGACATATTTGCGGATACATACGCCATCGGCGTGCAACAAGGCGCGGACCTCCAGAATGCTGAACGAAAGCTGAAATCAGCTGATGAGGAGATTGCCGTCCTCCAACAAGACCTAGACCAAACTCATGCTGCCCTCGCCATCGAACGAACCACGGTACAGAGTCTCAGCCGTGCCTTAGACAAGCTCACACCCTCAGCCACACCTTCCCCAGCAACCTCAAAGGCTGAGAGTATCCCCACCCCTCCCAAGTTCAATGGAGACCGGGCTCGCCTCCGAGCTTGGAAAAACTCCGTTAACCTCAAGCTCAGTGGGGACTCAGCCCGGTTCCCCTCAGATCAGCACCGACTGGCTTACGTTTTCGCTCTGCTGGAGGGCAAAGCTTGTGACCAGATCCAGCCATACGTCCTTGAAACTGGGATCAACCTTAAGGATATCTCAGCCCTTTTTACAATCCTGGACAGGGCGTTCGGTGACCCCGACGCCGTTGGCACTGCCAGCAGGGCCCTCCGAGCTCTCAAGCAAAAGAATACCGATCTGTCCACTTATGTGGCGGAATTCTCGAGACTGGCGGCGGAGGTCCTATGGAATGACCAGTCCAAACTGGAACAATTCCAGGAAGGACTAAATGACGAAATCCAGCAAGCCATGATCAGCCTTCCGGAAGCGGGAACCCTTGACGAATTGATTGACCAGGCTTCCCGAGTGGAACAGCGGATGTCCCGGCTCCGCAACCGCCCCACGTTCAGGCCAGCAACCCGTCTCCCACAACAGCAACACCACGCCACCACCAAGACAGCTCAGGCCCCCGCCCCAGTCAATAATACAGCACACCCTTCGTTGACAGCAGGTGGCCCTGCTTCTATGGACCTGTCCTCCGGAAGGCCTCGGCTAACCCAGGAGGAAAGGGACCGCCGCCGCAGCAATGGACTGTGCATTGCATGCGGAAAAGGGGACCACTTTATCGCGGCATGTCCCCTCCGAAAAAACCGCTCGCTGGCAGTCCATGCCGTCTCCGAATCCAGGATTGAAGAAGTTGGGGAGGAGTCGGGAAAAGGGGGGTCCCTTATCTAGTTACTGACACTAGCAAGGGACCTGCCCCAGGTCGCTTATCTTTGTCTGCGTTTTCTTTGCCTACATCTATGTCTGTTGATGAGTCTCGCCTGTTTGGCGAGCACTTCGTTGTACCTATAACTGTCAAGTTCAATGATAAAACAGTGGTTACATCAGCTCTCATGGATTGTGGTGCTTCAGGAATAGCATTCATTGACCAGACCTTCGTCAGTAAGAACTCTATACCAACCTCCAAGCTAAAGACCCCCCGCCTTCTTGATGTCATTGACGGCCGCCCTATCTCTTCTGGGGCGATTACCGACCTCGCGTGCCTACCCAGCGCCATTGGTGATCACTCGGAAGATCTCCCAATGTTCGTAACCAAGCTAAAGTATCCAATTGTCCTTGGGATCCCCTGGCTTAGAATGCATGATGTATCAGTCAGCTTCGGCTCTTACACCTTGCAATTCAACAGCCCTTATTGCAAAAAACACTGTGGAGATCCAAAAACCACTGTCACTGGGCTGTGCGCATTGCCACCCCCAATAATCCACCCGACTCAGGTGGTACTCCCGCCTGCACACATCAATGCCATTCCCCCGGTTTCCCCGGTTCCCTCGGTTACTCCTGTTCCCCCAGTTTCCCCGATATCCCCCGCCCCCGCGAAACCCCTGAATATTAACTTTATTGGAGCTGGGGCCTTCGCTTATCTCACCAGGAGGCATAAGCTCAAGGCGCATGCCCTCTCAATTTATGAGATCAATCTGGAGATTAACAAGACAAGGTCTAAGGATGAGTGGAAATCCCTGGTCCCAGATGAATACCACGAGTTCATTGACCTATTCTCGGAAAAAGCCGCGGAAAAGCTTGCCCCCCATCGACTATATGACCACACAATTCCGCTGGTAGAGGGCAAGACCCCCCCTTATGGCCCTCTCTATGGAATGTCCCGAGCGGAATTGGAGGCCCTGAAGAAGTACCTGGAGGAGAATTTGAATAAGAGCTTCATTCGGCATAGCTCTTCCCCGGCGGGTGCTCCTGTACTGTTCGTTAAGAAATCAGATGGCTCCTTCGATTGTGCGTGGACTATCGTGGATTGAATGAAATAACGGTGAAAAACAGATACCCCTTGCCCCTAATCCAGGAGACGTTAGCTAGGCTCTCCAAGGCAAAATGGTTTACCAAATTGGATCTAAGAGGGGCTTATAACCTGGTACGGATCGCCGAAGGGAGGAGTGGAAAACTGCCTTCCGGACACGTTATGGCCATTTTGAGTACAATGTCATGCCCTTTGGATTAACCAATGCCCCGGCCTCCTTCCAGCACTTTATTAACGACACCCTACGGGACTTCCTGGATGTGTTCTGCACAGCTTACCTTGATGATATCTTGATTTACTCGGACTCTCTGGCAGAACACAAGATCCATGTCAGGCAGGTCTTAGAGAAGCTGGAGCAGGCTGGACTGTACCTTAAGCCTGAAAAATGCGAATTTCATGTCCAAGAGGTGAAGTACTTGGGCTTGATTATAACCACGGAAGGTATTAGGATGGACCCCACAAAAGTCGCTGCGATCCAGGAGTGGGAGACCCCTGCCAATCTTAAGGACGTACAGGCCTTCCTGGGCTTCGCTAATTTCTATCGTCGGTTCATACTGGGTTATTAAAGATCGTGGCACCCCTAACAGCATTAACAAAGACAAAAGGCTTGGAGAAGAATCCGCGATTCCAGTGGAACCCTGCAGCCCAATCAGCCTTTCAGAGTCTCAAGGATGCTTTCTGTTCAGCGCCCATCCTGGCCCATTTCGACCCTGATCGTGAATGCATTGTTGAAACAGATGCCTCCGACTATGTCTCCGCAGGAATCCTGTCCCAGAACGATGACAATGGGATCCTTCATCCAGTGGCCTATTTCTCAAAGAAACACTCCCCGGCGGAGTGCAATTACGAAATCTATGATAAGGAGTTAATGGCCATTGTGCGAGCTTTCGAGGAATGGAGGCCCCACCTAGAGTCAGCGAAGGGGATTATCGAGGTCCTTTCCGACCACAAGAACCTGGAATACTTCACAACCACCAAGTTGCTGAATCGCCGGCAGGCTAGGTGGTCGGAATTCCTGTCCCGTTTTAACTTCAAGATCAGGTATCGGCCTGGAAAGGCTGGGGGTAAGCCAGATGCACTGACCAGGAGATCAGGAGATCTCCCTAAAGGGGGGGATGAAAGGCTAAAATACCAAAATCAAGTAGTATTGAAGCCTGAAAACCTCGATCTGGCAGCTAATGTCCTGGCGGAAGCTGTAGCTGAGGCGAGTGTGGAAGCCGATGCTAATGCAGAGACCGACCTCCGACAACTGGTGAAACAGGCATACGAAGGAGACCCTCTGGCCAGAGAAATCATCGCCGCAGTGGATTCCGGCCAGCGCCGCCACCCCAAGATCTCCCTGGCCGAATGTGCTGTCCAGGAGGGCCTTCTTTATCACCTCGAACGGCTCTATGTGCCGGAAGGAGAGCTGCGCCTACGATTGATCAAGGAACACCACGATGCCCCAGCGGCAGGCCACCCGGGAGTAGCTAAAACGTTGGAGCTGCTGGCCAGGGAATATACATGGATTGACCAGCGGAAGGACGTGGAGCGGTACGTACGGAACTGCCATGTTTGCAAGCGTGCTAAGCCTGTCCGCCATGCCCCGTACGGCACCTTAAAGCCCCTGGAGATTCCTGAGAAACCCTGGCAACACTTGACCATGGACTTTGTGACCGGACTGCCAGAGGACTCGGGGTTCAATGCCATTCTGATGGTGGTGGATCGGTTAACTAAAATGAGGCACGTGATACCCTGTCGGGACACCTGCTCTGCCTCAGACTTAGCCAACCTCTACCTCAATGCCGTCTTCCACTATCATGGTCTCCCAGAATCGATTGTCTCCGACCGTGGCCCCCAGTTCGTATCCGAGTTCTGGAAAGTGTTCTGCAAGCTGCTAGGGATTGAGGTGCACCTTTCTACAGCATATCACCCTCAAACGGATGGACAGTCGGAACGAATGAACGCGGTCATGGAGCAATACCTGCGGGCCTACGTCAACTATCAGCAGAATAACTGGGTATCATTGTTGGCGACCTGTGAATTCTCTGCTAACAACCATTTCTCTGAGACCCTGAAGACCTCCCCATTCCTGGCAAATTATGGCTGGCACCCCCGGTTCGTGGACTCCCTAGCACCCCTGCAAAAAATCAAGGCAAACGCCCCAGCCAAGGAGTTCGCCACAAAGATCACGGAGCTACACTCCATTTTGAAGGCTGAGCTGGGATATCCCAAGCCAGGCAAGCGGAGTATGCCAATGGATCAAGGTTGCCAGCCCCCAAGTACCAGCCAGGAGACAAGGTGTGGCTGTCTAGTCGGCACTTCCGGACGGAACGACCGTCCCGCAAGCTTGACCACAAGTTCCTGGGCCCGTTTGAGGTGTTGGCAGCTGTGGGCACTCATGCCTATCAATTGAGGTTTCCCAAGGATATCAAGCGCCACTCGGTTGTCCATGTATCAGAAATCGAGCCTGCGGCTAACGACCCCCTCCCCGGGCAGAAGCACTCCCCACCGCCCCCCGTGATAATCGATGGAGAAGAGGAGTGGGAGGTAGAGGAAGTACTGGATTCGAGAAAGAGGTATGGCCGCCTACAGTATAAAGTCAAATGGTTAGGGGATGAAGAGACAACCTGGCAGCCTGCGGAAGACCTGGAAAACGCCCCTGATCTGGTGGCCCTATTCCACCAGCGTTATCCCGGAAAGCCCCACCCCGTCGAATAATACCTCATCGTACTCTTGTTTTTGTCATTTGGAGTTGGAGTTAAGGTTGTCGTTTTTGTCATTGTTCAGGGTCAGGGTCAGGTCGTGTGGGTCATGGTCATTATTGTTGTTATTGTTTGGAGTTGGGGCTATTGTTTGCTTATTGTTTCGTTCCTCGTGTCTTGTCGCTGGAGCTCATGCCTAGAAGGGGGATAGTGTAACAACCGTCCCTTTGGCCTTTCTGAGAGTCAGACGGATTCTTGTCCGACTCTCGTTATTCTTGTTATTGTTATGTGTTTTCGTTCGGTTGTCGTTGTCTAGCGTTCTTCGTTGTCGTTATCGTCGGAAAGTCTATTAGGTCACTATGTATATATAGACCCCGGCTCTCGCACTCTTGTTGGATCCCCATCCAACGTCTTGTATCCTAATACAGACCTTGCCTCTCTCCGCGAAGGTGTACCCCCTTGTACACCCCCTCGTCTTGCCTTGTCCCGTGAATAACTCTGCAGCACAGCTGCCCCCCTCCGACACACGCGGCAACTGCCTCCGCGTGTCTCGTGCCCCTTGCCATCTGCCTCTCTTGCCTCTTGCCCTTGCCCCCCGTCCCAGCCTTCCCCTAGTCACACACGTAGTGTTCCTACGTGTGTGTTGCCCTAGCCCTGCCCTTGCCTCGGCGTACTCCTTGGTCGCCTTGTCCCCAGAGTCGTCGTTACACACAGGATAGAATGAATGGCCAATGTCACGCCCCGGCGAAAGTTGGCGATAGCGCTCATTGGCCGACGGCATTTGCGCGTCACAGCGTTTCAGACTTAAAGCCTGTTAGACAGACATACATGAAAAACCCTGTGACGCCAACAGAATTTCCTGTTTCAACTAGCTCAATGCCATCTCAGCATATCAGTGCATGTCGAGAGCTGAGTCGGAACGCTTGGTCGCATGGATGGAAGATAACCAGGAGGAGCTATGGGGAAAGCAAATAACATGGCATAAGCTGATAAAAGATCAGGTATTCACAGATGAAGAACATATAACGGTGAAGGGAATTACAGATAAAGCAATTTGGACACTATCATGTTTGTTCAATTCAAAAATGACTACAAAATACTAGTGCTTATGCAATGTATAGTCATGTACATGAGCAACGATCCCCCGATTCTCGAGGCCACTTCTACAAAATACCTCGAACCCAAACAGAAGCCTCGTTTTTGCACCCGGCCAAAGCAGGGATATATGAAGCCCTCCAGCAGTAACATAATTAATTACATCTTCACCTTGTATGGGACAGATGGGTAATATCTGAAGAATATACAGTTCATCATTTTGCTCTGATAAAAATGCCTTCTAACGTCCGCTCCTCAAATATCCACTTATAATTCACTGCGTAAAACTATACACATGCACTCTCAAAATGAACACTTAGTGGGCGTTGTTCTTGTGGTGACCTGTGCAACCATTAGCCCTTCATATAACCACTTCCCTATGATATAGGGCTCTCATACGGATGTGGAAATAGTAGGCCTGGGCGTAGCCGATGGCCATGATGCCAACGATTACGTGAACAATTGCTGTATAAACCCACCGTCATTAGTAATAGACCGCCCATGGTGGGGTTGGATATCTGGTGGCTGTCATCACTTACGCATTCCACTGGCCTTCTTTCCGAAGTACTTGTCCTGGTACCCCCCGAGGAGGCCCGAGGTCTTCCTTGGTGGAGCAGGTCCCCTATGAGTTGATATTGCAACAGCCGTTAGCCCCCACTTCCGTTCAACCTACCATCCCCAGAGCGCCATTTTGAGAAGCCATAACATAGATATGAAGGGTGTACTTTGGAAGCTTGGTGTAGAAGTCAACTACACGGCTCATTCGGACAGCATCTTTAGCGGCGCCGAGCTATATACCCCACCGTCAACAGCCTGTAAATGTCACATCCCAGTGTCGGTAGTGGATGCTGGAGGTAGGAGAAGAGGAGGACGTACGCCCTATATTCGTGTCATGAATAGTTTCAGTTCTACACCTGCGCAAGGGGCCCCGGCTGGGCGGACAATGGAGGAGGCCATTGAATACTCACAGCTGGAGAAGCCACCTTCGGTGGGATAAGGGTAGAGATACCTCTCTTGACGATGAACGACATTATGCTGTAAAGAATAAAGAGGAGGGGCGATTGGTAGCGAAGGGATTATAAGGATACAATCCGTGAGGTTGATTTCAGGAATATGTTTCGATTGACGTTTAGATTTTAGTGGAGTCCCACCGCCGCTTAGGAACCGCGAATTCTCATTGGCTACAGCAATTCGTGGGATCCATGTCTTAGTAACCACGCAACTACCCCCCGAAACCCGCACCGCCTTTAAATCCTAGGCCTACATGCTACTCCGAAATCACGAAATTCTCCGCAAGCTTTGGTACCATGTCGTTCTCCCTCTCCAGAGTCGTTTCTGTAGCTCGGGCCCCACTCGCACCACTGCGACGGACTGCAATCATCACTCCCGTCCGCTACAATAGTTCCACAGCAAATCAGGGTGCTGCAGGACAAACCAATGGTACCTCCCGAGCCGCCGTATCGCAGACTGAGTCTGGGAAGCATGTGGACGCAGCCGCAGAGTTTGCCACCCCGCTCTCCATAGTGCCCAATGGTTGCACGCAAAACCAAACTATGCACGGAGGCTAATATATCATATCTAACAGGGAAGGTGGCATTCTCGCAGCTGCCATCATCTCGGGAGCGCCCTCTGATCTACAAGCTAGGACTGTCCGGTGAATATCTTTTTGGAGTGGGGCGAAGCATTGTGCTGATACCCGACAACTCACAGAATCTACCAGCCTAGTAAGCCTGCTACTCAATCCTCAAACTGGCCCGGCACACGATGGAAGATGGATTGGGATGTCTTAACTCGCAGAGGAAACTGGTATGAAGCACCTGGCAATTTATAGCTTCTGTGGGTAGCAATTGCTGAAGCAGTCTATGCGTGGCTTATAGGGAGAACCCATTAATGGGATGGATTAGTTCTGCCGACCACATGCAGGGAACTCATCTCTGGTTTAAGTCAAAGGAAGATGCTATCTACTTTGCAGAGAAGCAGGGTTATGAGTACTATGTTCAAGAACCAAACGCCAGGGCTTTCAGGCCAAAGCAATATGCCGCCAACTTTACTGTACGTTTTCTTGTCAGTTGCTTAGAAGGAAATCCACTAATTGAGAGCGGATATAGCACTCTCCTGGGAAACTCAAGATTATTAGGACCAAGTAGATTGCTTTTTTTTTATTTAGTAGTTTTGTGCATATTCCTGGTGTAAATAATGTTTTGTTTTCTTCAATATTTTTGGCTAAGACTTAGAGATAAGATTGCAGGAACCAAGGTACATCTATTGCTCAAAATTACCGAATATGTCTCCTATCTTCCGCCATGTCCGCCATGGTGCCTAGTACAATTATAACACACATTTCTCCTTGAATAGGGATTATTTTCGATCAGGGACGTTATCAACAGCCAAAATACCTTTCCAGTCTTCAGTTCTACAGAACAACTTCTAGTCAAGCGGTTGTGACTTTTACATACCTGGTATCAACCCACCTACGCTCAAAACCCTCTCTTACACATGCTGTCACTATTTTCGCCTGTGGGTAAACTTTTGTGATCCTACGGAGCCCTGTTACACTAGACAAGTATGTAACAAGGATAATATTTTCCTCTTTCACGCCATAATCCTTGAGAACTTGCATCGCCATGATGGCACCGGCACCGGAAGCCACTTGGGGGTCGAGCAATAGCATACGGTGGTCATCTAGTGCTGGTGAGAGCTTCAAATAGTGCAGCTCAGGCTCGCCCGTTCTCGAATTTGATTGTATGAGCATTCTCCCTATCCGAGCTTCGGGGACAACTCGCTTGAGCCCGTTTTCGAGGGTGCCACCAGAGCGGAGGATGACAACAGCACTGACTTCTGCAAAGAGCATCTGTCCTACATAGCAATAGCCCTGTGCCGTGGTTATCTGGCTACAGGTGTATGGTAGGTGATTCATTGCTCTTGAGCTCCGTTAGTCCTCAAATCACGTTCCATTAAGCCGGTACCACGTACAGTACCTTTCAACCAATAAAGTGGAAATCCTGTCGAAATAAAAAATAAAATCTTCGCGACTCGTTTCCTGATTGTGTATTATTGTGTGCATGCCCTTAATTTGGGCGGTATCTGGTAAGATGTCGATATTAGATGATAATGGCTCATTAGGCTGATATTCCCCTAATTCGACCAATGTCTGTATGTGCTGTTTCGACTTCTCTTGCAACGCTCGTTGGATATGCTTCACGACCATGCCTACAACAAAGGTAAGACCTCAATGTTAAATCGGCATCGATATAGGTGCTAACTTATGGCTATCAAATTATCAATGCCTCGAGGGACTAGAATGTCCGCATTTTTACGTTGTGGATCAACGTAGAGCTCGAAATTAGGCTTGACAAACCCCATCCATTGCTTGATAGTACCCTCTACGCTGTAAGGAAGTTAGTCGGGAAAGCAGAGAAGTTATCTTATCGTCCTCTTAGATGACTTACTCTCGCCCCCGGTATTTAATATCACGAGCCACTGTGACAGTTCAGCCAGAGGTCAACCACGGAACCGTAAGGGCTCATACATCTCCGTGCCAAACAGATATCAGAGTCTGTATCAACAAAAATCTAAAGAGACAGTCGTCAGAGCCTATTCAGTCCCCAGGATATAGTGTGATTAAAGGCCAAGGCACCTTCATATCCAACAGTGCCAGCACTCTCGGGTCATATAAGGCAAAGATTCCCTCGAGTATCAAAACATGGCAGGAATAAATGGTAGTGGTTTCTGGCATACGCTGATGTTCTTCAAAGGAGTACATGGGAATCTCAACTTTTCTTCTGTATATATAGTACTTTGACTTAGATTATACATAACGAATGAAGCCTTGGACTAGATGAGACGTACCCCATCTTCAAGTCATGCAGCCTTTCAACCAACACATCAAAATCTATGGAACCTGGAGAGTCGAAATCGTATTCATTGCGGAAGGCTAGCTCAGATTGCTCAGGAGTAAGGGACTTATAAAACGAGTCCTGCATACTCAAATAAAATCCATTTAGTTTAGAAACTATGCTCTCTCCTCACTTAATATTAAAATGGTTTGGATGAACTGGTACCATTGAAAGAATGACAACCCAGGGCAAGTTGAGGGAGCCCACAATTTTCATAGCAAGACTCGTCTTTCCCGAGCCACTGGAGCCCGCTATGCCAATAATCTTCGTGTTTAATATCGTTAGCACTTGATCACCAGCTTAGCCATGTACCGTGGGAAGAACGAACATGGGTATTCGCCCACGGGGGTGTATAATTCTGGCTCATAATGACCGCAAAGATTGCAGGTATCTAGAGAAAAGTCTTCCAAGTTCGAGAAAGGCGAGAATTCCAGCTTCTCATGCGCTATACTCCGCAGGTGAGAATATTGCACGTTCCGGTACACTGGTGCTTATCGGCCTTGGCAGTACCAAGCCCCACCTGCTGTGAAAGGGGTTAGGGCTGACAGGTGACCAGGATTTAAAAGTTTGCATCTCCAACAACCAATTCTATTACTACCACACTGGTGCATCGACCACTATTGTCTTTAACGACAGAAAGTAGGCAGCTGCTGAGCCTCATACAACCTCATACTCCCTCTTCCTTTTCTTCTCTCCAGTGTCCATTTTGTTGTATCGGTTTTAGTTAACACGTTTCAGACATCGTTTGGGTGGACTGAATCATGGTTGGTACTTTCCCCTAAGATTTTCCCGCACACCACATGTAGGCCTTATACTAATAACGAATACAGGCTTCTACAACTTCTGGTGCTACGAGGAGAGCTGGTGGAATTGATTGGGACAAGCGTGTGGATGATGTTAAGGTTTCAAAAACGTAGTACCCCCCCTTCTTCCTATCTGTTCTGTCCCACCTGAGAATATGATGTTATCACAATCAAGTTGGGAATCTCTCCGAAATACTATGTGGAGACAGCAGTAACTTGTCTTCCTGACTCTCACCATTTCTTACCAAAAATATGGCTCTCGTAATTATACTGAACAAGGTTGCTGACGATGCGCGTTAGTGATCTTAATAATCTGGTTATGAATTACCTCATTATAGAAGGATATGAATCTGCAGCACTTAAGTTTGCACAAGAGGCAAACATTACACCACAGTACCATTTTTATGATATCCAGGACAGGGTGCAAATTAGGAGTGCTATCCACAGTGGTGATATCGATACTGCTATCCAGAGAATTAATGATTTATACCCAGAGGTAAGCATCACTAATTGAATTTCAAGACATTTTTTTTCCCTCCACATTGCAATGATTAAATCGTTTTCATGCACCACTCTCAGATCCTTCGGGGTCGGTGATGAGACACAACCAAAACTTCAGTCTTCAAAATGAGCAATAACATATCCTCAATACTTCCCTGTTATCACGAAAATGCCATAGCTGCATTCGTTCGCTAACAGTTCTATATGATAGATGCTTGATACCAATCCTTCACTCCACTTTTCCCTCCTCCGCCTACAGCTTATAGAATTGATTCGGGCTTGCACTTCGTCTCCAGACGGTGATATTAGCGAAGCTCTAAACTTTGCCACTACTCGATTGGCTCCACGCGCTCCCGGAAATCCTGCTTTCCTCCAAGACCTCGAGCGGACGATGGCCCTTCTATGTTTTCCCCCTGAGAGTTTGGCACCACCACTCTCTGAATTAATGGATCCTGCTCTCCGTCGAAACGTTGCTGCTAAAGTGAATGAGGCTATTTTGGAGTCAGCTCATTGGATGAAGGAGGCGAAAATTAGAGGCCTCGTACGGCTTCGAGGTTGGGCAGAGCAGAAGCTTCCAGGTTTGCCACCAATGAGTTTGGGACTAGATATTGATGGCACCGAATCTCCTGATGCCATGGCGACCTAATTTTGTGCATGAAGCTTCCACACGAGAAACTGCCGTTGGGCCCAGTTGACGTTTGATACGTCTGTATTTGGGTATTATGTTAACTTCAGTGTTTATGGGAGGATAGAGAGTAGGGAAGCAACGCCCTTTTACAAGTTGATGTCTTGTTTTATTATTCTGTTGCAGTTAGTATTATCCACGGCGCATGGCTGGCGTAATTTTCTTGAAGGGTTGATCAAACTCCGGGCTACTAGCACTCCCTTAGTAAATAATTGACTTAATGGATGATCTTTACTATACTTGCCAACGCAAGTGCTACTCTCGACGCATCCCTTAACCTGTAAGCGACTAGTAGTAGTCTCGATACCGTACGACGCCCTTTTAACAGGTGATACGATACATAAGAGCAGCACGAAGAACATTGATACTTGTAGTTTGGTTGCACAGAGATCTGTATGCAATCATATACAACCCCACCAACTGTGCGAAAAACTCAACACATTAGTGGTGGTCAATTAATAAACTCAGTTCTGATATGCAATGCCTTGGCACAACCTCACTAGCCTTAATACAGCATAACCTCGAGTTTTCAATCAGCTATGCATTCTTAGGCGGGGATGTTGTGCCAACCAGACTAGTAACCTAGCATAAACTTATTAATATCTTATCTAACCTCCCTGTTCTCTCGTCACAGCATAAATCATGGGACTCGTCACAACGAAGTAAGTATGTCAGGTAGCAGACCCCGACACCCCCAATAAAATGTAAAATAATCTCGGGGTTAAACAAACGATCAGAAACAAACAATAGATACCATTGAAAACTACTTATCGCTAAACGTAAAGTAAACCTTTTCTCCTCATACAGCAAAGTCCTTAATGTCCACCCATCCATACGTATTATTAATCCTTTTCTCTGTCCATTGCACAACAAATCCTTTTACGAAAAAACAATAACGCCTTCCTTTCCCATTTATTTTACCATTATGATGATCCGCCTAATTCCCTTCATAATCATTAGTCAATGGATTAGAGTCACAGAATCGACAGAGCCAACCTTGTCCCATCTGTCCACACATTCTCTTGACTTCACCTACCACCTCCCTAAGCTTCCGCTCGCCCTCATCCGCCAACATGTCGAAGTCCCAACGGTCTCTTGGTGCCGTGTCGACCACAATTTTAGTGTGACCGGGAATAAGTTCTGGTTCGAGTTGCCCAGTATCCTTGGTGTATTTGTAGAAGCAAAGTTTGGTCCCCATCGCGCTAACACCATACAATATCGGGATTTCAACATGGTCCCCTAGATCTTCAAACCTCTCCCGCATTTGCTTATCGGCGGCTGCACGAGTAGATTTGTTACGCAGATGCTCTGCAGACTTTATTTCGAGAAAAAATACTGGATGTTGACCCAGTTGAATAAGGAAAATAGTAGTAAAATCAATCGATGTTAACTGCGTCGGACGTTTATACTGCGGGACGACCATATAGGATTCCGAGGGAGGAAACAAGTAGTGGAGGAGTGTATTATAAGGACCATAGTACTGCGATTCATCGAGTTCACCTCTCGGAAGGGCTGACTGGAACTGCTGAACGATGTATCTCTCCCACGGCATATCTGAATAGGTGTCGTATTACAGCGACTGGAAATGAAGCGAAGCGGAATGTACCTAGAGCTACCTGAATGGTTACCCGTGAAGAGGGAGTGAAGGCGAAGCCGTAACGAACCTAGAGCGACCCTTAATATTAGTCCTGAACCCAATAAACGGAAGGGGAGTGACCGAAGGGAACGTACGTAGAGGGACCTGTATACCCGTGACTGAGAGGGACCGACGGGACTCGATGGGGGATGCATGCATAATTACTCTCACACGACAGGGGTAGTCTGGTTGGCACTATCACACGTAACTACAACATCTATGCACGTAACTACTATTCGTAGTACAAATTACATGCAGGTTGCGCCTTTACTTACATGCCAAGATTTACAACCTAACTATTTTTCCATTCAACTCGCAAATCCCCTTTCATACCCTCAAACACGATAATGCCGAAACCAACAAAACAGAAGGTGCCCATAAAGCCAATGTCAAAGGCACCAATTACAAGTACGTGCGCTACTCCCAATAGGATAATCTCCTACCTTCACTGACACCTCAGTGCAGATGACTCTCGTTTCGCCTCTGTCCACTCCGACCCTCGATTCGCCCTACCACGGAGGAAGGATACCAAAGTCACAATCGACAAGCGTTTCAAGCGTATGCTTGAGGATGAAGACTTCTTAAATACCGCTAAAGTAGACAAATATGGACGGAAGCTTGGAACAGAAGCTGGGAGGAAAAAAATTAAGGATTATTATCACATAGAGGACGAGGGGGAGGAGGAGGAAAGCTCTGAAGAGGGGGTGAAGAAGCCGACAGGTTACGACCCGGCGAGAGGAGAGGGCATTATTGATACGAGTGATGAGTCTGAGACGGATGAGGAGGCAGAGCTAGAGGGTGATGCGGAAGCGGAGGGGGGCGTAGAAGAGGAGATTCCTACGGGGGATGTTTATCGGAGGTTGGCCGTTGTGAATTTAGATTGGGATAATGTGCGCGCAGTGGATCTTATGGCGACTTTATCGAGTTTTAAGCCTAAGGATGGGAAGGTACTATCGGTACGGATATACCCAAGCGAGTTTGGCAAGGAAAGGTTGGAGAAGGAGGAGATGGAGGGTCCGCCAAAGGAGATTTTCGCTGCAAAGAATGGGGAGGAGGACGAAGAGGGGGAGATCAATGAGAGGACGATAATCAAGACAGATGACGGAGAGGAGTTTGATAGTACCAGGTTAAGAAACTATCAGTTGGAGAGACTGAGGTATTATTACGCAGTGGTGGAGTGTGATAGTAAAGCTACAGCGAAGAATATCTACGATGAGTGCGATGGGGCAGAGTATGAGGCTTCGGCAAACTTCTTTGATTTGAGATTTATTCCCGATGATACAAGTTTTGAGGAGGATATACCGAGGGATGAGTGTACTCAGCTTCCGGTTGGGTATAAGCCCAACGAGTTCGTTACTGATGTTAGCACCACTTCATTGCTTCCCTGATACTATATGCGCTGATTATGATGAATAGGCGTTACAGCACTCGAAGGTGAAATTGACTTGGGACAATGACGATCCAGCACGGAAAAACAAAACAAAGAAGGCGTTCTCTCAGCGGGAAATTGAGGAGATGGATTTGAAAGAGTATCTAGCTTCAAGCGATAGTGAGGAGGAAGATGCTGAAGAGCTCAAGAACAAGTACCGCGCATTGCTCAGCCTTGGCGGGAAGATTAGTGGAAAGGAGAAGGACGAGGTCACTGGAGATATGGAGATTACTTTCACATCAGGTTTAATGGTGGATAATAAGGGCGACGAGAAGGAGCTAGATCACGAAGAGACTACCATTGAGAAATATAAGCGCAAGGAGAAGGAGCGAAAGAAGGTCAGAAAAACGGCATACGAGGCCAGGATAAAGGGGGATGATATCGACGGGGTAATTGAAGGAGACAAGGATGTTACAGAAGAACAAGCAGGTCTTGGTTTTGACGACCCCTTCTTCCAGAAGGAGGAGCCGCCAGTCACGAAGAAGGAGAAAAAGCAGGCTGATAAGAAGGCCGAGAAGAAGGAAGCGGCAGAAAAGGCTGCCCAGCGTGCAGAGCTAGAACTATTGATAATGGACGATGCGGACGAGAAGGCTGCCGCTGTTGGGAGCATGAAGCACTTCAGTATGAAGGAGGTGGTCAAGGCAGAGAAGGAAAAGAAATTGAAGAAGAGGAAGAAAGCGAAGAAGGCAGCGGATGCCGAAGGCGTCCAGAATGGGTTCGAGGCTGATGTCAAAGATCCACGTTTTTCTGCACTGTTTGAAGAACATGATTTTGCCATTGATCCTACAAATCCTAGGTACAAGCAGACTACCACTATGAAGAAGCTCATGGAGGAAAAGAGGAATAGGAGGAAGAATCAGGCAGATAACAGCGAGAACGGGCCGAACCGTAAGAAGCGGAAAGCGGAAACGCAGGCGGGAGACGATGTGTCGAGATTGGTGCAGTCGCTAAAGAGGAAGTCAAAGTCGAAGTAAATCATCTATCTCTGTAATATAGCGTCATGTGCTTCCTCCCCGGGTTTCTTCAATCTTCAAGTACAGCCGCCACCGTGTATAGCAGCATTCTAATTGACGTATTTCTGTACGGGTCTTGGCATGAGACTAGTTATTTCTGTGTTATCTCTACTGATGTATTGGATGCTGAGTAAGTACCGAGTGTAGCCCGGTCGGCGTCCATGGACCAGCTTTGTACAATTCTTTTAGCATGAAAAATGATGTAACTCAATTGATATTTTCCATCTGGCTGTGTGTTTTCTGTTACACCAAGATTTTGGGACTAAGTCACCTAGACATGGATAACCCTAGCCTCGTACTGTGGGAGAGAAGAGTGAGATGAATTGCATGGTCGATGTAAGGGAGCCATATACATGTGGCTCTAGCTCGCATGACTTCATCGGGTAATCTTTGCTATTCCAGATTCCCGCTCCACGTTAATATTTTTGTGAGATCATGTGCACGTGACAACTCCAAGTAACTCCCCCAAGAGACAACACACTACCTACCTAGGTACGAGGCCCGTACTTTTACAATTTGGTAAGGGACCCTAAAAGCTCCGCAGGAGTTGAAGCCAAACGTATGCAATATGGAAGGTTGTTTCAGGTACCGTACCCAGGTAAGTAGCGTCATACGGACACGGCACTAAATTTTAGCGCAAATGCATCCAGGGAACGGGAATACCGTCGATCAATAGAAGCTTAGCATTGCCGGAAGTCAGCTTTTGTCTCACTCTCATGTTCATATACTAAGTATGCCCCTCTGCTTTCATCCAAACTTCGCCCACCGTATTTATTGACTAACATATCTTCTCCAATACTCTCGTTTGAAATGCTGAGACAACGAGCTCTTGCCACCCTCAAGCAGGGAGTGGCCCCAGCTCGACTGCTGGGCTCACTTAACACGAGGCTATCACAGAGCAGCAGCCTCAGCTCCTCCGCGATAAGAACTCAGAACACTGTCCAATCTCGGATGCTGTCTATTTCTTTACTTCCCAAGCGACCGCAATCGAAAAGCCACCAGCTTGTTTGCTCGCATAACTTAAGAGTATATGCTACAGAAGCTAGTAAAGCACTTCCAGTAAAGCAGCGGGGACGTTTCATGCGAGCCCTCTACAAGACGTTTGCGTTCGCCGGGTTCACGGTCATTACAGCCGGAGTATTAGTTATTGCGTTCTTCTTATACGATGCAAGTACTTACAAGGACCAAGTTGATGCACATGATATTCCAATCCCAGAAATTGCTCTAAACCCGCGGAGGGGGGGCCCAAAGAATCTTCCGATTGCAGAGTATCTTGTTGATGATGGGGATTCGGAGGAGCAAGCTAGGCAGATGGCGAAACCTAAATTGGTCGTATTGGGCTGTGGGTGGGGATCTGTGGCACTGCTGAAGAATATCAATCCAGAGAATTATCATGTTACTGTCATATCGTCGAACAACTACTTCTTATATACCCCCCTCTTGCCAAGTGCTACTGTCGGTACC
Source organism: Terfezia claveryi (assembly GCA_015179025.1). Lineage (NCBI taxonomy): Eukaryota > Fungi > Ascomycota > Pezizomycetes > Pezizales > Pezizaceae > Terfezia > Terfezia claveryi. The sequence goes on along the minus strand of WHUX01000035.1, from coordinate 325,487 downwards.
TTGGAGCTTCGGTCACTCATCGAACCAGTACGGAAGATTGTGGCAAGGATAAAGGGGCATTTCTTACAGGCGAAGGCCGAGTCGGTGGACTTCAGCGCAAAGTTGGTGGAGGTATCGCAGACGCTACCAAGTGGAGAGACAAGGAATTTCTATCTCCCATATGATAAGCTTGTTATTGCTGTTGGTATGTTCGTTCGTAAGCTGTAATCTCTTTCAGGCGTTATTCGCTAACTTGGTGGTGTTCGTTCTCTTATAGGGTCCCAGACAAACACCCACGGAGTGGAAGGCTTAGAGCACTGCCACTTTTTGAAATGTATCAATGACGCTCGGCTTATTCGCCGAAAGGTCGTTGACAATCTTGAGCGGGCCTGTCTCCCAACTACAACCGATGAGGAACGCAAGAAGCTGCTCTCTTTTGTGATCTGTGGTGGTGGCCCGACAGGTGTTGAATTTGCGGCAGAACTGTTTGATATGCTCAATGAAGATCTCACAAAACTCGTAAGTACTTATCAATAGCCGACAATGGTTCTCTATGGGTTCTAACCAAAAATAGTTTCCCAAAATCCTACGTAATGAAGTATCAGTACATATTATCCAGTCACGTGGTCACATTCTGAACACTTACGATGAAGCTCTCTCGCGATATGCGGAGGATCGATTCGCACGTGACCAAATCGATGTTTTAACCAACGCACGAGTCAAGAGGGTTGAAGCAGACAAGATTCTCTTCTCTCAAAAAGATGAAGTGAGTGGAAAGATCATTACCAAAGAATTGCCTTATGGGCTTTGCCTGTGGGCTACTGGTGTTGGTTGGTCTCCCTTTACACAGTGCCCGAGGCTAAGGCTAACTGGTTCGCTTACTATAAAATTTAGGCCAAACCGAATTTGCTAGCAAAACTGCAAAACAATTGGGCGTCCAGAAGAACAAGCACGCCCTTGAGACAGATACGCATCTTCGACTTCTCGGAACTCCTTTAGGTGATGTTTATGCGATCGGAGATTGTGCTACCGTTCAGAACAACATTGCCAGCAATATCTATACATTCCTTAAGCAGATTGCTTGGGAGACTGGGAAGGATCCGGAGAAGTGTCATTTGGACTTTGCAATGTGGAGGAGCGTGGCTTCTAGGATTAGGAGACGGTTCCCTCAGGCGACCGATCATTTGAGGCGTCTGGATAAACTTTTCGAGCAACATGATAAGGATAAATCAGGGACTCTCGATTTTCAAGAACTCAGAGAACTTCTTGCGCACATTGATACAAAGTTGACTAGTTTACCGGCCACTGCTCAGCGAGCCCACCAACAAGGGCAATATCTTGCCCGCAAGTTCAATAAACTCGCCCAAGCGGGTCCGGGTATGATGGCGAACGAAGTATATGATGGTGATCTCGACGCAGCAGTCTATAAAGCATTCCAGTACAAGCATCTTGGTAGCTTGGCGTATATTGGTAATGCGGCGGTGTTTGATTATAATGGCTGGTCAGTGGGTGGAGGGTTGGTTGCGGTTTACCTCTGGCGTTCAGTGTATTTCGCCCAGAGTGTCAGTGTGAGGACGAGGATGTTGATGGCTATGGATTGGTCTAAGAGAGCATTATTTGGGAGAGGTAAGTAAATCCTTGAAGCAAATTGGCATTTGTTTTTTTGTGTTAACAGCAGGGTGCTCTAGATATGATGAGTTTTTAGGAGATCTGTTGAAGGCAAGTTGGATTGGGGGGAGAATGGTAACTTGTGAACAGTGGCTATTTTGTACCCATGCTCTTATTTCGAATAAAATATACCAAAAGAGTTGCGGATGAGGGTTACCTAGGGTTCAAAGAAATAATTTCAATCTGCGAGATATCAAATTTGCTTGCCAAGCTCGTGTTGAGACTAGACCCGCTGCCTTTTTGGGTAGTAGGAGCCAGGTTTGGCAATAGTCCGGTTCACAGACTAGTTTGGCAACTGGCCATATGGGCCAATTAGATTTTACGCGGGCGCCTACTAAGTATCTGTGAGTACCTAGTGTAACCTCGGACTCCTCTTCAATTAACATATAAAAATCAAATCGCATACTGACATTGAACCCCAGCTTGTTCTCTTCCTAAGATTTTAGCTCTAGTACTTCTATGGCATGATACCTGCTGCAAGGATCGCTAGGTACAGGTAAACCTGGCTATAGTGAACCTCGACATAGTGAAAACTTGGCTATACGGAAGGGATTTGTCAGACCGCAGCTAAAGTACCCTGGCTATAGTGAAAATAATCGGTATAACGATAGTGAAGAGAATTTCGTGCCTAATAAATTCAATCAGTAAAACTATATTGGCTAGTGAAAGTCGTAGAGCGCTAATCAAACTACGGTAGTAAATCAGTATAGCTATGAGTCTATCGATCAACTCTTTTTAATTTCTGCCGGTTTTCTTCATCTGGCGAGTAAGGAGTATTTCTTCAAGTTGTTTCACTGTAAAGGCCGAATATCTGATTGCTAGTTGTTGAGTTTGGGAAAGCAATGGTAGCCTGGTAGGCACTGGTTCTGTGTGAAGTGTCTTCGAGTTATGTGCCTGGTCGTTGGTTTGTTATGCTGTATTATTTTATATCGATTGCTGAGAATCACTATAGGATGCAATGGTTTCGACAATACAGCGGACGATATCCGGTCCTGTTGAGGAAATTTATTTGGGAAATGAATTTCTAAAAGGTATATTCATTACACTTTCCATCAACAGTATCGGACTAGTGGAAAAACGTATCCTGATCCCAGCACCAAAGGAATATCTGCAAACGCTTGCCCCAAGTCTAAGGATTCAGCATATGCAAATATCTGCCACTGACCATGTTGAGAGTAAGTAAATGACAAAGGGGATTATCTATGATCGTCCAAGTAGTAGCAGGGCGAAAGGAACTCGTACCACCACCCCCACCTGTCCCGGATGCCCAATTCCCGCTTGACCCGCAGCTGGGTTCAGGACACAGGTGTTTGAAAATGCAAAGTCAAGGAGGTCATTGAAATAGCCAAAACCCGTTGTGAGAATTACCTTTATACAGTATATACATTTGAATGACATGGTTTTATCTATTCTACTTTGGGCCCATTACACGGGGGTTCGATGTCTTGCCAAGTGTTAGTATGATTATCATAATTAGTAATTGAGGAGTATCTTTGGAGATTTGAATTGTTCAACTCCTAGAACAATTTATTCGGATCTGGTTGGAATTTAATCTCATGCCCAGGCTCAACTCCAAGTTCATTTTTGCTTTCGGGCACCCTCTCGTGCTTAGCCTCTTTGTTGGTTTTTTTTTCGTTCTGAGGTTGCTGTTTTGGGGGTAATGTCGAATTAAGGAACCGGTTGCAGAGGATTGCCGCAGCAACAGAGACCTATATGTAAATGTATCAGTTTCATCACTCCATTTCAAGGAGCCCACCTTCAGGAAGATAGATTCAACTTACGTTCAGTGAATCAACCATTGGATTCGTATCACCCCCTTTCGCGATCCCTACTTGGTAATTCGCTTGCTTTGCCAGCCATGGCCTCAATCCCTCTCCTTCCTGACCGAGTATCAAACAACATGGCCCTTCCAATAGTGCTCTCCCCACTTGAGACTCATCCAGAACCTTTGCCATTTTATCCTTACCCTTTTGCACACCCTTGGCGACGGGAGGTACTGCAGCATAGAATTTCCATCCATTATCCTTACTTCCATTGAGAAAGGTCACGCTATTGGTGTATTCGTAGATGGGAATGTATTCGGAGGCACCAGCAGAGGCTTTATGACAAGCGGCGGAGAGGGGTGCACTGTTTCGGCCGGAAATGACGACGGCTTCTGCACCAAGGTAGTAGGAGGAACGTATCATGGCGCCTAGATTTCCAGGGTCAAGCTGAGACAGAGAATTGATGGTCAAAAATGGATATGCCTTGCTTAGACGCTGAGTTGGGGCCCCTTACAATTTCATCTACCATCAGTACAAAGGGATATCGCTTCTGGCCTCGACATTTGATAGTTCTTGGTTGGTCTCGAAGTCGAATGTCAGGGTTTGTGGTGTGTTGTGCTATCTGGACCCCGAATTCGGTGCAGTCTTCAGAAACTTTGCCCAAGGCCAGGAGGGGGACTTTATGAAGTCTCTCGGCGTCAAGGACATAGCCCTATGAGCAAGATTAGCTTCCGGACGCCAGATGAGATCTTATGCTCTTGGAATATACCAACACTTTTCATATAGTTAGCCTCTCCACTCTCCACACGAAACCAGACGTATGCACGGGGTAGCTCACTTATGTGGCCTGCTATCCGACATGGAATCCAGCTGCCCTATATCAAGCTCGTCTATGATCTCAATCTCAGGGTGGTATTTCCTCGCCAGATTTTTCATACGCTCATCCCGAATTTTCGCGTCTGACGTTCTATTTGACCCGGCATAGATGTATAGTCTATACAACTTCCTCCGATGAGACTTGATGGCTGCCTCTACCACGGATGTACCAAAAATAAACTCTGAGTTATTCGCTACATGAGGCACATGTCTCCGGATTGTCATCCTCGGAGGCGCGAGAACATCGTCTCGGTCATTACGGCGATCGAGCCGAGGTGCGGGACGGTCACCGCTACGGCGTGGACTTGGGGATGATATGGGCGGAGGTGCTGCAGAGTCATCTCGTACCCAGGCGAGCCTTCGCTCCTCGGCACTTGGAGGGGTGTACGGGGATGTGGTTGAGATATTGGCATCGGGATATGCCTCTTCTCTGATTGGAGGGAGTTCAACTTCTTTGTATGGACGAGGAGTGTCGTTAATAGAATAAGCAGGTGCGAAGGCAGGCTTGGAGCGTAGTGGAGGGAATTGATGCTGATTCGAGTCTCGTGTATTGTAAGCGGCTGTTCGGCTTGATTCAGCATTGAGCCCGCGGAGGATAGCATTCTCTCGTCTTCGGAGGGTTCGGAGGTATCTTCTTGGCTGGGGTTTGCATTGGAGGGGCCGATGAAAGGAGGATATTCGTGCAAGATTTTTGCAGGCGGTGAGGCACATGACTGTGATGGTGGGGCGTGGGGCTTCACAGCTGCAAAACACAAAAATTGAAATTTTGGTGTAACATAGCTGCCTCTTCTGTAAAGTACTAGTACTAGTACATATGTGGTAGTTGAGCTGCTCTGCCTAGATTATCTAATCAACACCGCGTCCCACTAGCGCGTGCAGGCATATTGATATCTCGCGTGTGATACCGTGATACCTTAGTTATATATCATTATACAAACTTACTTTCGACAAACACTTGTTCGAGAGACAACATCATTGCCGTGCCAACTTCAACTTTATTTTCTGCTGACAATCAGCTTTTGAGCAATTATCTAGATGGCAGGGAAATTGATCAACAGCCGTGGTGAGAGGTTCGACGAAGAAGGGTATGGTGAGTACAGTAACCCTCTTGCCCTCTTTAGGGGCGGTGGGCCGACTTTCTCAGTGCGAGTACCCATTGTGGTCAATACGGAGGAATATGAAATATTCCCGAGTGAATTTCGAGTGAGATATGTGCTCAAGGAGCACCAACGCAACGAGGAACTTTATTACACCTGCAGGTTTGACGATGGGCATGTTGCGGAGGTGAGTTTGACATGAAGAGAGTGGGTTATACCTATATATGGGCTTATCGGAAACAGGTTCCATTTGATACGCTTATTTCGATGGAAAATGGTCCGGAGGCGTTCTCAGTATTTACACCACAGGAACATGATTCATCCCGTGCCAATAGCGATGAATTAACACCTCGAAGGGCGGCACAGGAACAAGACAGCTTATTTTTCAACCCGGAGGGTGATAAAAGTAGTTCGGATGATTTGGTCATTACAGATATTCGACAGAATGGTTCAGAAAAGCGGGAGAACAAACGGAAGACCGCCCAGAGACGGCAAGATACTTCCAGTGAAGGCGATAGTCTAGCTACACCCAAGCGCTCAAGGAGGCCAAATGCTTGTTCACACTCCGTTAGTTCCTCTACACGGGTTGTTTCTTCTGGGACGAGGAGCGGCCAGCACATCACACCTGCGTCAGCTGAATCCAAGGAGGTCACACCTGCTCCAAGGGGAGGACGGGCTTTGAGGTCTTCAGGCGTCAAGAAATATAGGATGTTGTCGTATAAGGTCAAGCAGCCCGATGAGGAAACCGATGTCGAAACGATATCTTCTTCGGATATTGTCTACTCAGATTTGCTACCAAAACGTCCACAGAGGTCTACTCGCAAGGGAAAGACTAAAACTACCAGAATGCAAGACTCATCGGCTGATGAGGAAAATGGGGGGCATGCTCGCAGGTCAGGACGGACTGAGCGTAAGAAAAATATTTATCGGGAGCCTAACCTAGATGATGACGACGATTTTACAATCACCGTTATGGGAAAGCCCAAACCTAAACCAAAGTCTGTCAGTGCAAAGGAACGATTTCCCATTTACGACGACCACGATGAGTTTGTTCGATTCCATAATCAAACATGTGATACTTGCCATCGGGCTGGAGATAGTTTAGAGGTTGGACCTCTCATTTATTGTCAAGGGTGCTCATACTCATATCATCGGGTTTGTTTGGGGAACCGCACTTCTAGGGAACATTTAGTTACTAGAATTGATGAGGATATATGTGTGATGCAATGCAGGCGGTGTATCGGACGACCCAGAATGAAGGATTGTACTGCACCTTGCTTGGACCGGTGCCAGAAGTGTCATGGAACGGGTGTCTCCTGTATACCGTTCAAACCCGTGAACAAGGGAAAGGCTGCTGCCTCAGAGAAGGCATCACCTGAGGTTGATATATCACCAGATCTTATCAACAATCCAGATAATCTCCTCTTTCGATGTGTGATTTGCAGGCGAGGATATCATTTTGAACATCTTCCTCCCAGAGCACCCGAAGCGGATAAGGGCAGCAGCAACCTGCCGCAGCGTAGGTTTATAGAGTACTCCAGGGACTGGAAGTGCCTGGATTGTGTTTCAATCCCAAACAAGATACAGGCATTTGTTGCATGGCGGCCGGCGGACCAGTCCGCTTTCGGCCCCGACTTATATATCGATGACTTCAATGACGACGAGCGAGAATATCTTGTGAAATTTGAAGAGTTATCATATTTTAGAGCAAAATGGATGCCTGGCCCTTGGGTGTGGGGATTGATGAACGGTTTGATGCGGAATAAATTCTGTGCTGCTAAGCCGCCACCTAAATTGACATTCGAAGACGTGGTTGACCCTGAATTCCTGAATGTGGAAATTGTGTTGGATGTTAAATTCACATCGATTGTGCCCTTGGGAAACGATGCAGTCGTGGATCTCGCAAGAGTCAAGGAAGTGTCAAAGGCACTGGTCAAATACCGTGGGCTCGGTTATGAGGATGGTATGTCTCTTGGGGTTAACTTGACATGACTAGGTGATCTGATATGGTGTACAGTTGTCTGGGAAGAACCCCCACTGAGAGACTCGGGAGAGCGATGGAAATGTTTCGAAGAAGCATACGAGGATTATATCTATGGACTCTATGTCCATCCGCCTAAGGGCGTGCAGGGGAGAATTGAGAGAGTCAGATCACAGAGTTTCGAATTCCTAGAGCAAAATTCACAACCAAAGTATATAGTTGGCGGGACGCTGATGGACTATCAGAAGGACGGAATGAAGTGAGGATTTCTGCCACTGTTAAAACGTTTCCACGAGCTGCATACTAATGCTTCGTAGCTGGCTTTACTATAAGTGGTGGAAAGGCGAGAATTCAATTCTTGCCGATGAAATGGGCCTGGGTAAAACCATCCAGATTATATCATTCCTTTCACTCCTACACCAGGAGCATAAGGTCTGGCCGTTCTTGATTGTCGTGCCGCACTCTACTGTGCCAAATTGGAAAAGAGAGATCAAGCAATGGAATCCGAGCTTGAGAGTGGTAGCTTACTTTGGTGGTAAAGAGGCGAGGGGCTTGTCGGTAAGCTTCTAAGAGGTCCATAACATTTATTGTAATGCTAAATATTTCGACAATGCAGAGGCAATACGAAATGTTTCATCCTCGGGGCAAGGATCTCAAGTGTCATATCGTCATCACTTCATATACGACGCCCATCGACGATGCAAATATTCTCAAACAAATTCCTTGGGAGGGCCTTATTGTGGATGAGGGGCAAAGGCTGAAGAATGATGACAGTTTGCTCTATAAGGCCCTATCCGGGTTCAAGATCAAGCATAAGGTCTTGTTGACTGGAACACCATTACAGAACAACCCTCGCGAGCTGTTCAACCTGCTGCAATTTATTGATCCAAAAGATATGAAAGCGAGTCGGCTCGAAGAAGAGTATGGTGAACTCACTAAGGAGAATGTCCCTGAACTACATGCCCTGATTAGGTAAGTACTAAGGTTCTTGGATTTGATCACTTTAAAATGACCTGACTTTCATTTCAGGCCATATTTCCTCCGTCGAACCAAGGCCCAAGTCCTTACTATGTTGCCTCCCATGGCTGAGATTATTGTCCCAGTGTCTATGACGAAACTTACGAAGAAGCTATATAAGTCTATTCTAGCAAAGGATGCTGGGCTTATCAAAGCTATTCTGGGAAGAGGGGGAAGCATCAAGAGTACCGAGCGGACAAAACTGAACAACATTCTCATGCAGTTGCGAAAATGTCTATGTCATCCATTCATCTACAGTGACGAGATTGAAGAAAAGGTCGACGATGATGAGATTTCTCATAAAAATTTGGTTGAGGCAAGTGCGAAGTTGGAGCTTCTGAATTTGATGTTACCAGAATTGAAGGAGAGGGGCCACAGGGTCCTTATCTTCAGCCAATTCTTGGGCATGTTGGACGTAGTCGAGGACTTCCTTGATGGTCTAGGCATGAAGCATACTCGGCTTGATGGGAGTGTCTCTTCAATGGAACGGCAAAAGAGAATCGACGCTTATAATGCCCCAAATTCAGAACTCTTCGCATTTTTACTGTCAACTAGAGCGGGTGGTGTGGGTATTAACTTAGCGACTGCAGATACGGTAATCATTTTGGATCCAGACTTCAACCCCCATCAGGATCTACAAGCACTATCCCGTGCTCATCGTATTGGACAAAAGAAGAAGGTACTGGTGTTCCATCTGATGACGAGAGATACTGCGGAGGAAAGAATTATGCAGCTCGGCAAAAAGAAGCTGTCACTAGATCATCTGATTATCGACCGTATGGGGGCGGACGAGGATGAGGGGGTAGACGTAGAAAGTATATTGAAGTTTGGGGCAGCAGCATTGTTTAGCGACGAGGTAGAACAGAAGGTCGTCAATTATGACATTGCGAGTATCGAGGCCTTGCTTGATAGGAGTCAAATCGAGCAAACCACCTCTTCGGATAAAGAAGAGTCGGCGGAATCGACCTTTAGTTTTGCGAGGGTTTGGGAAAATGAGAAGGGTTCTCTTGTGGAAGACGGGTTCGGGACTGGCGAATACGAGATCAGTGAAAGTACATGGGACAAAATTCTCCAAGAAAGAGAAGCGGAAGCTCAGCGTGAGCGGGAGGAGAAGGCTAGGAGAGAGCAGCTTGGTAGAGGCAGGAGGAATCGGGCACCGATACAGACTTATGCTGGTGATGTAGATATAGAGGATTCTGGGAGTGACACGGACTTCCAGGCACCTCCGGAGAAACAGTCGGACAATTCGGATTCGGATGACGAAGCGGACAACGAGATTGTGAAGGAGGCGCTGGATTTGGCTGGCAAATGGAAGACGAAAGTTAGGGACCCATTCACAAGGAGGCCGTCCGTACAGCCACTACAGCAAGAGTATGACGCAGACCCGAACTTTATCCCGCCGTCGGACGCGAAGCCTCAATGGCGAGTATCACCGCATTTTGTCCCTGATCCGCCTCCACCGTTGAGGTCGGTGATGCAGTTATCACAACAGCCCACAGCTCACCAGCATCAACAGCAGCAGAATCTCCCTATTCAACCTCTCCCACCGCGTGCACACCAGGTGGCGCATCTACTAACACAACCCCCCCCCCCGCCCGCCAATGCCTCCGCCCCAGCCAAAGGTTGCCTCGCCTGTAAGAGCCCTCATGGCCCAGGTCAATGCCCTTATAAAGCCGCCGGGGTAGAACATTGCCCTCTATGTAACATTGCGCATTATGGAAAGGGCCCTATCTGTCCACATATCAACTCCGAGACACAGGTTGTGGCTATGATGACTACTTTGAGAGAGAGTGCGGAGGATCCGGTGTTGGTTTCTGAGGCAGTGAAGTATTTGAGGGGAAGGCTAGGTGAGTTGAGGAGGAGGAAAAGGCAAGTGAAGAAGGAGGAGGAACAGCAAGAGGCGGCGGCGGCGTTGGCGAAAGAGAGGGAGATGGCTGTGGCTGCGGCTATGAGGACGAGGGGTCCCGATGTAATGGTCATTGATTGATTGGTCGGAGGAATGAATGGTGGTAAGGGTCAACGTTGATGGCGTAAACAGTGGGGGTTGAATTTGTGGATGGCGATTGTCCTAATACTTGCTATATTTTTACCTAGAAGGTACCAGATTCGGTTGTTATGGTGGCGATAGACAAGTAGCTCCTGTTTGTATTTTTATGAAGACGGAAGATTTATGAATTCGAATTGAAATATTTCAAGGTCAATACTAATTTTCGTACGTACGCTTGCTAATATTGAACCTCGACTGACGTAGCTGTGGTGCCTATGACGACGTCTGCGGAGGATTTTCGGCCAGTTCCTGTGGCGGTCGTATTGGCAATGAATGTAGAGAGGCGTATTTCGAGTAAAGTTCTTGAAATGGAGTTTAATGGTATTATAAAATCCGACGTTGAGGGGAGTTGCAGCAGAGGATAAATCAAGGGTGGCGCTTGTACATAGGTAGCTTGATTTCCCGCCTTCCAATCCACCCCAGGTTGCCAGGTGGCTCATGATACTCCCCCCGATGGGAGGTGCACATGAGTACTTCTGTACTGGGTTTGAAGCTCCTAAGTGACTCCAATTTCAGTGGGCCTTTCGATCCTGCTGGCCATAAGCGAAGCAGCTTGAATCGTTCAGGCCTAGACCGTGGAACTCACCCCTGAAATTGCCGAACGAACTTCCTTTTTTTTTTTTTTTTTTTTAAAAAAAACTAGTTACTACCTATGCGGCCCCGTTAGGGGGGCCATGAGGAGCCACCCAGAAACCTGGGTGGATTGAAGGATAAGGCAAGTTAATCTGCCAGACCCGCGCGAGATACATACACAGAACAAATTGGAACAAATCCGAACGAGGCCCCATTCTGTCACTAACGGATGACCCGGAAAGCAAGATGAAATACTGAACTAAAAAACCCAAGGGAACTCGTGAAGGTTGAAACTCATGGGCAACTGTGACCTGACTGATAAGGGAACTCGTGATAATGACAGAGACTGTGAAATGGAGAACTGATATGAAGGGAACGAAAAAATTGTGACTAGACGAGGCATCCACGAGTGATGGGACATGCATAAAGGATAACTGGAGGACCCGCAAAACAATCTACTTATATGTGTATTCTGCACATGTTCCGGGTGTTCTTGCCCGTGCAGCAATACGGCCCCGCCCGTTCAGCAATGGGCCGCTATAGCAGTATTTTGATCGGGCCGGCCAGTCCGGCCGTCAAGCAGGCCCAGGCCGGCCAGGACCGGGTTGAACTCAGCCGCGGACTGGCCTGAATTGTCAGGCCGGCATGCATACCCACAAGAGCAGGTTGTAGATGGACTGGTCCGACTGGGCGGACTGGGCCGGACTGGGCCAGACTGGGCGGACTGGGCCGGACTGGGCCAGACTGGGCGGACTGGGCCGGACTGGGCGGACTGGGCCAGACTGGGCCGGACTGGGCGGACTGGGCCAGATTGGGCGGACTGGGCGGACTGGGCGGACTGGGCGGACTGGTCGGACTGGTCGGACTGGTCGGACTGGTCGGACTGGTCGGACTGGTCGGACTGGTCGGACTGGTCGGACTGGTCGGACTGGTCGGACTGGTCGGACTGGTCGGACTGGTTGGACTGCAGTCCATGAGATAGCCCGCCGCGGCCGGCCCAGGCTGTTTCAGACCAGCACGGACCTCGGCCCTCACTCCAGGCCTCCGGCGGCCTGCAGGCTGGCCTGGCCGGTTGGTGACACTGCGCTATAGCTGGTTGGGCCGGTCATTAGCGCGATTGGTGAAACGGGCTACATATGTATATCATTCTGAACGCGGGCCGTATTGCTGTATGGGTCAGAACACCATCACCAATCCCCCATCCCAACAGCGGCCGATATGGCCAATTTCGGTTCCGCTGGATCGTCCCTCTACGACTTCCAGAACGACCTGTCCACAATTCACATAATCTATAAACAAGTCTTACAGGCCATCCTGGAAAGCATAGAAGAGTCCCGAGACTCGTGGGAATTCGTCCGGAACGACCTTGCAACCCTCCACGACATCCACAACCAAGGCGTTCAGGCTATTTTATCAAGCAACAAAGAGTCCTAGGACTCATGGGAATTCATAACAGCCAGAATGCAGTTGGACGTCAATATACAGCTATAAGCCATAGACCACCAGATCCGGGACATCAATTCCAATATCTTCACACCAGCAAGGCACTGCTGGACTCCATCACGGTCAAATTCCGACCTGCCCCCTGTCCATGCCGACCTCTCCACCCAACCTCCCTAGGCCTGGGCACGAGCCGGCTCGTGGTTTTACAAAGAAGGCTCGAGCCGGCTCGAGCTTTACGAAAGGAGGCTCGAGCCGGCTCGCGAAGAGGAAATAGATAACTGCGTACGCTACATATATGTCTAGGTCATGGAAAATATGAAAGACGCAGAAATATGAAAGATACGGATAAAACAGACATGGAAATAGGACAGAATCAATTTCAACCCTCATCGCCCACCTAAAGTCCACAGCGAAATTGCACAATACGTAGGACTGCAATATTGTAGCCACCGAGTGAATTGTAGGTTCCAACCATAGCGAGATACAGCGGTGATTTCATCAATTTGTGTAGTTTCCTCCTCTTGTGTTGGTAGGCGTGGTTGGTTATGTCGGAAATTGAGCGACTGTAGTTGTAAATTCTGAAGGGAGGTAATGAACTCCTGGACTGCCGGTGGAGGTTGTGTTATTGAGATGAAAAAACAACAGAGGAAAGGGTGGGAATGCAACGCATTTTGAAGATTTCCACTCCCCGGGTACCTTCGGTATTTCGCGGTTGCAACGACCTCCGGGCTCGAGCTTGTGTGACCTTGGCTCGGCTCGTGCTCAGGCGTACTCTCTATCCCCAACATCAGCAGTGCACGTCAAATGGGAACCTTCCAGGGTCCTGCTGCAGGCAGGACCAATTTCCCCCAGTGCCCCACCAGAGGGCTACTTCTTAACTTGCCTTATCTTGAATCTACCCGGGTTTCCAGGTGGCTCATCATGGTCCCCTCACTGGGACCGCATAGGAGTAATGAGTATTTAAAAAAAATAAAAAAAAAGAGGGCTACAGCGCCAAACCACCTCCACCCTCTTTTTTTTTTTCAAATACTCAGTACTCATATGCGGTCCCAATTAGGGGACCATGATGAGCCACCCGGAAATCCAGGCGGATTCAGGACTGGATCCGGTCGATAGACACTTCGGGATGACGTAGACCGACCCACAAAACTCAAGATCTCCTACACTCGAGTTGTGGGCATCCACGTTATATATAGATACTAACCAAACGTGTAATGACCACTCCTCATCTGAGATCTCAGAATTGGATCCACGTCAAAAGCTGGCCTGCCCCATGTTTTACACGGGTCGATTTGGTTTAAGACGTTCACTACCTCCGGGCCTTCTCGCCCCTCGATGTACGCTGAAACGCGAGGGACTCGTGATAGTCCCGGATTACACATTCCAGCTTACTGGGATCGAATAGGGGTAATGAGTTAAAAAAACATCCCAAGCAAGGGACGCACCAGGCTCATAGTACGATGCTGCTGCCAAATGCAATGGGTCCTCGCTCAACGAGACTCAGAACCCTGGAGCGTAAAGCGTACAGACTGCTATGAGGTCTAGGGATAGTGGCTGCGGGTGTCCGCTGACTGGTAGCCGTCTTGAGTGGTGGACTTAGTCGATCGTTCTTCCCAGGATTGTGCTTTCTCTTTCCCTTGCCCGGCATGTGTGTGTGTTCGGCAGTAATGAGTGTTTAAAAAAAAGGTATGGGTTTGGTTGGTTGGGAAGGATGTTGTTTTGCGGCTTCGCAATGTCAACCAATCAGCAGAGTGGTGTGGGAGTTATCTCCGGCATGATTTGTTCTTTGTGGTGGTATGTGGGTTCTGACGTATTTAAAAGGAAGATACCCGGAGATGTGGGTGCGGTGTCAGAGCTCTGAATACGGTGCGTCGGGAAGAATCGCAGAATATCCCTCCGATCGTGAGCTTGGCAGCCGGGGAAAACTTGAGGGGGAAGGTCGCTGGGAATGACTCTTGAAGCCCACTTCGAGCTCTTTCGAATGATGCTGGTTGAGAGTCAGAGGACCCGCAGTTCCATGCTCCTTCTATGGGGAACCCCCATATCGAAAAATACCAACGACGTGGGACAACTTCCAGACAGCTCGCCATATGGTACTTGGGATTCAGGACAAGGCAAGTTAATCTTTTATCCAATGCGGAGCCCGTGCTGGATGTCGATTTCTTCCGCCATGTAGATGATTAGCGCTCTTTTTGTCTTCTTCAATCCAGCGGCGCATCAGACTGGGCATGTATGTACAGTAGTTGGGGCAGCATACAAGTCTACTGCTCGTGCTAGCGTTGATGTAGGATTCTTATTTGGAGGGTTTGGGGGTGGTGCCGCCGCCGCAGGTTTCTTTTGGGGGGGGGGGATTTTGTTTGGGAGTGGGTGGAGAGGTACTGCCTTTGGTGGTGGGGCTCGTGGTGATGGTCGTGTTTACGATTCTTGGGGGGGCCGGCCTATGCACGTATATAGGCCTGCCTAGGGAACATACAAATGAAATTCCTCCGGTCGCCAGAGCATGGGTTGGCCTTTCTGGGAATGTGATTACCAAATGTAGCAATTTAATGAAGGTGCATGGATGATGAAAATATATTAGTGCTAATGTACTCAATGAGATATGACTATGCTTCTCACTTCCAAGTGTTGCATAGAGTCCTCCAATCCCTCTTCCAAGTTATATTGCAACTCTGTTTCTTGTTTAATAGGAGTATTCAGAAGGCTATGTAGATAATAAGTAGCAGTGGTAACAGAGTACACTTAATACAAGCATACTAGATATAAGTAAATAAAAAGAAAATTATATAACAAAAGCTTTAGTACCGGTAGCTATTATGTATTATCACTATGTGTATGCTTTTTAAAACTTGAGGGAAGTTCTATTGTCCCGTGGGTGTACCGAGTCTTTGTGATGAGGGAACAGGGCCGCTCATAGCCTTAGAAACCAGACTCCCCAGACGCATAGACATGCCAATGCCAATGCAAATGCAAAACAAAGACAGTACATACGTACTGTATGTATTAAGCAAAGAAATGCATGAACACGTAAGGTTGCAGTGAAATTACATACTTATATTTATATAGAGTCCGTACTCGATCTATTCGTAGAATCAGGCCTCCAACCATACTTCTTTATATTTGTTTAAAAGTTACATTTCGTTTTGTTGTATCCGCACTTTCTCACTTATCCGGAAAACATCACATACAGAGAATCAATCACAACAATGACGGAGTATGATTCCTATCCTTAGATCAATCAATCATATAACAAAACCAGACTAACTATTGCAAACTTGCTCGCAATGCAAATATATAGGGCAGATTTCAATTTCTCCATGTTCCAAGGCGGACTGTTCACAATTGTCCTTGCGGATGCCGGTGATAGCAGTAGCGATAGCATTACCGAAAGCCCACCCGAGACGGGCCCAGCCACGGAGTCATCAAGCATAGCTCTTCAGAAAGGCAAACTTCTGCCAGAATATTTGATCCATCGAGCATTGCTTGCTTCGATTTCCCCCGAACTAGCGAAACATACAAATAATGATATGAAAGAAGGAAAGGAAAGTAGGATGATTCTTCATGAGGTTAATGCAACTACCATCGAAAGGTTTCTCCAATGGGCATATAAGGGCTACTATACTGTGTATGTTTCGCTATATCTCATACCTGACAAACTAATTCGATATTCACCTAATATATCAAGGGTTTACTAATCATGATTAGCTGTGTACAGAGCCCAGTCAGGTGTACTTGCATTGTCAATTCACACTCACATATACGCCTTTGCTGAGCGTTTTAACATTCCCGTGCTCAAAGACGAGGCCTATGACAAAGCCAACCGGAGTTTACAAGCGCTCGATGGCTACCCCCGCCCAAGCGATGAAGAAACAATGGAGGTTACAAATGTCTTTGATTACGCCTTTACAAATCTTCCGGTGCAAACTGATCCTTTACTCAAGGACTATGCACAATATATGGCATGGAATTTGGAAATCTTGCGCAAGAAAGACTGCTTTTTGAATTTATTGATGGATAATCCAGAGGTAGTGGGGGCGGTTATTCAATGTGTGCGGAGGGCCTCACGACCACCGTGGAATAAGGTTAACCAACATGCCTTACTTCGATACTGCATGGTTTGTCTTAAGTCGGATGTTGCGCATATCGTTTGTCCGGGCTGTCTTAAGCGGGCAAACGGGACAAGCTGTTATATTTCGGGTAGTCGAGAGGAATACACGGTGGATTTGCAGAAATGCTGCTCAAAAGGAAAAGGGGCCTATTGGATGCACGAGAACCTGGTCTGTAGTAACTCGTCATGTAAAGGTACGGGGGGGAATGGGGACTTGAGTTACCCGGACTGAGACGTCTTTCTGCGGTAGTCTTCATCTTCAAAGACAATCACTAGTCTGTACCTTGAACTTCACCGCGTTAAAACCGTCCAGGCCATATAGCCTACACATCCATCCCCATTGCAGATAGATAGAACTGTACAACTTACCATAATCCAGCAACAAAGGTAAATTTACAATAGAAACACGGTATGTCGTAAACCACTCCCCATATATATTCCCACCTGAATTGTGGCATAATTTTGGTGGGCCCTCTTACTCTTACTAACCAACTGACTCACAAATCTCTATTGTAATCCATAGTACAGTTTTACAAAATCTCTCGAGAGTCCTTTTCTAAATTATTGCCGGTCAAGGCCACCCATATTCGTCGACCATGCATGAAATCAAGAAGAAAACCTACTACTCGTTTGGTGCACGTATACATTAATTCATCACGCCCGGAACATCCACCCATCAATCGTCCTATCAAAAAAAACAGTGGCAAAACAAAATATATGGTTGAAAAATCACAAACAATATTCCCCCGATGAAAAAGTATCCCACAATCATAATCCCCCTACTTCCCCTACTCTTCTCTATCTCTTCGATTTTTCGCCTTTGATATGCCTATTTTACTTCGCCATAATATCCACATACCTCCCCGCCTTTCTCCCCTTCTTCGCCGCAGGCCCTTTCCTCGGCCCTGATGATCCCCCAAGTAAATCATCCAAAATATCTCCACCTCCCCCACTAACCACTGCCGTACTGGGCCTTGATGGCGGCGCGCTTCTCCCCAAGACCCCGGGCGGCGGCGGCGCAGATGCACTCATCGGCGGTAACGACCCCGGTGTACCTGGCGTACTAGGCGCTGGAGTGCCTAGTCTACTTGGTGGTGCAGGAGTACTCGGCGTACCAGTACGCATGGGTGGGCCGGCCGGTGTTCCTGGAGTACTGGCTCTCATAGCAGGAGCCGCTGATATTGGAGTTGAAGGCGCATCGGAAGAACCAGAAGTGGGTGGTGGGGAAGTCATGTTCAATGGTGAGGTGCTGTAAGACTTATGAGGGCCTGCTGAGGTAGGTGTTTGAAGTTGAGGGACAGCCGAGCCGGGTCGAGATGGAGGGTTTGAGAGGCGCTTGGGTGGAACAGGAGGGCCCTTCGGTGCGGCTTGCTCCTCTGCGGCAGCCTATCGTTTTTGTCATAAAAAATATTTAACGGCTAAAGTTGGGGGTACAAACCTTTTTGTTTATCCACCTCTTCAAATCAGGATCATAATAAAAGCTACTCTCCTCTCCCAGCTTTGCCTTGATCGGTCCTCCACTTTGCACATTTGGATCCTTCTTCCCACCAAACCACCCTTTGAACCATCCTGAGCCACCCGAAGCCGCAGCCTGCTTCTTTTTCTCTTCTTCTTCCTGTTTCTTTTTCTTCTCCTCCGCTTCCTTCTTCAACGCCGCTGCACGAGCAAGGAACTCTGCATCATCATCGTCATCATCCATGAAAGATTTCTTCTTAGGCTTGGGTTTCTCGTCGTCAGAGTCTTTATCTTTCGCGGAGGAAGGGCCCCCTGCTTCGTGAGGCTGGTAAGAGGTGTCACCTGTGGGGGGTTCATATCCTGAGGACGCAGACGGTGGTTCATAGGATAAAGGCTGATAACCACTCAAAGCTTCGCTAAAGGTGGTTTTACTAGCAGCAGGAGAACCAAAGGAACCTTGGTACGGTATAGGGCTGTCGAAAGTGGGCTTCACGGGAGATGGCTCGTATCCACTCTGTGGCATGTATGGGCTTTGTTGGCTACCAGAGACGTATAGTGATTGCAAGACAGTCTGCTGCGTTGGTACCGGTTTGTATGCATTAGTAGTACTAGTATTTGACAGAGGGGTATACGGAGCGTAGGATGATGACGGATCATAGGGCATGCCACTCGACCCAGGCGGCTGAGATGAATAAACAGGCTGTTGCTGCGGAGTATATGGGGTAGCGGCTGCCGTGAAGTTATACTGTTTGGCTATTGTGGGGGACTGATTTCCACCCCCTATACCAATACTGCCTCCATAGGACCCGTAAATATCTGCAATCGACTGAGTTCTACTCATGCCGGGGCTGGTAGATGTACCTCCGAATGGTCCTGGTGCCAATACACCAGTGGTTTGGCCGTTGTCGGTACCAGGACCAGGCTCGCTGTCCTCTCCTGCAACAAACTTCGTGAACGCACCCCACATGCTACCTGAGATGTTGTCCAAACTAGGCTTGCTAAGCCATCCGCCAGTTGCAGCATCCTTCGGTGACTGGCTGACTCTATTGGTGAGCTCTTCAAGTGCATTAAACATAGTCCTGTGGAAATATGGTAGTGGCTTTGTTGAAGTTTTGAGTACTGAACCAATTGCGTCGCAATATTTATGAGCTTCAGTACGATATCCACTCTCTGCAAGTAAAAATGCGTGGAAAACCTTGATGCCCTGTAAATGCGGGATGATGGCGGGGGCCGCGGGGCCAGGAGCCAGCGACAAGGCCAACTCGTAAACTTCACTCAAAAGAATTGCATCAGTATCTTTCCAGAAAGTAAATGGCGAGTACACATGGTCTGCTCCGAAAAGTGCTACTGCCGTATTAGGGTCGTCGGAACCACTGAAGCTCGCAGCATTTTTGGCGAACAAGTAGCTGAAGAAATATTTAGTAAATACAGCTCAGAGTGTGAAGCATTGTACGTACCAAAGGTGAGCAGCCTCTACCCTTGCATAAGTTCCCAGGAGCTTACCGAGGGCGGTTATGGCAGTCGTATCTCCTGCACTCCTATTCGACATAATCAACGCCAGAGTCTCTCTCCATTTCTCAAGGCCCTCCATTGGGTCCTTTGCCGAAACGGTTCCTGTCATGCTAGTCATCATTGGCTGTCCTAGTCTGGCGCTCTGCGGTACAAGTTCGTCCACGCTTTCTTCACCATTTCCTCCAAAAATCTCGTACAGCACGGCTAAACTTTCAAGTCCACCGCCCAGGGTCTTAACCTCATTCCTGACGAAGTCTTGGACGACTTGCTTCCACAAGTCATTGCTCACTGTACCCGCAATCAGCATTGCATGGGACCACAACCGTTTGTCTACAGCGTGCCAAACTGCTGCTGTCCGATCTCCATTCAGAAGGTGAGTTCTAATCGTTTTCATAGCTTCCATATCTACACGATCCGGCACGGGTCCAAGCTCACTCCCAGTTGCAGAGCTGCTCATAGAGGCAACGAGGCTGAAGGAATCCGCGGAAGTGGGTGAAGAATCCTCTGGCCATAAAAATGCCCTTATAGACTTTTCGATCTCTCCGCTATGAAATTCGTCAGTAACTGTCAACCTTCGAACATTATTTCATGACGAACCCTTCTATGTTTCCATCATTCTCCAAGAAGGTTTTCATTCCCTTCCACAAAAGTATTTTCTCCTCTTTCCTCTTTCTCTCCGTTTCATCCGGAATTGGCTCGCCTGGTAAGAACATTCCAGCTCCACTAGCATCCCCCTCCAACGCCGCAATCTTCTCAGCCATCCAAGCAAGTACTTCCTTCTTTTTTGATTTCGCTCCCTTCCCACCAGAGTAGACTGGTCCTGGGAACTTGACCAGACTGTCTTCCAATGGCAGAATATCCCTTGTATGCCTGACCTTCACCTCTCCGGGGGAACATTTGATCATTGGTTGCGACATACCAACAGCATTCCGTTGCGTCCTTGTGGGGAACATGGTGACGATATGGCCACCAAATCCCCAGGAGAAAATGGGACAACCTTGCCATCTGTTTAAAGGGTCGTGAATCGACGTGTCTTGCGGTGTCATGAAATTTACTGGATCATTCATGAAGTTCTTGACGCCAGCGGACATACTTCGTGTGTGCTGCTCTATTGGTGAGAAGCCAGGATATGCAGATGTTGCATTTCCAGCCAAAGCCGAAGCCGGCCTGGGAAGATGCTGAGACGGTTGATACTGGTTTGTAGGCCTCTTAGAACCGTTCATCAAAGTCGACGGGCTCTGAGTCTGAGCTCTGCGAGGTGGAACAGATGATTCTGGGGAAGCCGTTCGGGAGGGATGTTGTTGTTGTATGGCGGAATATACCACCGGCGACGCGGTTCGGGATGGTGGTGATAGGGTATCTGCTCGGCTCATTCCTCGCATGGGTTGCCCCAAAGGCGGGGGGGGGTAGCAGTTGATCTTGGGCCATACTTATTGCTAATCACAGCTGGCGGCGGTGTTGCAGCTACGGCACTTTCTCCAACCTCATCTTCCTCTTTTAATGCTCCAAAACCAGCAGCAAAGGCCGCAGATTTTGCGGTACCTGGCCTAGAGGAGTGAAAATGATGCTGTTCACCGAAATGCCTCATTTGGTTAGGTGAATTCTGTTGGGACTGCTGTGGGCTCCCAGTACTGGCCGCATCCGACCCAAAAATGAGGGGAGCACTGACCTGCCTTTGGCGAGGCGGTGATTGCTGGAGTGCCACCACTGGCTTAGCAACGTATTTACTTTCCATACAGGTGTTTGGGAGCGGTGTACTCGGCACACGGTGGTAAGGGGGGAACTGCGGGGGGGATATGAGGCCCTGGATCGGAGGGGGAGCTATAGCAGAAGCAGCGGTATAATGTGAAGTAGTTGGTGGCGTAGGAGGGATAGCAGGATATTGCGGAGCTGTAGTGGCAGTTGCCTGGGGAGGGACAACATATGCTTGGGGGGGTTGGGGAGGCGCAACATAATTATGCGAAATTTGAGACGGGGTTTGGCTGGTTGGTGGAGGAGCATATCGTGAATGCAAGGTTGGTGCTGGGCCTAAAGATGGAGTAGTAGTTGGGACAGATGGGGGTTGATACGCAGTATTCGCAGCACTCATTGGCCTTGCAAGTGCACCAGACAGGCTTTCACTAGGAGCCATAGCTACCTGTGGTTGATACCTTGTTGGTTTAACCTTAGTGACCATGGGTAGATCTTCAAAAAACGCTGGCACTGGCCCAGTTGACACCTTGGGTGCTATTACATTTGTAGCCGGTGCCCCTGGAGGTGTGCCGTGTAGCGGAGGGCCAAAGGAACTCTGGGTGATTGGAGGAGTAGCCCCCTTTCCAAAGGAACTTTGCCGATGAGGTGGAGATGTTAATGACGGAGACATGTGAGGCATACTGACGCGTTTCGACAACGCTGGTTTCACCACCTCCATTGGCAGATCGTAAGGGGACTGATAGTTTCCTTTCTTATCAACAAAACTCTGGGCTTTGGGCACCGCAGGAGGCTTTGGAGGAGCTGCTTGAAATTGCCGTGGCGGAGCTGATGCTGGGATTGGAGTGTAGTAACCTGTAGCAGGAAGAGCTGGGGTATAGCCTAATGGCTGTGGCGTTCCGTACGGTCGAGTGACGGACGGTTGCTGAGCTGGAGTGTGGGGATTAGGTTGTGGTTGCCAACCTGCAGTTGGAGTACTATAGTGTTTCTGGAGGGGTTGATATGGCTCTTGGGTATGAATGGGTGGAGTTGCAGACTGTGGAGTATATCTGGAGGTAGCTGGAGGAGCACTTGTAGTGGTGATATTTGAGAAGCCTTGCAAAACTCCACTGGAATTTACTACTGGCTTTAGTTCCGCTGGAGTTGTTTCCGCAGAATCTTCTTCCTGATCACTGCTCAAAAAGCCCTCATCGTCAGGAAGAAAATCATCATCCAAGAGCTCATCTGCAGCCAACGCCGCCTGCCACTTCGCCGCAATATCCGTTTCCCCAGAGCCAATCATGGCACCTGTTTCTGTGCCTGATTGCACCTGGATTGAGCTGGCAAAGAAATCCGCTCCTTTTGGGAGTGTCTCGTCTGCTGTACCAAAAATCTCAGAAATAGCTGTCGTCACACTAGCAGCAACTCCACCATAGTGTGTACCTACCAATGCTGCCGCCACTGCTTCAGATTTCGATTTTCTTTGGGGATCATCTGCAAGTGGTTGGGGATCTGTTGAGAAAAAGTCGCCTCCCTCATAGTCACCGGGTTCGTCAAATAGAAACGAAACCGGGGCTTGCTGCTCTTCCGTAAAGACTGGCTCCCTAGCCTGCGGTTTCACCTGAGACAACCCTTCTTCCCACTGAGCCTTCGTCTCGTCCTGGGCGTTTGTCTGCCTGTCTCCACCAAGTGTATTGAAAAATTCAGACTCGTCAACGTTGGAATTGTCCACATTTACAGAGTCAAATATCGAAGTTGGCAGTTCTTGTTGTGTACCAGGGATACCAGTCCCAGCTTCTGAAAAGATTGAATTGAATATTGCTGCATCTCCGGCAATTTCCTCGTCATCGAAAGGCGACCGCCTGTCAACTAGCCCTCCCTCTTCGTCTACGTCTGAGCTAGAATCGGGTTGAGATTTTGACACCACGTTTGGTGGAACTGGGGGAGTGTTAGCACGGTCTATAGGGCTGACTGCTCGTCCTTGCTGCTCCCCATATGCCTGAACATTTTCCCGTCTAAGTTCCCCCGTCTCACGTTTTAGTAGCTCATTCATATCATCGAAGGTCCAATTGATCTCTCCAGAGGAACGCCGCGGGGCGTCTGTACCAGGCCCTGTGGGGAGTGTGGTTCCATTTTGCGGCGGTAATAAAGTGGCTCCGGTCTCCAATGGCTCTTGGTGTAGGGGAAACTGAGGAGTAGGTGGGACGATGATCGGAGTTGCAGGTCTCTCGAAACTCAATTGATCTGGGTGGTTGGCATCAGCAGTATTGATGGCAGGGGGGGTCCATTTAGTGTGATGTGTTTCTAGTGGTATTTGGTCGTGCGTTGGGAGGGAGTCTGGTGCCAGAGAAATGAGATGTTAGCCTTACACGAATGATTTCCAACCACTGCAACAAATTCGGGTGATATTTTATTCGTAATCTCTAGATACCACAATATTTCCAATTAGATGGAAACGTCTGCATCATTGCACCCTTACAGGTGCAGACCCGACTGCTACCCACCTTTGTTCTCCTCACGCGACCCCGTATGCCCTTCACCCTCTTGTACCTCGGTTATCCGACCTCCCGCTGAACTTCCATCCACATAGTGCCGTGATAGCCCAATATCGGATGAATGGCTATGTATCTGGCACCCAGCATCCACGTCCTCAATATGGCAAGCTTCGGCTATAAAGCTTGCAGTTGAATCTACCCGTGGCAGCGAGCTTCCTGAGTTGACATCAAGATGGCTTGACCGAGACCGCTCGCAGGTGGCCTCCGGAGAATGCGGAGGCGACGACAGCTCCATAGCGAATCTTACGAGTTATAGTGCCCAGAAGATGCTGCTGGGCTGTGCTGTTCCGCAGCTATGGGATTCGACGTCAGGTTGATGGGGGGATGTGTAGAGTAGCCCGTCAAATTCAATGCACTTTATGCTGAGGCCTGAATCGCTAAAATAAAGTCGAGTTCGTGCTGCCAGATATTGGTCAGATCCCGGGTACCGGCCATCCCAAAAGCCAGATTAACCACAACCGGGCTTGGCTGGTCGCCGCCACCAATGACGCCGTTAACGTGTGACGCGACGCCAAGCCCGCCCGTCATGGCCAACGTCAGGCCATCCGGCAAGCTGAAATTCAAGTCCTTCCCCCATCTCAAGCATACCACCAGTACTCTACTCAATATACGCATAAGCTCTCCTTTCGCTGTTGGCATATCTACTGTATAATCCAACGCCTGACTACAGCGGAATTCCAAGCTTCGCTCTCATTGGCCCAAGCTCCGTCATCTTGCACTGACAGATCACGCCGATCCCAGTACATTTATCTGCAACTACACACCTGCCAGTGGGAGCTTCAGCAGGAATCAGACAAGTCTGGAGGGACGACCAAGCAAATCAATTAATCCGGTGGGTTACCTGCCCAGCCAGCGGATCAACCCTCTGCATTCACACACCTGCCCGCCTAAATAAAAAAGGCAGATGTCCTCTCACCCGTCGCCACCACGTTCACCGTCTCCTATACCATCAGACTCCGATTCTGATCTCGATCTTGACCTTGAGGAGCTTGATCCATCCTCCGCAAGCTATCAACCGGCTGGAAATTCTGGGTACCAGGCGGTAGGTCGGGCTCTTTCAACAACTGGAATTGGCGGTAGTAAAAAGACGAGAGACCCTTCGCCACGGATCGGGCTCAAGTCACTCATGGGGGGTGGTCGACGCAAATATGAACGACTGAAAGCTACAGACGATTATTCTGATCATGAGGAGAATCGGCAAGAGCTGCTGGGAGTCGGACATCCGTCAAACAGCAGGGACGCACACAGAAGAAGTGGGGAAGGCAGTCACGGGCAGGAAGAATCGGCCCTGTTACACATCTCGAGAAAGCTGTCGAGATCGCCATCCAAAACATCGCTCCGATCTTCCCGGCAGCCGTCCCCAACCCCACGGTCCAGAAAGACCTCCGACTTAACTCGGATAATATCCCTCGCCCCCGGTTCCATTAAAAGTCCGCAATTTCCTCCCAACATTGTCTCTAATCACAAATTCACCCCAATTACCTTTCTTCCGCTCACGCTATATCACGAGTTCAGCTACTTTTTCAACCTGTACTTCCTATTAGTCGCACTTTCACAGATTATACCGGTGTTACGGATTGGGTTTCTTAGCAGTTATATTGTTCCACTAGCTTTTGTATTATGTGTTACTCTGGGGAAGGAGGCATTAGATGATTTAGCCAGGAGGAGGAGGGATGCCGAAGCAAACGGGGAAGGGTACGAGGTGCTTGATTCAGGAAAGGTGCCCTTTGAATCCGAACAGAGGGTGCCCCAAAAAAAGTTGAAAAATAAAACTCAACCCCGAACCGTTGCACAGGAGGAAGATCAGGTCGAGGGGCAAGGACAAGTGCGTACTGTGACGAAAAAAGCCAAAGACATCAAGGTTGGAGACATACTTGTGTTACACAAAGATCAAAGAGTTCCAGCAGATGTGATTATTCTGAAGTCCATACCTACAGACCCGTCAGATGATGTTACCGGAGAAGCGTTTATCCGGACAGATCAGCTTGACGGGGAGACAGATTGGAAACTCCGTATAGCACCGTCTCTGACTCAATCCCTCTCACTCACATTGGATGCATTTTCAGACCTTACAATTACAGCTTCTCCACCTTCTAAGGCGGTAGATTCCTTCCTTGGAAAAATTACATTAACCCCACAAGATTCCAGTAAGCCACCATCCTCACAGGCCTTGACTATTGACAACACAGCATGGGCCAACACTGTCATGGCCTCCACAACCACTACCATCGCTGCTGTCATTTTTACAGGCCCAGAAACACGACAGTCTCTATCCACCTCCAAACCACGCTCAAAAACCGGGCTACTAGAGGAGGAAATCAACAACCTCACGAAGATCCTTTGTTTCATCACCTTCACACTATCCATAGTCCTAGTAGCACTACGAGGGATTGAGCCGCATAAGCCAGAATCAGATGGTACTGATAACGATGTCGCTAATACCCCCTGGTACGTGAAGATTATGAGATTCTTGATTTTATTCTCTAGTATCATACCAATTAGTTTGAGGGTGAACCTTGATATGGGTAAATCAGTATATGCACGGTTTATTGAGCGGGATGAGGGCATCCAGGGGACTGTAGTGCGAACAAGCACAATCCCGGAAGAGCTGGGGAGAGTGGAATATCTGCTTAGTGATAAAACAGGAACCTTGACCCAGAATGGTATGTGATTCAAGGTCCACAATTCTGGACAATCACTCTTCTAATGTATTATATCTTAGACATGGAACTGAAGAAGGTACACGTTGGTACCGTCAGCTACGCCGGAGAAGCTATGGACGAGGTTGTGGAGTACGTCAAACAAGGCTTCTCCATTGCCCCGCCCACCGGCAGCTCTGACCCTTCCCTCCCATCAATCTTCGTTACTCAACCCACAGGTTCCGCTCAGCAATCTGGCGGTGCTGGTCGAACCCGGCGTGAAATCGGCTCCCGGGTACGAGATGTCGTCCTCGCCCTCTCGCTTTGCCACAATGTCACCCCCACCACCGCCCCCTCTCTCGAAGACCCCACAATAACCGAAACCTCCTACCAAGCCTCCAGCCCTGATGAGATCGCCATTGTGCGGTGGACCGAATCCGTTGGTCTACGCCTTGTCCATCGGGACCGGAAAAGTATTGCTCTCCAAAGCGTCGCTCGGGGGGACGTGGTTGTTCGCGTCAAGATCCTTGAAGTGTTCCCTTTCACTAGCGAAGGCAAGCGTATGGGTATCGTTGTCCAATTCCAGAGTGCCCAGAAACAAGAGCCAGACCTATTAGCGGGCGCTGCTGAGGAAGATGATACTTCCAGAGGGCATATATGGTTTTTCCAAAAGGGTGCTGATACAGTAATGTCTACTATTGTTGGCGCGAATGACTGGCTGGACGAGGAATGTGGGAACATGGCACGTGAAGGTCTCCGAACTCTAGTTGTGGGAAGGAAACGTCTCTCTGTGGAGAAATACCGAGAATTCTCTGAGCGCTATAAATTTGCCAGCTTACTGCTTCAAAACCGAGACAAGGAAATGCAAAAGGTGATTGACGAATATCTAGAACGAGATTTGGAACTCCTTGGAGTTACTGGTGTAGAGGATAAACTACAGCGAGATGTCAAGCCTTCTATAGAGCTCCTCCGGAATGCAGGAATTAAGATATGGATGTTGACTGGAGATAAAGTCGAGACAGCCCGATGTGTTGCTGTCAGTGCGAAGCTCGTCTCAAGAGGTCAATATATCCACACCGTGGCAAAACTCAAACGCAAAGACGCTGCGTACGATACCCTCGAATTTCTCCGGAATAAAACCGACTCGTGTCTCCTCATTGACGGAGAATCACTCGCACTGTTCCTCGACTCGTACCGAGATGATTTCATATCCCTCGCTGTCCGTCTTCCCGCGGTTGTAGCCTGCAGATGTACACCTACCCAAAAAGCCGATATCGCCCGACTTATTCGCGCATTCACGAAAAAACGAATTTGCTGTATTGGTGATGGAGGGAACGATGTCTCTATGATCCAAGCAGCAGACGTGGGGGTCGGTATTGTAGGCAAGGAAGGTCGACAGGCCTCTCTCGCAGCTGATTTCTCCATCACACAGTTCGCACATCTAACCAAACTTCTTGTCTGGCATGGTCGAAATTCCTATAAACGCTCTGCAAAACTCGCGCAATTTGTCATTCATAGAGGTTTAATTATCTCCGTTTGCCAAACCATGTTTAGCATCGCGTCGAAATTCGAGCCGATCGCACTCTACCAAGGTTGGCTGCTGGTAGGATACGCAACACTTTACACCATGGCTCCCGTGTTCTCTCTCGTCTTAGATAAAGACGTCGACGAGCATTTGGCAAATCTGTATCCAGAGCTGTATAAGGAGTTGACTGAGGGGCGGAGTCTGAGTTACAAGACGTTTGGGATGTGGGTGCTTGTGAGTGTTTACCAAGGGGGGGTGATTCAGGGGTTGAGTCAGATTCTTGTGGGGTTGGATAGGTTTAAGGAGATGGTTGCGGTGAGTTTTACGGTATTGGTGTTGAATGAGCTGGTTATGGTGGCATTAGAGATTACGACTTGGTATGTCCTTCTGGCCCCTTCCCCAAAAAAATACAGTATACATATCTATGGCTTTGTCAGTTTGCTGATGATTTTGTTTGTTGTGGTAGGCATTTCTACATGATCCTCACCCTCGCCGCCACCGCGCTCCTCTTTGTGGCGAGTATGCCGTTGTTGGGAGAGTATTTCGACTTGAATTACGTCCTGACAGTGGGGTACCTCTGGCGTGTGCTGGCGATTTTGTCGGTATCGATTATTCCTCCGTGGGTTATTAAGGTGATTAGTAGGAGGTGGAGACCACCAAGTTGGGATAAGGTTAGGGGTGTGTAGGGCCCTGTGGGATTGTGGAGAGTGGGATGATTGATGTGATGTCCTTTTTTTGTTGTTTATCTACAGTATATACGTCTTGGATAATTGATGTTAGATGCATGTATAATTAGAGGAGATGCAGGGAGTACCCAGGTTGTAATTTTAAAAGAGTGGGGAGGGACGTAGAGTAATGTTCATGATACTCTGATTGGTTACCTGTTGGTGGTCGGTTACATATATTATGATATAATATGATATGATATGATATGATATGATATGATATGAACAATTTTAGGTTTCTCGAAGAGGGTGGAAATGGAATAAATGAATAAATGAATAGAGTTCTGGATGGTCAGACCTTCCATATTTGTATTATGTTGTATTGAAGTTATTAATCAAATATTTCGTAGCCAAGTTCAGAGTAAGAAAGCTGCACTACCTCTATCCACTTATCTAGAATTTCAAGGCTAGTAATAGCCTAAGACGTTAAGATATAGCCATGTAATAGAAAAAAGACATACCAAGCATTGTATGCACTGCTCACCAAGTCCATGGTAATTAATTCATTATATCGACAGCCGGTTGCATCCATCGGTAACATTATAGGTAGTTATTTACATGCATGTACAACGTCATGTAAAATTTTCACTCCATTGGTAATAAATTACTACCAAATTAAAAGCCATCAGAAGCCTAATTACAAGACACTACTGTGAATATTATTTGCTACCTGGTGACTTTCTAATATTTATTGTTGCCTTGGTACAACGTCATGTGAAATCTCCCCTCCATTGGTAACAATATTATACCGAATCAAAAGGCATAATAAGTCTGCCCTAGAAGGACTCAAAATGGCCGTGGAATAAGCTTAAGTACATAACGCTGCTGTGAATTTGTTACTTGATAATTCTGCTATATAATTGATGCCTTGGCATCTTGCATGCAATGTTCAGCGTTATATGAAATTTCTATATATCGCCTCTGAATATAGATCTAAGTTATTTATTAAAATCAACTTGCTTATTTCAAAATCAGTGAATCCTAAGCTTTCTAAATCCCTTTCCAACCACCCATCCTACAAGACCGCCTGAATCCACTCCATACTAGTTATTCACTTTTCCTCCTCACCATCTCCTTTTATCCACATCTAACATATGTTCATCCCTCCCTTCCTCTTATCCTTCGAATGGTTATATAAAGCCCTTTGTCCAACAATCAACGCATACGATTAAATCTCTTTTTCTATTCCAACAACGTTGCTTTTGTTCTGTCCCAATCCTTGTCCCACAAGATCAACTCTTTCCCACGCACATTCCCACCCGCAGGCCTCAAAGTTGCACACTCAATATGATATTTGTACTCAGGGTGTTGCTTGCCCACCCAGCTCCTCTGCATGCTCATGAATAGTCCAACTCGAACTGTTGCACTCCAAAGTTTCATCTCCAACTAGTCCGCGAATTTATGCTAATATATATTCTATAAGATGTCTGTAGACGGCGGCATGCTGGGGCACGCAGCTATCTGATTTTGATACTGGCACCTACAACCAGTACATGCCTCGACATGAAATCCACCCCCAAATACTATAGGTTGTATAAAGCAGGTGCAGGGTGTGGCCAGCTTCTCAGACATCAGTACACACCAGGGCTATAGCGGCCTCCAGGTGCTCTAGGGCATAAAAATATTTTGGCCTCAAATATTAGTGAGAAAATCTTACAGACCGCCATTCTTCGACTTGGAAAGCGTATTGAGAAACACGACTGGGGCAGAAGATGGCACGGCGGGTGGGTACCCACTGAAGGAGTTCCGAAGACAAGGGCCCATTCACTCACACAGCCTCGCGAACTAATAATGACAGCTTTCCCAATTGTTCAAACAACAGCTGGAACTTTACTTTTGCCCTCAAACCGGTTCACATCTTGTCACGCCTCACACATTTTCTTGCATCCCGGCATCTACCTGTTTGGGCAAGATCGATAGAGAGGTACCCGTGTTTTGCAGAAATTATGCAGAAAAGTCTGCTCCTTACCGGTTAAGTCACATAGTTGCACACTGCAAACTCGCAGATAATGTGTGCGTCACTTTGTACAACGTACCATCTTACAGCGCACATGGACAATTGTCCATATTGTACTCTGACTCTGGCTTCGGTAAGCATGATTTTATAAGTAAAAGTATGCATTTTTTTTTCCAGCTCTTTCCCCCTGAAAAAGAAAAGAATAATGTCTGAAAGTTCTACGGTCATGTAGATTCAGGGTAACTCCGAATTCCGAATTCGGCTTGGCGCCGTAACATGATAGTGAAGGATAAAGTTACTGAGATCCCTGACTACTACTAGCTGAGATTATACTCTAATCAGATTCCTTATTGAGGATTGAATCCTGCCAACCAGACTAATTGAATCTCCTCATCCTCCTCCCCCTCCCCTTCTCTAATTCTTCACCGACACACTTATACCATGTATATAGCACGTGCTAGCGGCAGATTACTCACTTGACCTTTGAATTGCGGGTAGCTCCCGAAGGATGAGTGCATACGAGTACCAAAGAGTTTTTTTACAAAAAAAAAAAAAAAAAAAAAATTCCCCCCTCTTCCCCTAACCAGACTATTGTATCCTCCCTCCCCTCATTACCCAGACTCATTACCCACTACCTTAGTTTGAATACATATACAGTCTAACGCCGCAGTGTTAAGTCTGGTTAGCGCTCAGACTAATAAGTACCTTAACAGAGGTGAGCCGTGAACTCGCCGCACCATTGAAAATTATATTATTTATTAGTTAGTTCCAAAGTACCATTTGGAATTATGTGATGAATCATAGGTTTAAGCGAAATTTAAAAGCTAGACTATACAAGCGACCTCAATTATTCCATACTAACTATGCAACGTTGGGCTAAAGGCAACATACAGTTCAGCTCTCCTCCCAAACTCGCGGTCTTATTACGCAAATCGACCATAAGAACTTTCATTACAGATCTATTATATTGCACCTATGCTTGCGACCATTTCCAAGAAATGGAATTCCTTGTTGATATGCATTTACTCTTATTTATGAGCTACAAAGCTCTCACTCACCCCCCTAGCCTGCCTCATCCAAATCCATGCCCTTTATGTTCCATACTATTTTACAATAATCGCTTGGCAAAAAACCTTACCAACGGCCTCTATCCCCAATATCACTTGACCAAGTTCTTCTGTTTTGCATGTAAAAAAAGGCAGCACGGAAATCAATGGGGTCGGCTATAAGTAGAGCGAATGGTATCAGGAGAGTCCAAGGGAAAGATTCTTAAAGTGCAGCCTGAGCTCAATGTTGGACCAATGGTAGTGGGGAGTATAGTCGTAATCGAAGAAGTTGTAGAAGAATTAACTACGGGAATATTTTTGGGGGGGAACTCGGTATGCATATTCATACTATACGCATAAGAGAATATACATTCTATGACTTCAGACTTGCAACTTTATGAGATTTTTGGCTTCATCAACAGTAAGGTAAAGGACAGCTCGGAAGCTCGGAATCTCCTATGGACTACCAACCACCCATAGACAGCCTAATTCTGCCAGAAATCATTCAACTCTAGGAGGCACAAAGTCCCTATCATAACCACCATATTTTCATGAGTAATGCAAACACTTGGCTGTGGCGGAGGAGGAGCAAAAACAAATATCATGTAAATTTCTACTCACCTATCTACACCCAATCAAGAGCTTAAGAAGAAAAAAACACAGAGATATCTCGTTATCTATAAAGTTCAACTCTCTCATCGTTGACCTCCATTTCTATCTTTCAGTCTGCACAATATATGTTCTGGGCCGCTCGCAGGCAATTAATATAATTCCTCAATTTGGTAACTGTGAATTGACCAAAACATTCTGCTACACTCAAAAAACACCCTGTGAGGTCATTTTTGACCACCCCTTCCACATCACAGGGAGACGGCAGACATTGAACAAGGGGAGAATTCCAGAAAGATTACCTCAAGCCCTTCAAATGATGAAGTACATGCTTGCGTAGTTAACAACTCATCACCTTCATCTCTGATGATGAATGGAATGGAGAGGAGGATACTGAGTTTATTGCTACCATAGAAATCTGCAACGTTTCCTATGCAATATGTATTTGAAAATTAGTTTCTTATCTACGGGTTCTTATCTATGGAGTTTTTAATATATGGGGCCTTATGGTTCAGGCTATATAGACCATCTTGTACTGAATATCGATGCGCTATGTGGAATTCAGTGGAGTTCGGAATAATCATTATTATAATATTTTTAGTCTACATCTTGTTGCACGATTTATCATATAAGAAAAATCCTAGCTATACTTATAGGATTCAGGTAAGGTGCAAAACTGTACTTTCTTAATCGCAGGTACTTATTTTTACACAGATTGCTAAGTATAACTACTTGTGTTTTTGTTTCAGGTGTTTGCAAAGACTTCTACTCTAATTGTTATTGCCGATACTCTAAGAATAAACTGAAATTCCCAATTTATTGACATACAAAAGTGTTAACAGATCATGACTGTATTAACCTTCAACTCTAGCTGAATATTAGATGGAGGTCTAATCGACTGGGGAATACATGAATCTATTGCAGTCGCTGGGATAGCTCCAGCTAGGTATATCGTTATCAATTCCTTTTTTTTTGAGGTAAATCAGTACTCGTAAACCTTTATCAATACAAGTGCATTATACACCAAATTGACTAATTATTTAAATTGCCCGTGAGCGGCACAGTGAGTATGCCGCCCGCGAGCGGCCCAGAACATATACAATATTAGGAATCATCACTCTGCGGCTGAATCTTCGCATGCTTGAAATACTTCATCCCCACCCATGCCACAATAACCCACACCCAGGCAACCACACTGGTCAAAATCATCAACACCGGATAATAACCCTGAATCGGGAAGTCCTCATTATCATCCTCCCCGCCCAGAATCCTATTTCCGTCATTTTGTAAAAAGCTTAGGATGGGAATTGGATGATCACTGGGTACATCCCAAGCCCATCCCCACACGCTGAGAACGTTGCCCATGCCAATGACGAATATTAGCCATGTGCTAAGGAGGATAAAGTATCCCCACCAGACAGTATCGGCGAGGGGGTCAATGGAGTCTCGTGGAGTGAGTGGGGGCCAGGGAAGGTCAATGAAAGATGCTGGGAAGGAGGGAGAAGGGCTGGGGTTGCAGTAGCCGTTGTCGATGGCATCAGTCGGTTTGGGCGGAAGGGGGCGAGAAGTGCTGGTGATGCTGCTGGTGATGCTGCTTGTGCTGCTGCTGTGGTCTGCTTCGTCGTCGGCGTGGTGGGTAGTGATGACTGTAGGTGAAGATGGGAGTAAGTTGTTATTCGTCGGGTGTATATGGGTATTAGGGGAATGGTGTTCTGCTCCAAGGACCATCCCGGGAGTGATAATCCCGAGGACATTGGTGGTTAGGTTGGACATGAGTACGCCCCGCGTGCGCAGTAGGACGTTTTTTCGGAGCGAGCGGCCGCGTTGTCGAGTACGTCTCACGGGATCAACTCCATTGCCAGTGGGAGAGGTACCATTACTACCGCTAACAGTGCTACTGCTGACAGCTGAAGAAGAAGCTGGTGCTGGACCATCATCACTCCCGTCGGCGTCGACCCAACCAGACCCCCCTCGAGCATCGCCCCCGCTGGATTCTCCGGTATCGTAGGTGCCGTTTGGCTGTGGCTTCTCCAGGCTTTCTCCATGGTCTCGCCTCGGGATTGTCTGCGGGTCAATGCTGGTGCCGGTGCCGAGTTCTGACGGCGAGGTCCTACCGGAGCCGGATCGCATGCTTGAGGAGCTCATGCATGTGGGAACATGGCAGTAGGGGGTGGGGTAGTTAGGCCAAATTGGAGCTAGATGCTCGTAACTGTTAGCGAAGAACTTGGGAATAGCGTTCGTGGTGTTTTCCAAATACAAAAGGCCTGTGGGCTGATAACGAACAAACCGTAGGTATACCCCGAGACTTCTGCAGAATGAAAACTGCTACTATACGCAGGGAGATCAAAAGTGCGTCGCCGTTGGCTGCTACTCATGCACCTTGCCAAGCCAACACCTGCGTCATGCAAGTCCTGGCTCGCCCAGCTTCATTACGCATAAGCGCTTGCGCTACTCCCCTTGCTGCGATGCACAATAAACAGCTAGGTAGTCCCAATTAATCCCAAGCATCGAATTAAAGGGTCTGTTATATCTCAAGAGAGAAGCCTGAGAAGAAAGCCGGCTGCGAACTAGACCAAAGAGCCTGAAGAATCACTTGCGCCCCAACATGTCTCTCAAGCTCAGCATCCCCACTGCTTCCATAATAGACACCACCGACAAGCCTTATACTGTCTACAACATTCTGTACGCCACTCCCCTTACTGCTCCACGTCCATAGCTAACTCCTTGCGGCCCACATATAGCGTCCGCCTTCCCCTCCGCGAACATACCCTCTCAAAACGGTATTCCGAGCTCCTCAACTTCCACCAAACTCTCACCACCCATGCCAGCATCCCACCACCCTCTTCCTTCCCCCCCAAGTCATACTGGCCCCGCACCATCACATCCCCCTCCCTCACTGAAGACCGCAGACAAGCTCTCGAGCGCTACCTCCAATCCATCCTCGAGTCCCCCGATCCTCGCTGGCGGAACTCCTCCGTCTGGAGACAATTCCTCAACCTCCCACCTTCCTGGTCTGCCGGGTCGTCGAGCAGTTCTAAGGGAAAAGGCTCAATCGGGGCTGCGAGCGGTGCTGGAGGAATTGCGGCTATAGCAAGCACAGGGCAGCCTGTGACTGATGCCGGGTTGTGGCTGGACGTCCATAGGGAACTCAAAGCATTACTACACGACGCAAGGTTGTTCTTGAGTAAGCGGGACCAGGCGGTGAGTCCGGCAGAGCAGCACGAGAGTGCTGCTGGGGCGAAAAGGTGTATAGTAAAAGCCGGGGGTATCTTAACGGCGTTAGAGAGTGGACTGAAGGTTATGGCTGAGGTATCAGCGCCCACGGCCGCAAAAAGAGGGAGCAATGGGTCTGGTAACGGGGCGAGCGATCTTGGTGAAGGAGAGATCAGAAGAAGGAAGGACCTCCTTGCTTCAGCAAGAAAAGAGCGTGAGGCACTCGAATCACTGGCAAACAGTCTTGCGTCTAAACGGTCCAACGCAACAAGCACCACTCCCAATGCAACCGCAGCAGATAAAGCGAATCTCTTTGGTGGGGCCAGGAATGGAGGCGGAAGTACTGGCGGGGGGAGGAGAGTACTAGGGGCACCGCTACCGGAAACGGAGAGAACTAGAGAGCTAGATAACGACGGGGTCTTACAATTGCAAAAACAATTTTTAAAAGACCAGGACCAGGATTTGGAAAGTATGCTCAAGACGGTGGTTAGGCAAAGGGAAATTGGCCAGGCTATTCATCAGGAGTTGGACGAGCAAATTGTTATTTTGAATGCTGTGGATCAGGATGTTTCGAGGTATGTGATGTATTGGGAGATATGAGGAATTGGATTGAACGCACTGGGATGGGATGCTAACTTGTTTGTGTAGGGTAGATTCGAAGCTGCAGATTGGGGGGAGGAGAATGAAGAAGATTTCGTAAAAGGGGCGTTTATTATGGTGGTGTGGTGCCAGATTGTGAGTAATGAGACCAACATATCTTTGTGATTGCACCGCGAAGGGCGATATATGTACAATGAGCTTGGGTTATGATGCATTCTTTTTATGATTCTATATCCTGCACCGAAGACGGTGCTCAATTAGTTTTCACTTACCAGGCGTTCTTTTTCCTCCTGTCTAATACTGAGAGGCTACCTGAAGGTTGCAATGTATTGTATATCTTGTTTCTTCTAGGGGTTGTTCTATTTAGGTGCGATATTGTATGTTGTTGTTATGTAGACCTCAGAATTATCTGAAATGTTTGATTCATTTGGGAGGGTTATGTCGACAGTGGGTCTCTGGGTTCTGACCTCCTGCCCGTTTGTTTGTTTGCAGGATGGATCTTTGAATTGGTGAATGTCGCTTTGCAAATAATTCGTTTGGAAGTGATTACCAGCATAGCTTGTGCTACAATTCCGATTGGTTGGTAGCAAACCACATCATATATATGGTAGTCCTGTATTTCAGCCGTCACAGGAGGGGAGAGTCCCGGTAGTGATTGAGAACCGATATCAACTACTGAGCACTTCAAATAGTATGAGTAATTTTAGTATAGCAATATGTAGGATGTATAATAGATCTCGGGGAATTAGTATGTCAATAAGGCGTTCATAGGCATTGTGACGATACGATAACAAAGTGTCTTTCTGTATCGTCGCCCAGCAACTCTAGTTATGAGAAGGGGAAATTAAGTACCTAGAGCTAACTAGTAGGTAGCTTTCTTTTGCTCGCATAGAGACGTCCCCTCCAATAGGCTGCTGCATGGAGTCTGTGGATAACAATCTATGTTACATTGTTCGGAATGAGTTTCTATTGCAACGGAGGAATAATGATACATGCAATTAGGCTATAAGGATATATTGTATAATATGATGGGAGCATGTAAAAGTTTCGTTTGAAGCTGCAGGATAGATCCTTGAAGTGTTAGATTTTTCAGTGTCTTGGTGATACTGTACTTAAGTATATAATGAGGGCTGGGAGCTTGAGTTCATGGATAATTAAACGTAGAGACAAGATAGTCAAATGGTGCCACACTCTCGCTATGTTCTTCCAAAGTACTAGTTGGCAACGAAGTTGCCAATTTCAATTGGTACGAAGTTGTTATTTATTTTCTTATAATATACTGTACTTCTTGCACGCTAGCACACTTGGCGCTTTTAGCGGGCAGCCACGTGATGACAGCCACGTGACATGACACAGGTGTATGTGTCAGCAGACCGTTGTAGACCCCGCCTGCGCACCGCATACCAACTGCCACAACCCGCACCGCATACCAACTGCCACAACTCGCACCGCATACCAACTACGAGACCCCGTTATGGCGCATTAAATAAACCCTGTTTCGTGCTCAAGGTGTAGAAAACCGTTCGATCCATCAGAATGGACATTCACGCAAACCGGTGATAGGTGGAGGACCTGTGATCGGTGCAGGTCTGGGAGACGGATTGTGAAGTTGACCGCAAGTTTTCCAAGTAGCCCATTCGATAAATATATGGCATTGATTTAACTATGTCCATGTCTATAGAGTAAACGGCGGGAAGAATTAGAAGAATTAGAACAGCAGCAAAATCACCTCGAACAACAGCCAGCTCAGCCCCACCAACCACCTGCCTGCCCGAGGTGCAGAAAAACCTTCGATCATTCGGACTGGACATGTACGCCAACTGGTGATAGGTGGAGGACCTGTGATCAGTGCATCTCAGCCCGAGGACGGTCCGTCCTCGCGTCACCCCATAAAATTTTACGTGAGGGTGATTTGCCGTGTCATAGTGCATCACCCTCCCACCCCTGCGTCCTCGCATACAAATTGATTTGGGGTGATTTGCGTATTCGGCCCACACCAATCCTCCATGTGTTACACCAATCACCCGCATCCAAGCGCAGTTGTAAATTCCTGTCACCCCATTGTTCACCCCAATTACCGCTTTGCCCAAACCATTGTTCATCCCAATCACCCCATTGTTCACCCCAATTACCACTTTGCCCAAACCATTGTTCATCCCCATCACCCCATTGTTCACCCCAATCACCCGCATATCACCCCAATTACACACATACTAGCGCTCCACACATGCTCCCTTATTCTGCCTTATTACCCACATCTACGGGCTTTGCACACCCATTCTTCTTGCTAATTAGCCACATCCACCCGCATTGTACCGGCAATCGAATATCCCGGCTGACATATAGGGCAAGCGAATATCCAGGCTGATATCCAGCGCGAGCGAATATTCAGGTTGGCATATGGAGCGAGCGAATATCCAGGCTGATATCCATGGCGAGCGAATATCCAGCGAGATATAGGGGGAATATCCAGGCTCACCGGAGGCGGTTATCCAGGCTGATATCTAGAGCGAGCAAATATCCAAGCTGACATATAGGGCAAGCGAATATCCAGGCTGACATATAGGGCGAGCGAATATCCAGGCTGACATATTAGGCGAGCGAATATTCAGGCTGACATATAGAGCGAGCAAATATCCAGGCTGATATCTAGGTCGAGCAAATATATAGGCTGATATCCAGGGCGAGCGAATATCCAGGCTGACATGTAGAGCGAGCGAATATCCAGGCTAACATATAGAGCGAGCGAATATCCAGGCTAACATGTGCGAGCGAATATCCAGGCTAACATATAGAGCGAGCGAATATTCAGGCTGGCATATGGAGCGAGCGAATATCCAGGCTAATATCTAGGGCGAGCGAATATGCAGGCTGATATCCAGGGCGAGCTAATATCCAGGCTGATATCCAGGGCGAGCGAATATCTAGGCTGGCATATAGAGCGAGCAAATATCCAGGCTGGCATATAGAGCGAGCAAATATCCAGGCTGATATAGGGGGAATATGCAGGCTCACCGGAGGGGGTTATCCAGGCTAATATCTAGGGCCAGCAAATATCCAGGCTGATATCTGGGGCGAGCAAATATCCAGGCTGATATATGGGGCGAGCAAATATCCAGGCTGATATATGGGGCGAGCGAATATCCAGGCAGGCATATTGAGCGAGCGAATATCCAGGCTAACATATAGAGCAAGCGAATATTCAGGCTGACATGTAGAGCGAGTGAATATCCAGGCCGATATATAGAGCGAACGAATATCCTGGCATGTAGAACGAGCAAATATCCAAGCTGGCATATAGGGCGAGCAAATATCTAGGCTGGCATATAGAGCGAGCAAATATCCATGCTACTGTATGTTTCCTGTCGCTGTATGTTTCCTGTCTCTATGCGCTGTATGTTTCCTATCTCTATGCGCCTGTCTCTACAATTGAATTGGCAAGTGGAAAAAGTAACGAGTTTTAGCAGAATATAGCACTATAGTGTTTGAAACTGACAGTAGGCATAGCGCAGTGGTAAGTTCTTTACTTTACGGTTTATGTTTATTTATTGAGGGCCCGAGTTCGATTCCCAGTGGAGGCAAGAAGTTAATTGCCTTAATATCACTGTCGGCGGACCGGGAGCAGGGTTGTCGGGTATCCATTCCTTAATGCTCCAGTTCACTATATCTCCACCAAACCACAAGTCTACAAC
Source organism: Terfezia claveryi (assembly GCA_015179025.1). NCBI lineage: Eukaryota > Fungi > Ascomycota > Pezizomycetes > Pezizales > Pezizaceae > Terfezia > Terfezia claveryi. The sequence continues at coordinate 285,742 of WHUX01000035.1, read as the reverse complement.
GAGGGCGACCTAAGAAGTAGTGTGATGGCGCTCGGAGTATAGTGAACTGGGGTAACTCGTTTTGCCTTTTGACATAAGTGTCTTTCTTAGCGACCGCTCCAGGGATCGAGACTCCTTTTTTTCTATAACCTTTAATACGACTATGATCTTTGCCCGAGTAGTGATCGTTGCCAAATCAGGGTGACCACATCGTCGTCAACCTCAGTTACCTTGTAGGTAGTAAGTAGATAAGTAGCTTGTAGTACAACCCTACGACGTATAGCCTCTCCGGAAAGTTCGGTGTTGAGACTATATGACTGTGCATCTGATAAAAGCGCATATCCGGCGGAACTGCATCACGAAATCTTGACAACCTTTACTTCGTGTCAACTTCTGATTTATGCGTATTATTTTATCGAAAAGGGTCCTCTGCTGTCCGGATTCGACATTATGTTGGAATACTATAACTCTAGCATGCACTTTTCGCACTCCCTTTTGAATCTATAGTAAATTCAAGGTTCCAGCTTTGGAATCATATCTTGTTTATCTAGCAACCGATAGTAATCTGGATTTTGCATCATGAATTGACTAGAATCTACCTTTAGATCAGCGTATAACCAACATTGTCTCCAGAATTGTGAACCTCACTTCTGCCGTTTCAAGTCACTGTAAACGAACCCCTATTGTTCAACTACGCCGGCTCACGTAGAGCTACGTGTGGGGCAAAGCTTCCACTCCCATCCAATTGAGTAATGGCAGGTTTTGCCTTTGTTACTAGGACTATACAATTTTATATTGCGGTGAGAATTCCGTCTACATGGATTGAGTTCCAAAACTAATCTGAAGGAAGCAAAACACCATTTTGGAGGGGAACAAGTATATTTAAAAAGACTTTGGTTTGGTTTGGTGATACATTGATTTTTAAATCGACACATGATTTCTTTACACCCCTTGAACACCTTTATCTAGAGGAACCCAGCAACCGGCTTTGAGCAAGACTCCACTACAACCCTATGCAATAAGGATCATTATTAAATTCTTAGGATAGATATTGAGCAATACAATTTCTATTACTACAATTCGAAGGTTGTGTGATCTTTCACCGAGCCCAGGAGCGGAACACTATCTCGGCTTAAGACGATGCCGTATAAACAGCATACACAAGGATAGATGGGTATATGTTTATGTAGTCATAGCCTAATATGTATTCAATCGTATGAATTGCTTGACCACGAATTCCTTGAGAGTCAAGTATATATATAACGAAAAGCCAACCAAACTAACGAAAAGCGATTGACGAATGTTCATGAGCATACGTACATGCGTGCTTCATGAGTACGTTTATATGTTGTCATGTGGGGCCGCCATTACTCACGAGCATATGTATGTGGGGCCGCCACCACTATGTGTGGGCTGGTTTGAGAGATGAGTGCGTTCCCTTAGTATCCACGCAAACATGGCCCTTTTGGAAGTTCATGAAGGGGATATTGTACCGAGGTTATAAGGCCAAATAGGGGTTATTGAAGGTAGCTTTGCGTGCAAGTTCTTAGAAATTGCAAAAAAGTTGTGCTTGCTGCTTGCGTTCATCCTATCAGATCTGACCGATAGGCTTCTATTGCCTGCTGCATTCGCAATTCCACTTACTCTCTTTAATCTGACATCTTGAACCTGATTATCTACAGAACTCATTACTGCTCATGTTCCCTTATCTTAGTTGACCAACCAAAGTCCCCCTGACCGTTGGGGCATGAGACAGATCACATCGCCTGTAGCGAGACCACCCTTACGGGCTAGAATATCAAATGCAGTCGACAGGTCACATGCTGTATCGGGTAGTCTTGTCTACTTTAGTGGGAGGCCTTCTGCGAACATGTGCCTTTATAAGGAAGCTTTCTCTTTTATCATCTCAGAACCTCAGATTTACCCTTTGAGCTCCACTTCGATAACCATCAACCCACCACGCTTCACCCCCCACTTACGATAACTCTATACGCTATACATTGATCAAGATGCCATCAAGCAAGCAAGGCTCATATGAGTACAAGTCCTCTGGGACAAACTCTCAGTAAGTCCTTTAACTAGATTTGCCGCCTCCACCATTGACTGCTAACACGCTTGCTTTAGGGGTAACCACTACTGCAGCCGCGATTATGGCACTTCTGCACCAAATCCGAACTCTTATCATTACTCCAATAAGTAGGTTTTATAATTCTACAAGGTGAATCCATGGTACTAATGCGATGTTGTAACAATAGTGATGGGAGCTATTACTATTCCAATCCCAATGGGTCCACTTACCATAATGATGGCAAAGGAGCTGCGACCTATACCCCTCCAAGCAATTCATCCAAGAAATAAAAGGCTCCATGTAAAAGAATCTTGGAGGCTGGTTTGCAGCTTCAAGGCTTGATTGGGTCGTGCGAGTGTAACTTTTTTGGAGGTAATGGTGTGCTCTTCAGATCACAAATCATGCTGTTCTAAACCATTCCTCTATTCGGATGTTTGATGAATTTGGAAGTAGTTCTTGATTGAATTGCTATTTCAGAAAGCTGGTCCGCTCTCCTCCGTATCCTACCTGTGAAAATTTGTGATGTATATCTGGGGCAGTCTCGCATGTAGTTTTAACCCCAGAACCAAAGATTTAGTCCAGAAACCATGCGCTAAAAGAATCAATCCCCAAAACCACGTGCACCGCAGAACTTCAACAGAACAAGAACAAAAACAGACTACAAACAGTAAACGCTCTGGCCATATAAAAAAGGGTACTCGAATGTCATGATACAAAACGAAAATCTGAAAAGTAGCTGTAAGAAGCCAAAATAAAATAGATGGAAAAAGTAGAAAAATGGAAATAAATAAATGCCAGCCAAATACTTGCACCTTCGAAATTCATGTACAAAGAAATCGAAAATCATAACGTGTTAGTCCGTTATAACGAGTATGCATATGATGTATGCAAGCGAGCCTGCCCTACATGCAACCATTGTCTGCTTAGTAAGGTAACCCACCCGGCTTCTAGCCTCAGGAATCAGAATCACTATCCTCTCCGACATTCAGCCAGCTATGTGCCCCTTCATCTGCTTTCAAGGCGGGCTTCGGTGCCTTTGAAACCCCTTCCACCTCATTCTTCAGCGCTCTCTCCCTCTCAGGAGTTGACGGCCTCAGCAATAACGTTTCTGGTCCTCGGCCCTTTAGTTTGCCACCCGACGGGGGGGTAACAGCAGATACAGGTACCATCTCGATAGGTGTGAATAGGCTTTGTGCAGTTGTTGAAGCTGCCGTGCGTGGGGTCAAAAGTGCTCCTCCGGCAGTGGCTACAGGGGGCGGGGGGTAAATATTCATCCCTCCAACCCCAGTGTCGACCGATATTCGCCGGGGGAATGCAGGGCGTGGCTGAGCCAGCCCCCCTGCAGCAGATTCAATCATCACTGGCGGCACTGGCAGGCCAGGTCTAATCATGTCTTCAGCACTAGCAGGCCCTGTGGATGCCGCGCCTGCGGTAGTTGGTCTTGTTCCAGCATATGTCTCTCCTACACTCTCTCTCCAATCCTCGATTGAACTGAATGCCAGACCTCGCTCACCACAGTCTCCCGCTAGCATGAATGTTCCTCTTGTTTCTTGATGTCCTCCGGGTGCTGCAATTCCACCGGAGCTTGTGCTTTCGGCCCTTATATGGGCCCCGAGTGATCCATCCCGGGATTGATCAGGCGGAGGGAGAATAAGTGGCTTAGGTGCTGTTGCTGAGACAGGTGCTGTTATCAATCCGAACACACTACTGATATTGCTGCTACTTGTTGAAGCACTGGATGGGAGAGGCGGCGTCAGTCTCAATTGTTCACCAAGTTTCGGGCTTGGGAAGCCGCGGGCCACAGCGGTGGCTTCAACGCCGCTGGAACCATCTGCAATGAGGTAGCTAGTTCGCTTCATTAGACTATCACCAGTAGCAATACTTTCACTCTCTGTGTTTGCGAAACTTGGAATCGGTGGTCTTGAACCACTCTCCGGCCTTGCTGGCCTGCGCTGGGAGCTTCTAGGGGATAGAGCGTTGACTTCAGGAATTGGCCGTCTTGACCCCGCCGGAGCCTCATCTTCATCACCGCAATCACTTGAGGAACTAGTCGCGGTACTGGCCAGAGATTCCAAAGACATAACTTTCTTCAAGGCTAATTCCTCTTGGTTTGCCAACATACCCATCTCACCACTTCCTCCCGGATATGCTGAAGATCCTCCCGGTTGCTGACGGGTAGAGCTTCTTGAGTCATCCACGAGCGACTGTGGTCTCCTCTGGCTCTCGTATTGATCCGTCCGCTCCCTTTCCCTCTCCCTCTCCCATTCCTCCCTACGTCTTTTCATCTCCTCCTCGTGTTCCCTGACTAAGAATGTTGGCAGAGCCGGCAGAGCCTTGTTATTCCCCTTTACTCTGACGCTAGGACTGGCACTCAGCTCGAAAATTTGCGGCCGCTCTTCAGCTCCATTTTCCTCATCTGGTCTGGGGGGTCTCGGGGGTGGTGGTCCCCGATTTGTGGATGAAGATTGGAGTGATGTAGTGATCGATCCAGGCGCCGAAAGTTCTCGGGAATGCCCAAATCGTTGGAGTACGGAAGATGTCCGCTTTGGTCTCTTCCCTATACTAGACGGAGAGGAAACCACACTCTGCCGCGTCGTCCCACGGGATGGTATTCTATTCCCAATTTGCACTCCTGCGATTGCTGGTTCCGTGGGACTTCCAAGAATGCTCCCAGCCTGAGTCCAGGAGTGATGGCGAATGTGAGTTTTATCTATTGGTGAAGTGGGAGTTGATCTGGTTTTGTTATTGACTGAGGACGAGCGTGACGCTCCTGCTCTATATGCTGAGGCTGGACTTCTGTACATCGTCCCTAGGTCTACTAGCTTATCGCCGGCCCTATTTACGACTGTGGGGCTTGTTATAACCGAGAGGGTCCGCCCACCCCATCTTCCCCCCTTATTGCCCTCCATAATCTGCCTTTCTTTTGCTCTTAACCGACGACGCCATACCACGATTGCTATTATCAAAACCCCAACGAAGCAAAGCCCACCCACAGCTGCACCGATGATCAGGGGGGCGTTATCTGAGGCAGAAGCACGCCGCACAAGCTGATGTTGGCTGGATGAATATCGGGGTGCGCCATAAATCAAGGGAGGCAACGGGACCGTTTCATGCGCTTCCACCGAGCTCAGAGCACGATCTCCATCTTGAACATTCCCCGGACTCCTATCTAAACCTGTTGGCTGGTCAGTATGCTCTAATCCCCACTGTCCATCCGTCACATCCGTTTCATCGACGTCTTGACCCTTTGGAATTGACTGCCTTTTCCACCATCGTATTTTCTCCCTCCTCCTTATCCACCTTCCCTCCCCCGCCCCCCTGATAAATTGGTCCAAATACCTCGTCAGGCTTGAGCTTGAGCTTGAGCGATCGGACGATGAACCTCTCATACTATTTATTAATTATAACTCTCCCCATGAACATATATGCATATATAACGGCTAAGTTGGGTGAGGTTGAACAATTGATCGGTCGGATTAGGACTCGCGGCGTAGGTAGTCGATTGATAGGTCAATCGGGATGAGGTGGCGTTCAGCAGGTCCCAAATTATACCAGGAACCAAAGAACTCAATCGAGCGGCTCTCAAAGAATTGATTATTAACACCGAGTCCGAAAAAAAATCACACTGAAGGAGGCAAGTGAATTCAGAGAAAGCAGTCGCTAAAGGAAAAAAGAGGCGGATGATTGTTCAGTGTGATAGCAGAAGCAGTTAAGTGGGTCTGGAGTTCGGGGGCTGCAGGCGAACGCCCACCGTTTCCCCCACTTGCTTCGGTCCGGGTCCTCGCACCTTTTAATGTTTAATACGCCATATGCGTCAGTGAAAATTATACGGGAACAGAGCAACTGGGGTCCCTGCGAACGTTTGATAAACAATTGGGCGAGTAGGTAGGGGATTCTTGAACGTCCACTAAAAGCTCGCGCGGGTAAAATCTAAAGTGCTTCGTAAGGAAAAATCCTCCAACGGTAGGTTCAGACTCTGCACCGAGACCTTCCGTGCACAGACAAATCGGAGTAAGCCTTACAATAATACAGTGCGCCAAACCACAACTCGCCTGTAAAAAAGAAAAAAAAAACAACGGTGTTTTACCGCCAGGTACATAGATAGCTCCCACAGACTCCACAGCAATTGTTTGTTGTGCACTGTTGGTTCTTGCCGGCGAACTTGCCATATTTGTGCGACGAGCACAGGAGAAAACGCCCTTGTCACTTGCATAATGCAGTGAGCCACATTGCCGGGGTCTGCGGGGCCCTTTAGAACAGTCCACTCACGAATGCGTATGAAGATTGTTTCTGAGGATTCTCTACATATGATATGCATTAGAGCTACTGCCAAATTATCCCGTTAATGGTTCAAGTGTCTGGTGCGCTTGTCCCACGAATTCGTAATTGGCATATATATCTTTGCTACCTTGAAAATAAGGCTTTGCTTTTGCTGACCTCCCCACGAACCCAAATCAATCTGCCTCCTGTGTGATCGTCGTTACAATTTCACGGTGAACCTACGATAGCAGCTTTGGCGCCTTCGAGATCTCGAAATATACAGATGGTATGTGCCTTACCCAGGAACCTGAATACCATACTGGGATCACATCACCTAGGTAGCTGCGAGAATTGCAACACTCTTGTCATCTTGAGAACTATCCCACACAATTGAAGAATACCCATGCCCACAAGATACTGGTATATCATCATACGTCTTGGCAATTCTGGAGGAGCCCAAATTATTGTATAGGTGAACAACTTCTTACCATACATGTATTATATCGTTCTAGGTCATATATACATGTCCGAATAGCAACGAAAACCACACAGAAAAGGGCGAAAATCATCCTCCTTCGGAATTTATGTAAAATTTCAGATTACAGCAGGCTTCACTGGGGAGCCTCTAAGATTGAAATGTTTCTCATATATTTTCTGATTGAACGTAGTGTACTCCAATGAGGTGCAGAGAGCTGACAATGTGGTAGAGGTAAGGGTACAAGGTGATCCCATACACATTTCTATGTATATGAACTAACTCTGCAAAGCCCTCTACGAATTCCAAAAATGTGTGAGTTTTTTCTAAGAGATTTCGACTCCCTACAGGCAATCTAGAAATGGCCAGTTGATTCTTTCTGTGGTTGATATCTTGAATAGTGCAGTTTTGGTGTTAAAAGGCAGTGCCCGAACACGTACATATGACCCGGCATAGTTATATTCTCCGTACTTGTTTATAATTGCGAACACCAAGGTATGCTGTGTGCAGAAACCTCGAGCCCCCCAACCTTGACATCAAGGTCAGCAGGCCACAATTGTTTTCCCCAAATGTATGACAAGTTGATACAACCAGTTCCGATTGCGATAATATATGTTTACCACATTTTTCTATCCGAGGATCGATTAGTATGATAGTATGAGTAATGACCCATGATTCTCAGCCCTAGAACACGGGAAAACTGAAAGCATATCATCCAGTGGCATTGTCGCAGGAGAATGTGGGTCACTCAAGATCGAAAATTGAAAATTCTCCATTTTTTTTATTCTATAAATGGTATCGTATAGTGAACACTTACGGTATCTCGAGTTATTGATAGAGGAAGCCCCACCAGCGAGAACTTTCATTGTGCATCGAGGCTTGGTCTCGAGAGACTTTTTTCACAAAAGGCTGAGGATTCAAGGATTTGCTGGATGACTTAATTATTCCCAATTGAATTGTAACGAGGGAAAGCTCTGCAATCAGAGTTATAAATCTATAAGTAGATATATAGTCTTATATTGATCAAATGTATTAATCACGTGTTTACGCGGGAAGTTGCTATTTTGGGGGATGAAGATTCCTCCGCAGGTACATAGCTGGTTTGCATGGTACATTACTAGAACATACCAAACTCCCGTAATCAACATTACATATTATTATCGGCAAGCCAAAAATTCCCGAGGTCTTGTTTTGAGTGAATACGAACTAAGCAGAATGAATAGACCAGACCTGCTAGAATGCCTCCATGTGCATATACTTGTAACCTATATTTAAATTCACCCTCACAATGATGAAGCCATAAAATATTCCGATGTATCAGGATTGAAGATTGAAAGATATCGATGCCTTATTTGTTTTTCTTTTTTTTTTTTCTTCTTTCTTTTTCAGCCCCTGCGTACCTACGTATTACGTACAGTACCTAGAATACATCAGTAAGTTTTTTTTTTTCTTTTTTTTCTTTTTATTTTTTTTGGTCCGCAGTGCCTTACTCTAGGACAACATGTGGGATCCACTTGAATCCCTTACTTCCGCCATCCGAGTGCACCATGGGAATTGGGTTTTGACGAGGCAACTGCTGTTGAGTTAGTGGCAGGTCCCTGGGGTCATGCAACCAGAAAGAACTATTGGGCATGGGATTCACTACTCGATCCTAGATAGATACCGTACATCATAATGGTGAGACTATACTTATTTGTATATTAGCTTTATCTGAAACTAGCTAATGAAAGTTCAACGTTGCAATTATGTCAGTTTCCGGAGTGATTCGACTTATTTTAGAGTTGCGATAACCGCGTTTACTTATAGTTGAGGCTGTATTAGGACGAGAAATCCCGTTAATATTTCATGTCCTCGATCTATTTCCGAAAAAATTTTGATGTGTCAACTCCGGATCTGGAATTGTGGCGTATAGGTGCCGAGACAAATTTGGGGTATTAAGCATGCCATAGCCACCTGAAGAACAAAGAGGCCGGTGGTCGGTGTTGAGTGAAAGCAAAAAAAATGTGTCCTCTTGAGAGCAGTTATCTTTAGCTACTGGAGCGGTGAGAATGACAGTTCAACTTATAACCTTTGAATCGAATTTGTGGTACCATGCATGTCTCACCTGATGCATTCACGGGCTGATAGTACTGTACATATATAAATTCGTGAGCAGGAAGAAACAAGCACTGCCCCGCCTGATCACAAGCCAATATAACTGCTTGATTTGACACATGTACGCAGGGGGGCTCTTTTCGAGTCCTGGTTGCACAAGGTCTCCCCATTGGTTTTTCTTGCGATCGTGAAGACATAAAGCAGCCCGTCTAATTTGCGTCAAGGAAAAAATGGATTAATTGATTGTGTATTCATAACCAACGGCAAGAAATTCACCTAGTCTGGTTACCATGGTCTCTTTCAAAGTTCAGCATTTCGCCTTCACCATTGCTACCGTTTCAATACTGTTCTCTGGCTTCAGCAATGCCACCAATATCAGGGACGCCCTCCAGAACTATCCCAATCTCTCCAGCTTTCTCGAACTCCTGAACCAGCACAAGGACTTTGAGAATCTTATCAACACAGTGAACCAAAAGACGATTTTAGTTCCAACAAATTCTGCGCTGGTGCTGTCTGTACTGAACAGTCTTTCGTTTACGGACCAGCAAGCTCTTTTGCAGTACCACATTCTGAACGGAACCCAACAGACAAGCAGTTTCGCAGCTCCAGGCGGAGCAACTATGCAAACATTTTTGCAAGGGAACCAGTTTGCCAATTTAGGCGGCGGACAGCCGAACGTCGTGTTTACTAGTAAATTTGGAGATAGTGGTGGGGGAAATGAGACCCAATCTGCTCAGGTGTTCTCTGGTCTCGGGACGAAATCGGCCATCGAACCTCTGAATATTACCTTTAATGGTGGCATTGTACATGCTGTCGATACGTGGGTTTTCCCTGTTGATTAAACTTATAATTTCCAGAGACTGACTAGGACAGTATGCTTTCTCTACCGGAGACCTGTACGTCGACTGCCAAAAAAGTCAACCTCAATGGCCTCATCACAGCCCTGCGTCGTACCAATCTAACAGACTATGTTGACACAACGCCACGCATCACCTGTTTTGCCCCCTCAGACGCTGCGTTCAACAATTCCGGTTCCCCTGACCAGAAGCTCAGCCCAGATTTACTCGCACAGGCATTGAAGTACCATACTCTCCAGGGTGATTACATTGGGTATACCTCTACGTGGAAGGATGGACAGGAACTTACTACATTGGCGGGGGATAGCGTTGTTGTCAAACACGCGGATGGTGTCTGGTGGGTTAATGATGTGAAAGTGCTACAGGCCAATGTGATGACCAGTAATGGAGTGGCACATGTCCTCGATGGGGTGAGTATTTTCAATCCAAAATGAACTGCTATTAGGGCCTGTTGTTCGGCCTTCAATTGCTGATATGAAGATGGGACGGGTGCAGGTGCTTTCTCCTCTCAAGAAGCCAACAAATACCACATCACCAACCGCCACTACCTCGAACCCGAGCACCACAGAAACGAAGAAGAGCGATGCAATTGTATGCAAGGCTACCACAACACTAATACTGGCGCTTTCTCTACCAGTTTTTTATCTTCTGTTATAATTTCGGAGCATTAGCAATGCATATATGCCAAGTGATGTAAGGCTTAGGAGCTAGGGTCGAGCATACTTGTCTGGAGATTCTCTGAATTGGAGGTCGTAATTGTATTATATATATCAATTGGTGTACTTAAATGTAATGAGATGGATATCGAGGATTGGTTCGAACTTTGTCGTAAATGAATAGAGAAGGTTATGCTTGTTAAAAAGTTTGAACGAGAAAGTAGATACACGTACCCACCGCTGATATCCACAGCCTTTCAGCAAGCATCAGTTACAGGGGCGTGAAGTTGTTGGTATGTAACAGGCCACTGTTTCAAGTTAGTACCTCCGCCCAGCGCCTCCATTTTGCAATTCCACATCATGGAAGGTGAATCTGCCTGGATTATAATCCCAAGCCAGTTTGAGTCTTAACAGGCTTCTGTAGGGTGGCATGCGCAGATTAGATTACTTGACAGTCGCGTATGCCAGAAAACTCAACGAAATAGATCTAGATCGACCCACCTTTCGAACGCTGAAGCAAGTTCAGCCGGGCCTATGTATGGAGGCAAACCTTGATCAAATCGGGGATTCTTCTCTAATAGAAGAAACATGAACAGGCTCGGCGGGAGGGCATAAATGAGCATCGAGTTTTGGCCCAGCAAATCTCAAGCGCATAACCATGTAAAGGGTAAATAACTCCCCAATCCCCTATACCCCCAAGTCCCCTAATACGCCCGCAATCCCCTAACACTGCAAACATGTTGCAGACAACTGAAATAGGGACCCCTCACTTCCAGCATGCAGCCGTGACCAAATTGTTAGTATTGATCCAATCAATATCGCGATCTCAGCTGGTCACAAAGGCCGAAAAAAAAAAGGCCCCCAAAGATGGTGTTCAGAAGCGCGGGAGGCTTCCGACATACAAGGTGCACTTCATGCCACTATTAACACCAGGTGTGAGTTGGGAGGGGGTGACGTGAGATGGGTATCGGGGGAAGTTACTAGTGTGCATATGCCAAGCAGTCATGCATGCATATGCAAGTTTCCCAAATAAGAAGAGGACTGCACTTCTCTCTTTAGGCTTTAGCTGGCAAACTCACTCGAGTACTGAAGGAGAATAAAGAAGGACACACCCAGATAAAGCTCAACTCACTCCGATGTAAGGAATCTGTATAAGTGTATTCTATGGACGAAGCTCGTCGACTGAAGCTCGACAACTAAAGCTCGACGATTGAAGCTCGACGACTGAAGCTCTAGCTCTATAATGTATGTATTAAGAAGACAAGAACAAGACGAGGCCATTATATAGAACAAAACCACCTGGGTGCCAAGCCCGACATATTCCCTTTTCGAGCAATTCACAATTCTAAGCGCGTCAGTACTTGGGGTTTTGTGATGAACTTGAAGATGGGAATAAAGATATACAGTAAGTTGGAGTCGACATTCTAGACGGAAGAGGTCATGACGGGCATGACTATTGAAGCTCTTATGTATGTATGTACTGTATGTAATATGCATGTAATATTCGCGCTAAACCTATCATATGCGCGCTAATGCAAGACTCTTATGCAGGGTGAGTACCAAATTCATTGCCACCTAGCATGATGTATGTATGGAGTACCATCGCAGCGATATACGTTTATAGGTGCTCGTGGGTTGTCACCGAACAAATCTACCAGAGGCTTTCCGAACATAACTGCAATTGTGGTTATCCAACTGAGTATCCCAATATGATTCAAAGTCATGTGGACCAGTAAAGGTACATAACTTATCTATTTACATCTTGTGTGAAACGCGTGCACTGACTGTATTGAATATCAACGCTCTATTCTTCATTTGCACTGAATTATTGGTATTTTGACTGCCACGGCTAATTTAACTCACCTAGGTTAGCTGACCGGTTGTACATACCGTCGGACGCTGTAGACTCGCGGAAGAGGAGTAATTAGGACTGAGATTTGATGAGCGGTAGGTAGCTTTTAGAGCTTGGCCTTCCTGAGTATTTCAAGCAGAGAAAACCTTTAAAATGCCCTCCGGGTAACACGGACTACTGTAAAATGCCCTCCACTTAGTGGAACATGTCTAAGATACAAAACTAAACCACTCCGCAGTATACTCAAATCACCCAGCACATCGCGATATCTCTCAGCTCCTGTAGTAGGCTTGTGCTTCGGGGGGGGTCCGCTAATCTGTTCACGCATATTACGCGCTCCTATAGCTATACCAGTACCTAGACTTCATGCGCTTTTTCTATGGCTAATTTACCATGTATGATTACTCCATACACTCTTATAGGCAGGCATGCTTTAAATTACGCGCTGCGATAGCTATCTGTTGGTTAGATGCGGTTCCGCAGTTACAATCACGCTTCAGGGTAATCTTCGCTCAGGTCTGTGCTTGTGGCTCTTGGCGTATGACCAGGCATGCGCTGCCGGTAGGTAGTTGTGTTCCCAATGATAGATTGCCTATTATAGTAGAATATACTCCGTACATAGCACCAAAATATATATCTGTATAATCATAAAATATATAGAGATGATTATTCTAAATACTTTCGCTCTCGGCTAAAGATCATATATGTGCTCTCTATGTTGGTAAGTAATAGCCAACTTGTACTTATAGTGATGTTTATTTATAGAGTATGGTATTACGGTAAGATCTCACTCTGAAGTTCATTCAACACTGTGTATAGGTTTACTCTGACACCCGCACCTACAAACTATGCGAAAATATAAACTACAGTAGTTTAGACATATTAAAGATACCAAATGCAATAGAAGCGAGTGGGGAACACCAGGTTACCCTGAAGCAGGACGGTAACTACAACGCATATCAAACCAACAGATAATTATCGCAGCGCGTAATTTAAAGCATGCCTGCCTTAAGAGTGTATGGAGTAATAAAGCAATCATACATGGTATATTAGCCATAGAAAAAGCGCATGAAGTCTAGGTAGTACTGGTATAGCTATATTAGCGGACCCCCCCGAAGCACAAGCCTACTACAGAAGCACTGAGAGATATCGCCATGTACTAGGTAATTTGAGTATGTTGCGGAGTGTGCTGGGTATGGGCGCGGTATGCTGCTGAGTATGGGCGCGGTATACTGCTGGGTATGGGGACGGGTATGCTGCGCACCTGTGGCATGCAGGGGTCACATAAGCTAAGAATGAGGGGATCGTTGCGAATCCCCTATTCTTAGCTTATCTGCACCCCAGGGGATCCCCCCACCGCAAATTTTCTAGCTAAGCTTGGCGTCAACCGTAGTCGCTTTTGAAAAATATAGCAAAGAACAATGGGGTTTGTGTACGTTTCTTACATATGTGCATATATGTATTCATACCAGCTCATCTGAATTTCCCACCACTATACTATTATTGCCTCCCTAGGAGCGGTGACTAACATCATTGAGACTTCTCGAAATCTCGCATCTTTGGTGAAGATAGAGAATAGAATCTGATAAGATCCAGCCTCTGCAGCGTCTTAAGCTGGCCGATTTAAGACGCTATCGCATCCAGCCTCTGCAGCGTCTTAAGCTGGCCGATTTAAGACGCTATCGCATCCAGCCTCTGCGGCGTCTTAAGCTGGCTGATTTAAGACGCTATCCATCCAGCCTCTGTAACGAGACTAGCCTCTGTCTTACCCTAAACCTGAGCGGGCTTGGCACTGAGCGGGCTTGGTATTGTGCTAGCTTGTTACTTGTAGTAAGCTTGGCATACACTAAATAAAATTACTAGATTGGGAAAACGGGAGGATTACTTAAATTGTAATATTGAAGTGGATAATCGATGTGATGTGATATGTGAGATATGAACAAATTACAAACGGCTATCTATTTCATATTGTATTCCCATACATCGGGGTTCCTAGATCAAAAGTCAAATAGAATATTGGTAGTAGGGTCCGAGTCTATTTAACAAGACTTACAGATAACCGGAATATAAACTCAACTTGTAATAACAGCACCTATATTCTATGTAGACGAGACTATATTGCTGCTAGACTAGTCTGGTTGGCACAACCCCCCCGCAACCTACTATGATTGATAATAATTGAATGTATAATGCTTATATCAAGTTTATATCTTGTGAATCATATTGGTTAGTTAAGTATTATTATTATTACTTGTTTATGGTGCAGTGGATTGGGTTTTGAGTTCAAGTTTATTATAATTGGCAGGTCAGAGGTTCGATTCATCCTTTCATTTTTTCATTTTGGTTTTTTTTAGACTTTATTTCACCATTAAGACTGCGACACAATGCCAAGCCCGCACAATGCCAAGCCCACTCAGTGCCAAAGCACAGGTTTAGGGTAAGACAGAGGCTAGTCTCGTTACAGAGGCTGGATGGATAGCGTCTTAAATCAGCCAGCTTAAGACGCCGCAGAGGCTGGATGCGATAGCGTCTTAAATCGGCCAGCTTAAGACGCTGCAGAGGCTGGATCTTATCAGATTCTATTCTCTATCTTCACCAAAGATGCGAGATTTCGAGAAGTCTCAATGATGTTAGTCACCGCTCCTAGGGAGGCAATAATAGTATAGTGGTGGGAAATTCAGATGAGCTGGTATGAATACATATATGCACATATGTAAGAAACGTACACAAACCCCATTGTTCTTTGCTATATTTTTCAAAAGCGACTACGGTTGACGCCAAGCTTAGCTAGAAAATTTGCGGTGGGGGGATCCCCTGGGGTGCAGATAAGCTAAGAATAGGGGATTCGCAACGATCCCCTCATTCTTAGCTTATGTGACCCCTGCATGCCACAGGTGATGCTGCGTGTCGGTTATACAGGTTATGCTGGGCTGGTATGCTGGGTATGCTGGGTATGCTGGGTATGCTGGGTATGCTAGGTAGGGTATGCTGAACTGCATGGGCGCGTGTTAGTCTGGCATAAAAAAGTGGCCTTTGCATATAGTCATGCCAAGCAGCGAGGTGTTGGTAGTAGAGAGAGTGGTTTAGTGTTGTATGTTAGACATGTTCCACTAAGTGGAGGGCATTTTACAGTAGTCCGTGTTACCCGGAGGGCATTTTAAAGGTTTTCTCATTTCAAGCATAGAGACTACGTTGCTATTTAATCCTTAACTGCTATTCAAAAGTTCAACTTAGTCCCTGACATATAAAGATGAGGGAACCTTGAGATCTCAAGACCTCACACAACGAGCTCCTGCTCCAAGTTTTATTCTATAGAAATTAAGGAGTAATACTCCCCCAAACACATAATCAATATCCGAGGACATATCGCAGCGATATACGTTTATAGGTGCTCGTGAGTTGTCACCGAACAAATCTTCAAGAAGGTTTCCGAACATAACTGCAATTGTGGTTATCCAACTGAGTATCCCAATAAGATTCAAAGTCATGTGGACCAGTAAAGGTACATAACTTACCTAGGTACTTAAATACATCTCCTTGGATTCAATTCTCTGTTCTACATCAATTACATACTGGGGGGCCATTTGTAAATGAAACAAGCACAGTGGATAAATAGAAAAGTAGAAAAATGGAAAGCAACCGTCATCTGGGTACGGACTCCTCTTACAGAGTTTGATTATATAGCTTAATATGTAACTATAAACAAAATAAATCCATCTACGAGTCATCATCTACCTCAACACCCATCTCGTTAAGCTTCTTCTTCGCCTTCGCCTTGGCCCCAGAACCTGTGGTGGGATTACTCAACGTACTGCAAGTTTATAGTTGTAAGTAACGTTTCATGTATTATTCAGACAAATAGCAGAATGCTAGATACTCACGCCTTATACCCGCCAATGACATTTCCAGTATTCTTCTCAAGATCAGACCTTGCTTCAGCGCCTTGTCCTCCACCAGTTCCTTCGCCCCCGCCAAATTGCTCGTCAAGGACTTCCTTGGAATGCTGCTTCGCCTCCTCGGACCGGTCTGGGAACACAGGTGTAAGTTTGTCAACTGCTGCTCATCGAAGGCACTTCCTGCGTCAAGAATGACTTACGAGGGTTACTGATGGTAGCCTTATGCCCGCCAATGACGTTTCCGGGGTTTTTTCCAGACATGTTGGGATCAGAGGTATTGAGTAGAGCCGCTGAGCGAAACTTTCGAGATTGAAGGCGAAATTGTGAAATGCTGTGGTGTACAGGCTTTATTGAGGGGAGGTTGCGAGAAAACATTGTTTCAAGTAGGCAAGACGATGTTTGTATGAATGTCAGCGTTGTATATTTAAGTAGGTGGAGGGATGGAAAACAGGCTGAAGAAACAATGAATAATATACATATACGTAATCTGCTAACCGGTCGAATTGAACAACTAAGCTATTGCCTCTGCTGGACCACATGATCTAAACAAATTGGCTCTCATTCAATGAAGCGGCTAAAGGTGGTTGATCACGAGTTGGCTTTTTTGGGCTTGCGGTGGCTCCAGGGTGATGACGGGGGAGCGTCAGCGGGCCGTTTATACAGGATGTGGTTGTGGATTACCGAAAGGGGCACGAGAACTACTCAAAGGGTACTGGACTCGTAACTTGATACTAGTCTCCTAACCTTAGTTCTGCCAAGCGAGGCGTCCTATGTTTCATCATATAATCATAAATACATCATTATTGTGGACTATTGGGTTCCTTTAGAAGTCTAGGAAATAATATCCGAGAACATGGTGTAATACACCGTGGACTTGGTGGGGACGTTTTTACTCCAAGTCTCGATTTGCTTTCAAAGTCGGTCCCTGAATGGTTGGGTTATTTCATGCCTGGGCGCGTTCAGTTTCCTTGGTTCGGAAGGTTTGACGCCAAGCCTACCTACAGTGGTGTCTCGATATAAGCAACCCCATCGGGATTGGGATTGGCAGCGAGTTTCTTATAACGCGAGGTTTCTTATATCAAGATACATACAAAAAAAACAAAGGAAATGTCTGAGTTGGGTATAAAAGGCGAATGGGAACCTTCGGTGGCATTATAACGCTTCAGACAGAAGAGAGGCTAATAATTTATCTTGCTAGAGCTGATGCAGGTAAGGAGAATAACACTTTGGATGCTTTTTTGTGGTGTAAACTCGTTAAGAAACAATTCGCATGAGGTCATTGCGGCTGAACTCGCGGTATAAAGAAACCTGCACTTTTAGTAAGCGAATACTTAAGCTAGTAACGAGGGTTTCTTATTTTCCCATACAAATTCCGCGGGACTGGAGTATGGTTTCTTATATTGAGAGGTTTCTTTTATCAGGGGTTGCTTCTATCGAGACACCACTGTAGACTAGACGCTTATGTAGAGTACATACTTTACACGTTGTTCCTAGTCTGGTTGACACTCTTTTAACATGAGCCTTAGGCTCTATAGATGTATAGAAAAAAAAAAAAAAAAAAAAATGCTAAAGAAATACCAACGGAAGCACTTCGGACACATCGAGAGGGTACCTATTATAGCACAGATATCAATAGTATTACTACACCAATACCCAATACGGATACAAGTTGCCCAAAACATTCTGTTCACATGTGGACTGGGGCATATCCACATTGTCGCAATTGTTCACGGCCCCTGATATCAATATTTTACACATCCATCCATATACCCGACTTATGCAAGTGTAACTTTTGCTCAGGCAAAAAATATCCGGGTGAAAGCACTACCGGTAGTACTTTCTACATACAGACCCTAACTAGACAAAAGTCTTCGCAATCCACCGGAATCACACCCATAGAGCGAAAAAAATGTTAAAAATCAGTTTAAGCGCTTACAAAAACCAAAAAAAGGATTGTGCAACCAGACTAAATTTAAAGAGAAGAGTATATAATCTCTTTTCTGATTTTTGCAGCCAGGTGCAAAGCTTGGACAGATACAGCAGGTTGAATCCATTTCCAAAAACGCGCTAAATTGTATGGGGAATAGCGTATTTTCCACAACTTTTTAGTCTTGTTGGCACGAGACTACCAACTTTTCAGTTTCAAAAAATTCACCAGAGTAGCCATCCAGTTAAAACTACTTGGACTTAGGAGCTTCATATCAAGCTCAAAACTCAATTCAAAAAAAGCACCCTCAAATCCTCAAGGTAATTGTAATTATGCGAGGACACTTTTGCGATGTATCCAGGGTGTTGTGAAGAGCTTTGTCTAGGGTCTGTAAATACCTCCTCCGCAAATGTTAACGGTCAAGATGATCGATGAGATCAACAACTTGACGTGGAAATTGCATATTGATGAGGGTTGACGTTGAGGTGCAGGATAGCTCGGGAGGTGAGGATGGGGTCTTGGCAGCTCAACAGATGTCAGGAGGAAGGGACCATCTGAACCCAACAAATTGGGATTGGGAAAATCTGGTGTGGTAGATGGAATTGGTGAACTGGTAAATTGGGCTCTGGGGATGGAGATTGTTTTCAGCTTTTAACGCTACGATAACTGAGAGATGTTCATGGTTGGGTGATGGCATCTTGATGTGGGAAACTTGATGGAATGGAGAGGGTGTGAATGCATACCTGGGATTGGGATGCTCATTGGATTGGGTGAAGAGGGGGGAACCCAAGGAACAAGAACTTTGTGTGCTGATTGAAGGTATTTTGCACTTGATAGAGGGCAACTTTCAAGTTGTTGTCGTTGGTTAGCGCCGTTGAACGAAGAAACTAGTCAACCCTGTCCCGTTCCTGAATTTTGGTTGAGTAACTAAGTAGGAGCCGAAGGAAATAAGCAATTTCAGGGGCTCCCAACCGACTGAATCGTGTTACTCTGGAGTTATTTAGGTGATATTGTGCACTTTTGTTTCTTCTGCTGGCTTATCGTTATCTCGAAACCCATCCTCCTACGGCTGTGACCTACTTACGTGCAGTTTTTTCAATTAGAGCGCATGCGGTTACACTCTTCTGACCTACATACATAATACCTACTCCTCACTACACAAACTGACGAGTTTCAATCATACCCTTATTTTTATTATTATTATTTTGGGTTTTCCGGTCTTGACCTCATCTCACCTCATTCCTCTCCACACCTCACATCACACGCTCTGGGACTTTAGCCCGCTTCTGACGAGACTTACCACTTACCTGCCTGCTTCTGCTTACGAGATAGATGAAGAGGGATTGATAGTGGGATTGGTTTGTATATTGAATTGATTTGATAAAACAATACCCAGTTGCTATATCCAACTCAAAACGTTACCAACGTCAAGGTTGTGTTATCGTCTGTTGCGTTTGGCTAGTTGTAGTTCTACGTCTGGTATTAGGTGCTTGAGAAGTATAATACCCCGCCTCCCTCCGTTGGTTCAAATTTCTGCTGCCATGGTGTTGCTTTCAATAAGAGCCGGAATTTGATCTGTTGGAATCTATCAGTCTAAGGAATAAGTTGGGTAGCGACCGATAGATACCTACACTCGGCCATCACTCCGATCTGGGGTGGGGCATGCACATTTTGGGTACCGGTACTTGCGGTTGCTGACAAGTTTCAAAATATAAAGCAGCAGAGGTAGCTTTACAGGCACATTCCTCATCGACATCAGTCCCACTCCCATCACCACCCCCATCACCCTGCACACCACCACAGCTACAATCACATAAACAACCTACTACTACTATTCGAACAGCAGGCCACACAAAGTCAATGGCTTCAGCAGCAGAGGAAGTGGTCTCAGAGGCAAAGGACGCTATAATATCACCAACAGTAGACACGGACGGATCATCACTTTCACCGCCGGCGTCGCCGATACTGTCACAATATATTGGGGGTAACAGATTGGAAGTTGCGAGGCCAGGGGCTGTAAGGGATTTCGTTTCTGCTAATGGGGGTCATACGGTGATAACTTCGGTGAGTTACAGGGGTTTACGTGAGTGTACTGGGGGAGGTAGGGGGCTAATTTTGAATAGGTACTTATCGCCAACAATGGAATTGCGGCAGTCAAGGAGATTAGGAGTGTGAGGAAATGGGCGTATGAAACTTTCGGGGATGAGAGGGCTATACAGTTCACGGTAATGGCCACACCAGAGGACTTGAAGGCCAATGCGGACTACATTAGGATGGCCGACCAGTACGTTGAGGTGAGCTACCAGCGGTGTTTGGTTGATTATCCAGATTTCGTTTGACTAAGGAGCAACATAGGTACCTGGGGGCACGAATAATAATAATTATGCCAATGTGGAATTGATTGTCGATGTTGCAGAGCGAACAGGAGTACACGCAGTCTGGGCTGGATGGTGAGTTATTCTATTGTGCGCGAATAAGCAAGGCGTTGAGTCTTTTGCGGGCGTAGAAGTAGGAAAAGATTTTTGGTTGGCTGACATGTTCTTTTCGGAACGTTACAGGGGTCATGCTAGTGAAAATCCAAATCTCCCCGAGTCACTTGCGATGTCGAAGAACAGGATTGTTTTTATCGGCCCGCCTGGCAACGCTATGCGCTCGCTGGGTGATAAGATCTCATCCACAATTGTCGCCCAACATGCTAAGGTGCCGTGCATTCCGTGGTCTGGAACGGGTGTAGACCAGGTCATTATCGATAAGCAGGGGTTGGTCAGGGTTGCGGATGATGTCTACCGACAGGGATGTGTTCAGACTGCGGAGGAAGCTCTCCAGAAGGCTATGGACATTGGATTCCCGGTGATGATTAAGGCGAGTGAGGGAGGTGGAGGAAAGGGTATTCGAAAGGCAGATGGGGAGGACAATTTTGCTTCCCTCTTTAGTCAGGTTGCGAGTGAAGTCCCTGGGTCGCCAATCTTTGTGATGAAGTTGGCTGGAAATGCTAGGCATTTGGAAGTGCAATTGCTGGCCGATCAGTATGGGAACAATATCTCGTTGTTTGGGCGTGATTGTTCCGTACAAAGGAGACATCAGAAGATTATTGAGGAGGCACCAGTGACTGTTGCTAAACCAGAGACTTTCCATGAGATGGAGAAGGCCGCGGTGAGGTTGGGAAAATTGGTCGGATATGTCTCTGCTGGAACGGTTGAATATCTCTACTCCCATGCCGACGATAGCTTCTATTTCTTGGAATTGAACCCGAGGTTGCAAGTCGAACACCCTACCACGGAGATGGTTACTGGTGTCAATCTTCCGGCTGCGCAGCTCCAAATTGCAATGGGTCTTCCGCTGTATAGGATCAAGGATATTAGGCTTCTCTATGGAACTGACCCTTATGGTTCTAGCGAGATCGATTTTGACTTTTCCAAGGAGGGATCTAGCGAGATTCAACGCCGACCAAAGCCAAAGGGACATACCACAGCATGCCGTATCACTTCAGAAGATCCAGGTGAAGGATTTAAGCCATCTGGTGGTGTTCTGCATGACTTGAACTTCAGGTCTTCATCGAATGTCTGGGGTTACTTCTCTGTTGGTACTGCAAGTAGTATTCACTCCTTCTCGGATTCGCAATTTGGTCACATTTTCGCTTATGGTGAGAACCGTAGTGCGTCAAGGAAGCATATGGTTGTCGCCTTGAAGGAATTGAGCATCCGTGGTGATTTCAGGACGACTGTTGAGTACTTGATTAAACTCTTGGAGACACCGGCTTTCGAGGATAATACTATTACAACTGGATGGCTTGATGAGTTAATTTCTCGGAATTTGACTGTTGAGAGGCCGGACCCAATCCTTGCTGTTGTTGCTGGTGCCGTCACTAAGGCTCATATTGCTAGCGAATCTTGTCTGAATGAGTATAAGTTGTCTTTGGAGAAGGGTCAGGTTCCTGCGAAGGATATTCTCAAGACCGTTTTCCCTATCGATTACATCTACGCCGGAGTGAGATACAAATTCACCGCGACTAGGTCTTCCCTGGACTCCTACCACTTGTTTATCAATGGATCGAAGTGTGCTGTTGGAGTTCGTGCGCTCACTGATGGTGGATTGCTCATTTTGCTTGACGGGAAGTCTCACAATGTCTACTGGAAAGAGGAGGTTGGAGCTACTAGGTTGAGCGTTGACTCAAAGACATGTCTCTTGGAGCAAGAGAATGATCCTACACAGTTGCGAACTCCTTCTCCAGGTAAATTGGTCAAATTCTTGGTCGAGAATGGCGAGCATGTCAAGAAGGGCCAGGCGTATGCTGAGGTTGAAGTTATGAAGATGTACATGCCTTTGGTTACTGCAGAGGATGGTCATGTTCAACTTATCAAGCAGCCAGGTGCTACTCTTGAGGCGGGAGATATTCTTGGAATACTCGCTCTTGATGATCCTTCCCGTGTTAAGCATGCTACTCCTTTTGAGGGACAACTTCCTCCAATGGGTCCTGCTCAGGTCATTGGAAATAAACCACCGCAAAGGTTCACTCAGCTCCTTGGTGTGCTTAATAACATTCTTGATGGATTTGATAACCAGGTCATTATGGCTAGCACTCTTAGGGAGCTTATGGAGGTCTTGAGGAACCCGGATCTGCCGTATGGAGAGTGGAGTGCACAATTTTCTGCTCTATCCTCGAGGATGCCACAGAGGCTGGTCACTCAATTTAGCCAGATTGTGGATAAGGCCAAGTCGAGGAAGGCGGAGTTCCCGAGCAAGGCGTTGGTCAAGACATTTGATAAGTTCTTGGAGGATAATGTGCAGCCGACTGATGTCGACCTCTTGAGGTCTCAGCTAGTGCCATTGACCAATGTTATGAGTCAATATATGGAGGGGCTGAAGGCGCATGAGTTTTATGTTTTTGTTGAGTTGTTGCAGAAATATTACGATGTCGAGAAGTTATTTTCTGTAGGTTTTGCTGGTTTATTTTTGGGATTAGAGGTACTAATGATGTTTGTAGGGACAAAACACCCGTGATGAGGACGTTATTCTTCACCTACGTGATCAGAATAAGGAGGATATCCAGAAGGTTGTGCAGTATGTCCTGTCTCATACTAGGATCGGAGCAAAGAATAACCTTATCATCGCTATCCTGGAGGAATACCGACCAAACAAGCCAACCAATGGAGCCGTGAGCAAGTACTTCCGTACTATCCTTAAGAAGCTCACCGAGCTTGAGTCCCGCCCAACTGCGAAGGTAGCATTGAAGGCAAGGGAAGTCCTGATTCAGTGTGCTTTGCCTTCATTGGAGGAGCGTGCCGGACAGATGGAGCACATCCTTCGCTCAGCAGTCGTGGAATCAAGGTATGGTGAGACTGGCTGGGAACATAGGTCGCCGAAGCTCGACGTTTTGAAGGAGGTCATCGATTCGAAGTATACTGTATTCGATGTCTTGCCTACATTCTTCGGCTACTCTGATCCTTGGGTTTCCCTTGCCGCTTTGGAGGTCTACGTCCGAAGAGCCTACAGGGCATACTCCCTCCAGAGCATCCAATACCACAACCTTGACAGTGAGCCACCGTACCTTGTGACTTGGGATTTCCAGCTCAGGAAGGTTGGTCTCTCTGAGATTGGCTCTATTCAGCCATCTACTCCTGCTACTCCCACTGGCGAAGGTCCAAATCTTTTCAAGAGGATAGGTTCCATCAGTGATCTGTCGTACTTGGTCAAGAATAACGACCCTGAGCCTATGAGGAAAGGTGTCGTGGTTCCAGTTGGCTACGTTGACGAGGCCGATGAGGGTCTCCAAAGGGCCCTTGATGCCCTCCCTAGGAAAGGACATAAGCAAACTAAGTCAAGTGGATTGATGGCCAATTTGTCTGGCAAGCGGCGACCGGCTCCTATTCGCGCAGAGAGCGAGGAGCTCTCGGCGGTTTGCAACGTTGCTGTCCGTGATATAGAGACAAACAATGATGAGGAGATTGAGCAGAAGCTGAGTACGTTAGTCCAGGATGTTAAGGAGGACCTTGTGGATAGGAATGTTCGCCGTGTTACTTTTATTTGCGGCCACAAAGACGGTTCTTACCCTGGATACTTCACTTTCCGAGGTCCCGACTACAAGGAAGACAAGTCTATCCGTCACGTTGAACCCGCATTGGCTTTCCAGCTTGAGCTTGGACGTCTTTCCAACTTCAACATCAAGCCTGTGTTCACTGAGAACCGCAACATTCACGTGTATGAGGCTATTGGCAAGGAAACCCATAGTGACAAAAGGTACTTTACTCGTGCTATTGTCAGGCCTGGTAGGTTGCGTGATGAGATCCCAACTGCGGAATATCTCATCTCTGAGACGAACCGCTTGGTTGATGATATCCTTGACGCGTTGGAGATTATTGGTAACAATAACTCTGACCTTAACCACATTTTCATTAACTTTTCTCCAGTCTTCCCTCTTGTCCCTGAGGAGGTCGAGTCTGCTTTGGCAGGGTTTATTGAGCGATTTGGAAGGCGACTGTGGAGGTTGAGAGTTACTGGTGCGGAGATCCGTATTATCTGTACTGACCCTGCCACTAGTATCGCTTATCCTCTCCGAATGATGATTAACAACGTTTCTGGGTATGTTATTAATGTCGATTTGTATGCGGAGAGGAAGAACGATAAAGGGCAATGGATATTCCATAGCATTGGGTCTGGACCTGGAAACATGCACCTTCGACCTGTTACGACACCGTATGCTGCGAAAGAGTGGTTGCAACCTAAGCGCTATAAGGCTCACTTGATGGGTACACAGTATGTCTACGATTTCCCTGAGTTGTTCAGACAAGCGATCCAGAACAGCTGGAATAAGGCTACCGCGAAGGTTCCAGCACTTAAGGACAAGATGGTTCAAGGCGTTGATGTCTTTGAGTATAAGGAATTGGTCTTGGACGACGGTGAGGGCTTGATTGAAGTACAGAGGGAGCCTGGAACTAATACTCATGGTATGGTTGGGTGGATTGTCACCGCAAGGACGCCAGAATATCCCAGAGGCCGAAGATTCGTCATTATCGCCAATGATATCACTTTCAAGATTGGATCCTTTGGACCACAAGAGGATAGGTTCTTCCACAAGTGCACGGAGCTTGCCAGGAGATTGGGAATTCCCAGGATTTACCTTTCTGCCAACTCTGGTGCTCGTATTGGTATGGCAGAGGAGCTAATTCCCTACTTTTCTGTTGCCTGGAATGACCCTGAGAAGCCGGAGGCTGGCTTTAAGTACCTGTACTTCAGTCTAGAGGCATATGAGGGGCTTAAGGAGAAGAAGAATGTCATCGTGGAGAAGATCGTTGAGGAGGGGGAGACTAGATTCAAGATTACGACTATTATTGGTGCGGAGGATGGCTTGGGAGTGGAGTGTTTGAGAGGATCGGGTTTGATTGCGGGAGCTACCTCGAAGGCATACAAAGATATCTTCACCATTACACTTGTTACTTGTCGTTCCGTTGGTATTGGTGCTTATCTTGTCCGTCTTGGACAGAGGGCTATTCAAATTGAGGGTCAACCAATTGTAGGTCAACCAGGTATTCATTATTTGACAGGAGAGGTGCTAACGGAAATTAGATTCTCACTGGTGCACCTGCTATCAACAAGTTGCTTGGAAGGGAAGTCTATACTTCCAACTTGCAGCTTGGTGGTACCCAGATTATGTACCGCAATGGTGTCTCTCACTTGACTGCCAGCGATGACTTTGAGGGTGTGTCCAAGATCATCGAGTGGTTGGCATATGTCCCAGACCGAAAGGGTCAGCCTGTCCCTGTCACTCCAACTGCGGATACCTGGGACCGTGATATTACCTTCTGGCCACCGCAGAAGAACCCCTATGATGTCCGGTGGCTCATCGGTGGTAAGGAAGACGAGGAGGGTTTCCTTAGTGGTCTCTTTGACCGTGATTCATTCCAGGAAACCCTCAGCGGATGGGCCAGGACTGTCGTTGTTGGCCGCGCTCGCCTTGGTGGTATCCCAGTTGGTGTCATTAGTGTTGAGACTCGCTCCGTTGAGAACGTTACCCCTGCCGACCCTGCAAACCCTGACTCTACTGAGCAAGTCACCCAGGAAGCTGGTCAGGTTTGGTATCCAAACTCTGCGTTCAAAACCGCCCAGGCTATCAATGACTTCAACCACGGGGAGCAGCTTCCTTTGATTATCCTCGCGAACTGGCGTGGTTTCTCTGGTGGCCAGAGGGATATGTACAACGAGGTGCTGAAGTATGGATCCTACATTGTTGATGCCCTTGTCAAGTATGAGCAGCCTATCATTGTCTATATTCCACCATTTGGTGAACTTCGTGGTGGTTCTTGGGTCGTCGTAGACCCGACGATTAACGAGGATATGATGGAAATGTATGCCGATGAGGAGGCCCGTGGTGGTGTTCTTGAACCGGAGGGTATCGTTGGTATCAAGTTCCGTCGTGAGAAGTTGCTCGACACCATGGCTCGTCTTGACCCTACCTATGGAGAATTATACCGACAATTGCAGAATAAGGAGCTTTCTGTGGATCAGCAATCTACTATCAAGGTTAAGATGGTTGAGAGAGAGAAGCTCCTTATGCCAGTCTACCAACAAGTCAGTATCCAATTCGCTGATTTTCACGATCGCGCTGGACGTATGCAGGCAAAGGGTGCTATACGCAAGCCATTACAATGGGTCAACTCTCGACGCTTCTTATACTGGAGGCTGAGGAGGAGACTTAATGAGGAGGCTGTAGTCAAGAAGTTAGTTTCTGCTACGAACAAGAAGGCCAGTAGGAAGGATTGCCTCAAGAGAGTCCAGGGCTGGTTTATGGAGGACTCGGAAAGCAATATGTATGAGGAACAGGATAGGATTGTCGCGGAGTGGTTTGAGGGGAATAGGAAGGATATTAATGCGAAGATGGAGGAGGTTAAAAAGGAGATTGCGGCGGTGGAGATGAGGGATTTGATTATGGCGAATAAGGACGGCGCAATGGCGGGGATTGTGTTGGCGTTGCAGCAGGTACCGGAGGCACAGAGGGCAAAGATGATGGAGTTGTTAGGGGGGGCGAATATGAATTGAATCGAGGGGGTAAAAGAGCAAAAGCTTGGGGAGGAAAATGGAAAAGGAATTGGGAATGGGAATGGGGGATCATATGGAAAATGAGATTGGGAAAATGAGATTGGGAAAAAATAGTAAAGGATTGAAGTAGGTTGTGGTTTTTATAATTTTAGTTGTATTAAATTGCTGGTTTGTGGGTTTTTCTACTTTGGTGTGACTTTATACGGTGAATAGGATAGATCAACTTAGGTATATTCTAACGATGTACATGAATAAACTGTTTTCTCTATTGTTAAACCGTTTAGTCATAATAATGATGTACTTTGGGTACCTTGATATGATTTTCAGGTGGCGTTGCTGTGACATGAAATTGAGCTCGATGAGGTCCTGTGTTACCACAGAAAACTTCATTAGCAACTGCTGGTCATGACTTACTAGCTATATTTATATAAGCTTAGAGATGATTTTAATATTGATATATTTAGCTAATGTCATAACTACGTGTCTCAGTCCTAAGTGAAGCATATTTCAGGTAGCTATTCTGAATATGAATGCAGAGAATAAGAGTCAATATTACAACTCCCATGATCGATTACTACTTGCAATATTTTCGGCACGCAAGCTTGTCAGACTACCTATTGTTGTTTATATACGATTTACCCATTGCTCCACTTTCTGACTTATACCGTGTCCTCCAAGTGAAGCTGATCCATTAACTCGTATATTGGATAGAGCCTGTTCATCCTTCTAGTATTCTGTCCACTGCTCTCTTCTTCAACCCAAACAGTACCCATAATCTCATACCTCCATACCACACTCTGCAAATATCATTAAGCCATCCCCGCTTTGTTAAGAGGCTACATGCTTGAAGAGCAACATCTTGGAATAGCTTGCCACCGTAGGTCTGATGATCTCATCCCCCGCTTTAAATTCACGATATCTTGGCTATTCCCATCTATTATATCATGCTGTGTATCTCCATGAGCTAGATAATGTTGAAACTGGGATAATGTGATAAGGCTAGATAACCTGACGGCAGGATAAGCCGATATGGAGTGGGCTGATACGGAATGAATGACGAGGCTGAGGAATCGGGTGTTCAGGATCAGGGTATTAAAAGGGCGGAGGATCTCCTTATTTTCTACTGTTGTAATCAAGCGAGTGGCTTCTTTCATTCTTTGTATACGAATATACACTTCTCTCTCTCATACGAAATAACGAATTCTTTCAGATAATACTAACCGTTTTAAGGACGAACCACCGAGCTCACGTATGGCATGGTAAATCCGAACTGCTCTGAATTTCTGGCAACTTCGGATTTGATGTCCCTTAACAATATACTTGGTTTTTTGATACGGAAGCTCTCCTCAATAATGTGGGTATGGGTATAATCATTTGAGGAGTTCAATTGTCACTGCTGAGCCGAAAGACCTTAATTCGTACATGACATAATTGCTTATCTCAAACACTGCTATTGACTCTCATATTTCTGGACTCGTATTATACCTTTGCATTGAAGTACCTCTATTGCGAGATTTGTATAAACGGAGTCGGCATATGGCCAACCCTCATCAAATTTGTCAGCCAATATAATGACTGGTTTACTGAGCTCAAACAAGAGAGTACGGTGGTGCAGAGTGTCCGCAGAGATTGGCATCATGGCTTCTTACATTTTGGGTTTGCAGTATGGTAATGATGCACTTCCGTTTGTTTATACCTTTCATGAAGATACAATGAGCATAACATCAAGTCATAGATAGGGTATTCAACTATGAGGATCGACCACCACATTGTAATATCTACAACGCTTCTCCGGAATCACCACCACCTCTGGGAGGGCCTGCTCTAACCTTCACTTTGGTACACATACTATATGGGAGCGAGTAAAATAGGTGAATTGCATTGGATGTGAGTATACTAATGTAAAGGTATTAAAGTAGTTGATATGTGAGCCATAATCAATAAACGCATCAATATACGACTCGATGGATGAGCTATCAAATGTGAGTAGGTGAGTGAAAAGGTGAGTTATTACATATTTACCAAAATGTACTCACATTGGTCCTCACAATTAAATCCACATGGTAAATCCCTTCACCTTCCGCCTCACACCAACAGTTTTTTATTATTAATTTTTTTTTTGTAGTCTTACCCGCGCTCGAACTGTATCGCCAACGTAAAGAACTATAAAAGACCCAAATCACCAACCTAAATCTGAAGCCGAAACCACTACCTCCGGCCTCCTCCGACCTCTATCAAAATCATATACCTCCACAGGCTGTCAGCGTCCTCTAACCTTCATCCCCAGCTGACCACCTTGTACATGAAAAGAGACCGGAGAGCTAAGAAAGATGACGGTATTGTCGTTGGCGACCAAATGATTTTCTCGGGGTCTTTGATTATAGGCTCCTCCCGAAGCTACAGGGAGTTCTAGCAGTGGGCGGCTTATATATGCAAGCTCGAGAAGGTGCCTTCAGTAACTTACATTTGCAGCTCCTAGATAAACCCAAAAACATGTCGGGGGAGGGCGAGCACAGTAGCTATCGGATCAACTGAAAAAAACTTATATACCCATATATATCTCAATAGTCTATGTATGTTATGTAGAACAGGAGATCTTAGGCCCTGTGGACCCTGTGGATGTGCTCTTACTTGTATTTACAGCTCTATACATAGGCTAGCCCAATGCAGTAACCAACAGTCCTCAACTCAAAGTACATGCAAATACGACTACTAGCGCAGATGGTGAGTCAGCAGACTCGAATTTCACGTTGTGTCATCGCCCCAATATCCATGGAAGCAGCAGTTTAATATTATATAGACGGGATTACCTCCACTGATACCAGCAGGCTAACTGTGTACTTCCTAGGCGGCACCTACTGTATATACGGTAGGTATGAGATACCGTATATAGACCATTTTTTTTATTTTAATTTTTGTATACTCAGTACTCCTATGCGACCCATAGACCTAGTCTGGTTGGCACTACCATAGACCATGATGTAACTATAAAAATCTGTGTGATGATCAGGAATTGGTGAACGAGAACATACCCTGTAGCACGTGATGCAGAAGTGCCTTGTCACGTGGTAGCACCCGCCACAGCGAGGAACTCTTGCTGATTCTCTACCGGCATTAGTAAATCAATTACTTAGAAGTGAGGAGGGAAGAAAAAGACAGCATCAGAGGGAAATAACTATAGTATCTCAAGGCCCAACGATGTCGGAGTCTACACCAATATTTGCGATGGAGACTGTGGTGCAGGATTCACATCTGTAAGTTTACCCAGGCGATGTTTGGGCCTGATAACACATTTAGGGGCTTATTGGGTTAATCACTTTTGCTTTGTAGAGACCCCTCCTCCTCCCTCGACTCTAAACGTCACCACTCCGACCTTTCCCGCTCCACCACTCCCCCCCCACCCCTCAAAAAGCACAAATCCGCCCATGACATCGACCACTCCGACCTCGACTCCGAAGCCGGTGCTGACGCCGACGAAACAGCATCCATCTCTTCATCCATCCTCCACCGTCACCACGGCCCCTCCCACGGCCATCGTCGTGCACATCTGCCCCCCTTACCTGACCTCAGATTCGAGCAGAGCTATCTAGCGAGTATAAGCTCTGCGAATGGAGATCCGTGGAGGATATTCTTGATTACGATTAGAGATCAGGTTGTGTTTCCGCTTGTGCAGGGCATGATTTTTAGTCTGGGGATGGCGGGGTGGAGGGCGTGGAATAGTCGTGCGAGGTTTCTTGGACGGGGCCTCGGCGCGAGGGTGAGGAGGTGGTGGTGGGGAGTGAATAGTTGGGAGATTCCAGAGAAGTAACTAGGGGAGTTGGGGTGATGGTGTGGGGGGGAGGTTTGGGAAGGAGGGTATTTGGGAGTAGGATGAACATAGAATGGAGAAAAGGGGAGTTGTTTTGCGTGTTGTGCATGAATCGTTCCATTACGATGCCGGAAAGGGGTTTTCTGTACCTCTACAACTAGAATTCTGATTATATGGTAAGAAAGAGTTTGGAGAAATCAAGGAGGGAATGATCTGCATGATGTTAGTGTCGGGGATTGAAGATAGCTTGTTCTGCTCTATATTATCGAGTATGGCCATGGCCGGTGTGCTGCATTATATGGCCTAGATGATAGACTTGCATCTTGCTCTACAGTATGTATGTACGTACATTCGACTTTCTCAAAAAAGGACACGTAACGTTATGCATGCTAAGTTTGAATTTGGCTTCAGAATATAGTTTGGGTTACCCTGATCTCAGGTGAGTCACACCACCCTAAACTCATCAACAGGAGATGAAGTTGGGTGAGCAGCCTAGGTAAAATGCATACAAATTGAGCCTCTGTGGGCGGCTCTGCGGTTCCGAGTTTTTTTAAAAAAAAATAATAAAAAAAAACTCAGTACTGGTCTGCGCCTAGGAGTGGTAGTCTGGTTGGCACAACACCCTCGGAGAGGTAGGAGTGGGGTGTTGGAACGATGAATCCGCTCTTTCGTGCCCACCAAAGTCAATGGATAGATAGTCTGGTTGGCACGACCCCTACTTTCTTTTAGGCAATGGGCAATGTGGTATCTTCTATACCAGATTAATGCTTCTATCTACTTTTGGAGGAGACAAGGGGTTTACTTAGTCTGGTTGCACAACCCCTCGGTGATTTACGTAGAGGCTGACGGAGCCAAAACGGAACGCGTCTACCTAATCCCGGACTCTTAGTGTTTCAGCAACTAGGCCGAGGACTGCTGATATAAACAGTCTTCTTCTTTACTGGCATAGGAGCTATCATGGATAAAAATTAAGACAGATACTTAAGCTGGCTTTTTGATGATAGAGAGAGAAGTATATAGTGTCGGTGTTAATCAATAAATATATAGTAACGACGGAAACATTTTTCTATCAGAAATATAGCCCTGGCCGTGCCTCAGAGAGAAGTTGCTACTTGCCGAACTACAGCAAGGCTCCAGAAGTCTCCACAACACTGACCTAGTTGCAACCCATATTACTTAACTCTGAACGAAAAGTAATTAGCCTGAAACTTTCACAGACTGATCAAAAGCTGTTGTTGGACCTGAAATCAGCCTATTCCTCTCAACATGAAGAGGAGTATTAATGATGGCAAGCTGATTAATTTAATTTTGGTGTGGTCTTGGCAAAATTTCGTTTCTTTAAACACCACTTGGGATCAGGGCTTTGGGAAGTAAGGCATCTCCTAAACAATGTATTTGGTAATTCGAGTGTGGATGCTAATTCAGATCAAGAACTATTTATTTTTTGTATTCTTCTTGAAAAAACTCGCTTTTGCCGATTATCGCTGTGATTTTGTTAAATGTCTGGACATAAATGGACACGAACTGTAGTTAGCAACAAAACAAAGTCTAGAGATTGATTAAGGTGAGTAACTAAGAACAAAAGGGAAAAAAAAAGTGAGTTTGAAATGTTTAAACTTTCTATTATGAGAGTAGTGAAATGGGATGAACAAGCTACTTGTTAAATGAGAACAACAGATGAAAGAACTTCTGCAGGTCTGACCTGACACTTCAGGGTAACCGCATATACACACGGGACAGCGCAGCATACATACATGACAGAAGCAACTCACAAACCATAACTAACAGTACCAAGCTTCAACCAGACGAAACAGGAATCTGAAAGTCAGTTACGGTGATAAATCTACCTTTTTAAATACCATTCCTTCTACTCCACTCTTACTTCCGTCTCAACCGTAATTGACGAAGCCTCTGATGTTGGGGCGCCATCGGCTTTAGCCTTCCCTTTCCGGAGATTTCCCACTTGCCGTTGACAGGAGGATACACCACCTTGCTTCTCATTCGCGTGGTGTTCTACACCATCTTCATGCATCGTGCATGAACGTGGCATTTTGTGACCCTGCGCGGCTCCGTTGCCACTGTTTCCGGCAGGTCTTGACTGAAACTCAAAATCATAGGCTAAAGGGTTTGTCGTGTGCATACCAGAGGGGAGGCGTAGTACGGTAGGTAGGGAATCCGAGTCCAGCGGGCAGCAACGTCACATATATCAAAAGAAGCAGGGGCAATGCCAGCCTAAGACCGTAGGGAAGATTGGTATGTATGGTTTGTTCTTTTATTGGACTCAACTGACTGCCTGGAACTAGACCAATCCCATAACAGTGTTAACTTACCATATATTCATTTATCTCATATTTGAAGTATATTATCCAAATTGTCCAGCACCCCTTTTCCGAAGTGTTCTCGAAAAAACTCACAGCAGTGCGATTGGAGACTCCTCCAAATTTCCGCAGAGTAAAACGTCATCAGCTGACGGGGGATATGTGCACATACGAAGGCGGGAAAAGAATAGCTTTCAGCGCTCTTGTAACGGCTTTTAGATGCATCCTTGAAATCTCTTGTTACTTCGAATTCTATCTACTGACGAACAACCAATAACTGAAGGGGAAAAGATTAAGAAACTTGTACCACCTGAATACCATCAATACCTCCAACTCTTCCAAAAAGCAGTAGCTGAAGTTCTCCCTCCTCATCGACCCTATGATCACAAGATCCCTCTTAAGGAAGGATTTACCCCTCCATTCGGTCCTCTTTACTCCCTATCAAAATTCGAACTACAAGCTCTTAAGACATGGTTGGAAGAAAACTTGTCAAAAGGGTTTATTCGTGCATCTTCATCTCCAGCTGGTGCACCAATTTTATTCGTAAAGAAAAAGGATGGATCTCTACGTCTATGTGTTGATTATCGAGGACTCAATGAAAGCACCATCAAAAATCGATACCTATTACCCCTTATTCGTGAAACTCTCCACCAACTTTCAAAAGCCAAATACTACACTACTCTCGATATTCGAACCGCCTACAATCTAGTTCGAATAGCTGCAGGTGAAGAATGGAAAACGGCATTTAGAACATGATACGGACTATATGAATCTTTAGTTATACCCTTCGGCCTTACCAATGCTCCTGTCAGCTTCCAACACTTCATTAATGATGTCCTTCACCCTTTTCTGGACAACTTCTGTACTGCCTATCTTGACGATATCTTAATCTATAGTAATACACTGGAAGAACACCGAACTCATGTTACCAAGGTCCTCGATGCACTTCAAAATGCTGGTCTATATCTAAAACCAGAAAAATGCGAATTCCATAAGACAAAGGTCCACTACTTAGGCATGATCATTTCAGCAGAAGGCATTCAGATGGATCCAGGCAGTGTGCAAGCATTAAATTGCATCTCACTCTCATGAGGTCACCAAAATCATCAATAACACTGTAGATCCCTGGGAAAACGGGAGTACAGTAAGTAGAATTTTACTTCGTTGGCTTGTTTAAATGTCCTACTCTGAGGAGCAGATAGGAGTGATGTTTGAAATCAACCGGTGAAAATGGTGTCTGAGGTGAAGTTTGATAAAGGGTTTGAGGGTAAGTTTGTTACACGACGTGGCGTAAATTCAGACCTCATTCAGTAACGCCACATTCTTGTGACGACAAACCGCATCTGCTACCTGACCGTCAGCATCCACTAAAAAAAATTTCCAAAGTCTGTCGGCTTTGAAATTGATAATGGCCCCATGACTGAGGTATTATGACTTCACCTCAGAGTGAATTGGAAAGAGGACGACAGGTTTTTATATTAATTATTTCGTTCAAGCCTCGATGCCTCTCAAGAATTCGCATTAACAAAGGCTCGAGCATGATAAAATATGGCCGAATACCTAAGTATGTTAGTCTGATTGGCACAACATGTGGAGGGTGTTGTGCTAACCAGACTATAAGTATGTATGATCTATATCTAATGTCAAGTCATCTACTCAGCATTACTTAAGCACACCACCAAAGAAACTTTTGGGAAACATTTACTCCAGATCCGCCCAAACCGATACCAATGAATGCAAACTAAAAGCCCATACCACCACCTTGATTCATCACGCAGGCCCTCCTCCATTTCCATGCCCTTTGCTGTTGAGAAGTAGCCGGGGTTTTATATAGCCCTCATCCAGCTGCCTGAACCATTCTGCATGATCATCTGTAGTGCTTGATAGAAGTCCTGTCAATTGGCTAATTGCACTTCCCGCTGAAAGCGAGGCTCCGAATGTGCTACTACCAACGCCCACGTCGCCTCCCTCAGACGGTTCTGACCTTGACCTATCTAAGCTCTTTGCCCGTGGCATCGGCGCCATGGGAGGTAGTTCGCTATCGCTATCGTATTCAGAAGGAGCTGTCATATCTTGGCTCGATGAGGGTGTTGGGAAGCTGTGCTGCGTTGAAGACTGCCGGTCAAGGGACTCGATCTCCTAGATGTTCTCGATTCCGGGCGGTCGATAGGCGTTAGTGTTGATTGCGTACTATATACAGTTCCACTTGCCCCGACCGAGCCCAACTGCATGGAACCGTCTACATATCCTGGACGCTTGTGGTAGGGCGTTGGTGCCTCGATATCAAATTCGTCGTCGCTGTCGATTTCTTCAACCACACCCGTTCGGATTCCAAGAATCTCGAGCATGCGAGCAGTTGTCCCCCCAAACACAATCACTGTCAATACGACGACCACCAAAATCGTCATTCGTAGGGCGGGCGCATTCTTCCCCGTCAAGCTGGCAGCCAGAGCCACCCCTACGGCGCCACGAAGCCCAGCCCAAAATAGCATAGCCTGGTAAGCATGAGGTAGTTCTTCCGTCACTGTTCTTCCTCGCCTTTTAGCTCGGAATGCAATCGTTGCATTGATGAGCTTCGACAATGGGAAAACAGCAACCCATCGAGCAATACAGATTGCAACAGTAGTCATGATAATGAATAGCGGCTTGAAGCGAAGCTCATTATCTGTGAACAATGACAAACCCAGATAAATGAAAATAAAATTCTCAGATAGTTGTGCTAGGACCTGAAAGATGTATTTAGTCGTGAGTTGGGTGCGCCGAGACATGTTGTAATAGGCGTAGTGTTTGAGGGTTATTCCACAAAAGAGCAGTGAGACGATTCCTAACCACGTTTCAGTATAAGAGATGACGTGTGATAATCAGATATACAACTTACCAGACATACGACATCCATTGGAAAAGAAATAGGATGCATAGGCAACCAAGAGAACTATACAAGATTCGATCCTAGGGAATCTTCGTATATAGGTGTGTTTTAATAGCAAGGCAGTAGCAATCCCAACGAATACACCAATCAGAAGTGATGCCATGAAAACAATAAAGAATATACCAATACCCTTGAAGAAACTTCCAACATGTGCATGTCCATGAAATTGTTGGGCTGTTTCGAACATGACAATTGCTACTGCATCGTTGAGGATGCTCTCCCCAAAGATAACTGTATAAAGCTTGGGGTCAACTTTGTAGGTGTTGAATATCGCAAGAATAGTGACTGGGTCTGTAGCTGATAGAGTAGCACCCACGCAGATGGCCTCGACGAAGGAGATACTAAGGCCATCTAAATGTAGTAGCGACCACACAAACAGTAGAACCCTAAAATCTGTAAGCGGGCACCCACGAGTTGATAAATTGATTTAGGGTGATACATACCCAACAACTATGGCTGAGATAAAAGTTCCAGCGAATGCAAAAGTCAAGATGGTGCCAATATTTCGAAAGAAGTTCGCCTTGTACGGTCAGTCATCGAACGCCTAGAACTTCGTTTCAACTTCAGTCATAACACACCTGATGCAGCTCATACCCTGAATTCAATATAATGGGTGGTAATAGTAGGTTGAAGAAGAACTGATAATCGAACTTCATAAGGTCTTGGATGTATTTTAAACCTGTGGCTCGAATAACCAGGCCCACGAACATGCCTATAGCATGGCTATTTTAGATCTTTGCCCCTATGGTTCACCTGGTTGGGAAACACACCAGCAAAAATAGATATAACGGTTTCATGCACTGCCTGAATTTTCTTCAGTTGTAGGTAATAACTTGTGAACAGCGCTGCTATAAGCAGGGCAACTAGGATAAAGAGTGCCCATGATGAGAATATTTCCTTCTCAGGATTGCTTGGTTCTACAGGAGAAACTCATTATTAGCTTTCTAGAGAGCTAGATTGCGGAGGGGCACCACAGTAGGATATAACCTTGTGTATCAGGGTCCTCTGCTTCTCGCTCTGTAGATCCAGTCAGTGCAAACTCCACAAATACGTAATAGATGGTTAGTTACACGCACTAAGCAGGCCGGACAGTAAATCAGTTGCAAACGACAGCATGGGGAAGAGCTGGTGATAAGAAGGGCCTGCACGATGCAGCTTGACAGATGCTTGGTGCTCGGAGGTTTGCGCCAGATCTGCAGAAGGGCTAGGATCGGTTGTGCCACTTAACTAGTGTGATTTCGTACAAGACTACATAATGTACAAGTACTTGTATAATTAGCAACTTGGAATAACTATTGTGGCGGACTATAAATCTTGGCATGCTGCTTGGGAATACAACACTATACCAATCTCTATACTAGTCATGACCCTTTAGTCACAACTTGCTGAACCGGACTGCATAATAGTCTGGTTGGCACAACACCCTCGTAGACTGCATAAATCCCCAGGATCCTGTCCGGTTTAGACTAGCGTCCGATATAACAAAATTTTGCGGGCAGGGCAGTAAAATCTCAAATCAAAGGAAAGAAGCATATCGGAAGGCATATTTCCAGTCTCGCTACAATAATAAGTAAGATCTATAATGTTCTGACAGTGTTAGGAGGTCGCTAATAATATTATAGGATGGGCAATAAGCGGGCTTTCTTTCTGAGAAAGAAATATGAGATCTGTCAACCTCTTTTTCCAAAGCATGTATGTTTATGCTCTTGCTTTTCCGCACACTCCAACTCAACTCTCCATCCAAGACTTGGTTGATACTATCAGTCAGGCACAAGAAGGACTTAAATATTATCAGCAGAAGCATAAGGTTCAAGCATCACTTAAGGACATCTGGGTTCCAACTTCCTCTCCCTCAGGTACCCCGTCCGGTTCTGCTAATTAATTTTCTATGTATATATTTCTTTATTCTTGAGATTGCTTGTCCGGTTCGGTTTACTATTTGTCCGGTATAGCCAATAAAATTTTGCGCTGTAGTTCCAAAATCGCCAAAGCCCGTCCGTAATAGCAAGTTTTCCGGTTAAAGGCGTTCCGGTTTAGCAAGTTGTGACTGTAGTGCAAGCCAGACTATGTAGTCATGACTCAATGAACAAGGACGGTGAGTCTATGCGAGAAGCTCTTAGTATATGCAAAGGTTCCCCTTATATGCAGAGTGGCTAACAAGCTATTTGGCTCGGTGCATCAGCCATAATGCAGACCAGCTCTAACCGCCAGCGAAAATGCCAGTTCTCCGACCAGCTCTATATCCAGCTCTTCCGACAGCGAAAAAGCCAGCTCTACCGACCAGCTCTACCGACCAGCTCTTCCGCCAGCGAAAATGCCAGCTCTACAGACCAGTTCTAATGCCAGTTCTCCGACCAGCTCTATAGCCAGCTCTTCTGACAGCGAAAATGCCAGCTCTACTGACCAGCTCTTTTCTGAGCTCCGTACTTTCCCACTTTAGTGATTCTGTCTTAGGACTATTATTGTCTCCCAGCCATTCCAGATTGTGTATTTCTTGGTGGATTCTTCTGCGGACTGTACTTTTCACTTTCTATCCCTCTACCTGTTACCTTATAGTGTTATCCATCGGTCTCCTTTACCTCATATTGTTGTCTCCTGCATTTTGCTCTGCCTATTACCTGATTCCATTATCCAGCGTCAACTTGCCTGTGCTCTATCTATATCCAATATTAGGTGTGTTTCTATAGCATAGATTTTGTATCTCTATTAACCAAAATTACAGAACATAATGACAATTCATCTTGGTCAATGCTTTAATACATGGGAGGACCTACGGTCTGAACTTGAAGATTGGGCAATTAGTGCACAGTTTGATTTTAAAGCACAGAAGAAGGATAAATCATGAGCGGTTTATGTGTGTAAACATGAATCTAATGGATGTCAATGGTGGTTGATGGCCTCTAGCAATCAAGCTGCAGATATTGAGGTGAAAGTCATACATTCACAACATACCTGTGCTGGAATGAGGCACAGCTTGACTAAATTTGTCTATGGCCCACGCTATCAATGACCATGAATTACTGTTTTCTCTTTCTCAGCTTTCACTTTCTCTGCTTTCTCTTTCTCCGCTTTCAGTAGGTTATCAATTGCCTTTCGTATTGCTTCGATCTGTGTCTTTAGTTCTTGAATTTGAGTGTTGAATTCTTTTTTGAATTCTACGAACTCGGTCTTGGTCACAAATTCAGTTGCTAAGGTCTCAAAAGTCAATCCTGCCCTAGAGATTAATTTCACATACAGAATATGGAACAGAGCAAGGAACAAGGTGATTGATTTACCATGGAAGGTTTCTTGTCTTGTAGCAATCTCCATTCCTGAACTGTCATAACATTTCTGCCTAGGAGCTGTTAGTTTCTCTGAACTCCTGACATGGGATCAAGTGACCAGAATCTACTTACGAAGATACCAACTCAGATATCACGCTGAGTACAGATGACTCTCGTTACAAGCATATCGTCGGGACGGGGGGAAGGTATGCTTATAACCAATATATACTTATAGCTAGAGAAATTTATTACTAGGTAGGAAAGCCTGCGGAATGACACAATAAATAGTAGACATGCATGCAAATAAGAGAGAGGCATCAGGAAGAGGAGGAGGATGCTCCGGAAGGACCCAAAATATCAGTTATCCTGCGCTGGACATGCTGCCGCCTGCGTTCCATCTCCTGAATCTACATCGGAGGGGCCTCGAGGTCTTTTCGGATTGAGGATTTTACTGATTTGAGATTGTGTAAGCTCCTTATTGGGGTTTTGTGCAGCGTTTAAGGTACCTAGTCCCCGCGTTTTCTGCAGCATACGTTCGGATGGCTTGTCGCTCACTCTCTGACCATGCTTGTCGTTGCGGAACATGTGGAGATCCATGAGAATTAGGCAACTGAGTAAGTAGTAGTAAGGCTTGTTCTTAGTTAGTCTGGTTGGCACGGGCACAACAACTGTATTTAGCTTAGCCTGCAGGAACTTAAGAATACAACGCTACTGAATACAGGTCCCATCTTGGATGCATGAGTAATATATGATATGTACAAAAAAAATAAAATAAAGGGAAGTCTATGACAAAGAAGGTCCTGCAAGTTTAAGATGTAGTCATGTGGTATGCCATCCAACCAGATGGCCATACCATTAGTTCTGTAATTCACCCTCTCCCGGCGCTAATGCCTCAACCAACTTCCGCAAGGCATCCCTTGCCTCGCCAAATGCCTCCCTGTTGACCACTCCAACCCTCACCTCATCATGCAACAACCAATCACGCTTTCCTCCGCTTGCAAACTCCATCCCACCCGTGCCCTCGCCTCCCACGTCTGCCTCACCCTCCGGGACAATCATACATAGCCTCGACCCCTCTATCCCCCATAATGTCCTCCTCCACCGCCTGGCAACGGCTTTGAACCCCTCAAATCCCGCTCTAAACCGCCCCAACAACCCCTCAAACCTCCTCTCATCAGCGACTATGTTTGTCACTTTGTGTGTCATAACCGTCTGCTCATCTGCAAATATCCACGTCTTCAAAGGATGCGAGCGTGGCCAGATATCTTCCATTATGTCCCTCTGCTTAGGGTTGGAGTCCGGTATCACAGGATAACAACATACCCACAACAATACATAGAGGAAACTCTCAAGGTCATGTCTATACCGATGCATTTCTCCATTGCCCAACACCCCCATCGCAATAAATGGATACGTCCCAGTACGATCTGCAGCACCTGATGTTCGACCATCAGTAGAACCTAGTTCAATGGCATAGTCTAGGTCAATTAGCGCCCCATACAAATGCATTAGGGTCCACCCAATAACATCTGCCTCCCTGGTCCCTCCTAA
This sequence comes from Terfezia claveryi, assembly GCA_015179025.1. NCBI lineage: Eukaryota > Fungi > Ascomycota > Pezizomycetes > Pezizales > Pezizaceae > Terfezia > Terfezia claveryi. Next base: position 244,776 of record WHUX01000035.1, on the reverse strand, counting down.
AATCCATTGGTGAACTGCAACTTGAGGTTTGCTTGTATATATAATATTCTGCGGTGACAAATCTCTATGCAGTATCCCTCCATCAAAGTACAACGATGCATGACCCACTAACCCCGCAAACAACCCTTTCGCGACTTGTGATGGGGATAGGTTTTCGTCACTAATTGCTCTGCCGGAGGGGGTGAGGATAAGTCGGGTGAGGTGGCGATTATGTGATTTTGATGCTAGGCAATAGTCGAAGCGCACATTGGTAGCGATATCCTCATAGGTATCGTATGCAACTAGAGTAGCGAGCCCGATCACATGGTGGGAGGCTGCAAGCTGGTAAAGAGATGCCTCTGACGGTCGTGTGCTGCTCCGCCAACTGTATTTAATTGCGACAGGAGTGCCACCAATAGTGCCGAGCCATACACGAGTGCCACGAGTAACAATTCCAGAGGCGACGAAGAGAAGACGATTCATTAACGCTTCGCCTTCGTACGGCGTGGATGGTGACATGCGCATCTTCCACGGGAGGGAATCATTGAGTGGAAAGGGGTTTTCAGGTGGAAAATGGTTGGTAATAATACTACTGACGTGAAACCCAACCGCCTCTGGAGGCAAGAACGGGATTGCGTATAGGCAGCGAACAATAGTGCCTAACTGGCGACTAGTAGATTGATAATCTAACTCCATTGACCCTATAGCGCCGGCTCGGTCGAATCTCCAGAATGTGAGTTGTGGACTGATATTTGATGTTACAATACCAAGGACTGCAGTGCGGAAGGGTTGCGCAATGAAGACTTGTTCTGCATACTGGGCGAGTTGGATGAAGGGCTTGGAGCCTTTCGACTGGTGCTCGCCAACTACTAGGATAGAGTTCCATTTTGGAGTCTTGGCGTCATCACCCACAGTAAGCATAAAGTCGGGGCGTAACTTCCCGTTGCGCGCACCAGTGGGAGTCTTGGTGCATACCCACGTTGACTGAACCATAGCTGGAGTGGGATTATTGGCATTGCAGATTGCATTTGCTAGGCGGCAGAACCACTCGGGAAAATTTGTGTTTGTGTAGGCGGGGGGCGTACAAGTATACTGCCTTGTATTCTGATGGTATCGCACCCCGTCAGCAGGAGGCAAGGATCGTGCAACAGCCGCAAGAAGGAAGTCTGCCTCGGGGACATGAAGGTCCCAAGAGTCGCGGAGGAGAAAGTCTTCCGGAAAGGTGGCAGATTGGTGTGTGACCTGAAGGAGTTCTGAGGCAATAAGGGGTGAGACGTGTTTTGCGGAGCGGTAGTGGCGGTGGCGTTTTGCGGAGCTGGTGTGGCCGCGGTCGAGTTGGGCAGCTTCGAGGGAGAGAGGAATGCTGACTGCTTTGCGCTTGCAAGGGGTGGAAGATCGCAAGTACGGGAGTGGGGCTGAGGAGGCACGTTAGTTTCAAATGCGGGGTTTATGGAGGAGCTATTAGCAGGCACATACCGGATCCCACGGAAACGCCAACGGTGGCAGCTGGAGTGGACATGAAGATGATAGTCGGACGGGATCGGTATGGTGCCGGCAGTCTAGAGGGTACCATTCTTGGCAAAATCGGACATTCGTCCTGAGCCTTAGTCAGCATGGATTAATTACATATTATTTTTTTTTTTTTTGTGAGACGCGAAATAGATTGCCAACCGCACCGAACAATGCCTCCACTCAGCAAAAAAAGAAAAGCGTGTATTGCTTCCACCGCGAAAGCTTGCGAAGCTCGTAAAGCTCAAAGAGTACTATCTGATGATAGTACAGAATTTCACTTCGACAGTGAAGCGGAGGATTCGGAGCTTGATCTTGGGGCGGATGACGAAGAACTAGTTATAGAAGGAGATGCTTTGGCACGCTTGATGGCTATAGCTAGTAGCATAGCAGAGTTCAAAGATCGTGTATATAAAAGCCACCGTAGAACTCATGTACTAAATGGAGACTAGTCTGGCCCCCACACCATGCAGATATTTCCTATTTCGGCAAATTTAGTCTCTCTTGGCCTCTCTTGGCACCGGACATTTATTGGCCTTTACATACAAAATGATCTTTCCTTTTTACCTATCTACTCACTCAGTTTTTTTTATTTTTTATTTTTACAACGTAATTATTGTTCTCTATAGCCAATACTATCGATTTTACGTTAAAAATATTCGAGTTCTGTTATGGTGGTGTTGTTGATACGTTAGTGGCACACCCCCTTAAAATGGTACCCTCTAGACTGCCGGCACCATAGTCTGGTTGGCACTGGGATCGGATGATCTTAGTCAGCACGTAGTCAGCAGCAACAAGAGCCAGACGTAAAGAAATCGGGAGAATAACACGCGGTGCGGGTTGTGTAGTAGATAGAGCCACGTAGTAGTCTCGTACCCCTCGTAGAGCCTCGTGAGCCTCGTAGAGAGTAGTCGTTCGTAGAGAGAGGTGTAGTCTGGTACATACACGACACGCGGAGGGAATGGTCTGCACCAGGGGCGTGTGTAGGGCGGACTTTTGTGTGAGCCTCCGTTCGGCTATTGAGAAGTAAAAGGTTCGGATGGGTTTCGGTTCGGAGCAGGCGGGGTGAATATTCAATCCGAATGGTGCTACTTTTGGTTACACTCACAGGAAGAGGTATTGGCCAAAAAGGGACAAGGTACCTGTGTGTGATTTCTCAAAAAGGCTAGTCTGGTTAAAAAGGCAACCATCCAACGCTACCGAATCAAGAAGTCAAAAATTCTAAATACCCATTGCGTGCTGCGGTGGGAGACTTTTGGTCACCCACCGCAGTACTAGGTAGCCTGGCGATCTGAAGCTTAGATATGGCAGAGCGGACGGGATGCCTCGTTTTCTTCAGTCTATGGTCGTAGATGCATTTGAATACAGAGGGATGCAATTATCTTCCACTCGGTGGCGATCATATACTGGCACACTAAAAGCTAGACTAAGTCTGAAGCCGGGGAACGTTCTATAAGGTTTCTTAGTCTGGCGTTTGCAGCTAGATTACTCTTCTTCTTCTTCATGGTCATCAAATAGGCAGGATGTTGAGATCCAGCAGTCATTTTATCTTCTTCAGTACCTAGTTCCATCATTCCTTGCTTCTCTTCCCCCCTTCCGTCTCCATACCATCCCACCCTATCATAACCTACTGTATCTGCCAAGTCAAAGATGCAAACCCAGGCTTGGTTCCGGATCGCCAACCCGCAAAGTCCATGGACTAAAGTGTCGTTAGTGGGTCTTGACGATGTAGACGACCTCAGGGAGGCGATGCAAAGAAAATGCCTCATACACTGGGAGGTTATGATCCTGCTCAACTCACCATTATGGTCAAATACGGCGACAAAGACCCTAAAGATGCCGTGCCGCTCGATCATGAGGAAGATGGGATTCCTCGGTTACATGTACTACCTCTTACATAGAAGGAGTTAGACGAGGCTCCGGTGATACCTCCCATCACCAAAAAACAACCCACTAAAGTGGGACCCAAGGCAGCGAAATCCCCAACTGACATACACAAGAAGCCAACAAAGCCAGTCAAAGAGAAGGAGGAGTACATTGACACTAGGGCATTTGTGGTGCATGGAATACCCTGCCAGAGACCCGTGGCAGATACAACACAGGATGTGAGGAAAACAGGAATGCGGGGGTTATAGGAGCACGGTGGCTCCTGGGAGGTCAGAGGAGAATGGGCAAGGCCACTAGTTCGGTGGTTATTTTCCTTAAGAGTCCGCTCTCTTTTCATGTACAGGGTGGTCAGATGAGGATGAAGGTACGCGGTCACTGGCTACCTGTGGATGTATATGATTTTGAGAGGGGTAGGGTGAGGCCGGAGGTCAGAGGCACAGATGTAGGTTCCGACTCGGGTTCCGACTTGGGTTGGTAATTTGGGTCACTTTCACAGTTCCTTTACGTTGGGGAGATACAGATGTAAGTAGCCCTTCCTGTTGTTCCGTAGGTGTACCGAGTCTTTAAAGGCGAGGGAACGGGGCCGTCGCATGACAATTATGTCGAATCGACGTACAGACTCTAAAAAAAAAAAAAAAAAAAAAACTACCTCTTACACTGAGAAGATTCGGTTCTTCCTCTTCCTTCCATTTGGTGAGTGACACTTATGTCGTTTTTTAATGCGGACTCCACGCTAACTATCACCAACGACTTTAGGGTCTTATGAGGGCATCAAGAAAAAGTATGGGAACACAGCCAGTTGTGAGTATACCTTTACTAACCTGTCACTAGGTTAAAGTACCACCCGCCAAAAGACAACGTCCACTGTTGGATGCGCTTGGGAGTATCAGCGTGCAGAAGATTTGGAGAGAGCACTTGAAGTTCAGTATAAGGCCTTTAATACCGAATGTCTCGACGAAAATACTGCACCGTTGTTTCTGATGCTTGGTGGTGCCGGAACCGGAAAATCCAGGAATGCGAAAGAATTCCATGATACGTTGATAGAATTCGCCCAATCACAGCAGCTGAAAGGCAGGTTGGAGAAGGCTAAGGTATTTCACATCTCCTTAGAGAATTGTAACACTCCCCTTGGCCCGGAGATCGCGAAGGGAGTTCAGGCGCCCGGATGCTTGCACAGGTGCAGGAATGTCCCCTCTGTGACGTATTATGCTATCCGGATCTGCCAGTGCCAGATAAGCTGTGCCGACAGCTTGCTGGAAATGAGAATATAGCCTACAAGGATTTCACGGCTGTTATAGTTGTCGATGGCTTGGGATCTCTTCTATCATCCCCTGAAGATAGGAAAAACAAAAATTCTCCCTTCTATTGTGCCCTGATTGCTTGTGCAGACCTCGCATTACAGGGTGCATTCATCATCCCTTTGTGCACCGCTACCCCCAAGAAAGTATCTGGCTGATACCAACCGACGTCGAGTTTTTTTAGAACTCCCTCCTCTTTATCCGCCAGTCATTAAAGCAAGCGGCAAGCCGGCATTTCCAACGGGCTTGTGAACGATCTTCTCGTGGGCGACTGTGGGGGTCATGGGAGGGCTCTCGAAGCTCTTTATCAAGCACATCAAACCGAGAGTCTTGAAAACGTAACCAACCATGATGATCTGGTATGTATCTATTTTAAAGAGAAATACGGAGATGGGTTTCTACGAGAGTCTCATGAGTATATCGCGATACTTAAATTAGTACTATCCAGGACTCTGCTTACGCGGACTTCAACCATTGCGGGAACTAATTTAACTGTCGAGTTGGTTGAAAGAAACGGGTTGCTTCGGTTCGAGTCAACGATGGAAGCCCAGGATATGGGTTATCTTTCAGTGCCATTTATCTTAAAACATTGTTCGAAGAGCCCAAAACCAAAGATACAAGATGTGCCCGTAAATATAAGCAATGGGACACGACCTTGATCCTCCATAACACTAAATTAGGTGGTGCCAGTCGTGCAATTCCGATATAAAACTGAATCAGATGGCGCCAGCCCAGTCCATGTAATCCCAGTCGTAACATTACTCCCCCTCTGTTCCCACCGATGACAATCTCAATCGTAATAGGAAAATCAAAAAACAAAATGAGAATTTCATGAAATCAAATGCCATCTTGCAAATGATGAATTGTCGGAATCAACAAGTCAATGCACTACAGACTATAGTCTCAGTGTTTCTAAATGCAAATCATAATAAATCGCCCAAGCTTTGAGGTTTTGGGAGAGCTCAATTTATGTGGATCTTATACCCATTTAAACCTCGTATTGAAGCGGATTGCGAGAGATATGAGAGAGCAGTTGCGTAATGAAACGGGGAAACTAGTGAAGCTAGGGAGTGGTAGTGATGAGGATACGGTGGATGACGATGGTGCGGGATAGCAGGGCGTCGGAGAAGCAGGACATGGAGAAATTGCCTCGAGGGATGAAGTTGGTGCTTGACAATCCCAATAATTGGCAACGAAGTTGCCAATTTTTAAATTGGAACGAAGTTTGTTTTAATTCGTTAGACATCTTGCACGCTAACGCTATCTTGGCGAATATTGGCAAATATTGGCAAATCTTGGCGAGGGCAGCCACGTGATTTGAGGGCAGCCATGTGATTAGTGCTAACTACCAAGCACTTAGCTCACTCACTCTCACTCGCCAGCACAAACTATAGCTTCAATCGCTCCCACTCGCCAGCACAAACTACAGCTTCAAGTGCTAATCATGAACTCGCACCTAATCAATCCTGTTGCTTGCTCAAGGTGTCGTATACCTTTCGATCCAAAAGCATGGACATCTACACCAACAGGTGATAGATGGAGGACCTGTGATCACTGCAGGGTTGGAAAACGCATTGTTAGGTTAACGGGAAGTTTTTCAATTATTTTATTGGATTCATTGACCTCTTAGCTAATACTATATATAAATCTGTAGAGTAAACGATGAGAAGAGCTTGAGCGACAGCAGCAGAAACCTACTCAACAACAACTGGCATATTCCTGAACTCAGTTCCCTCTAGTACTAGCTTGGGCTCTCACTATCCATAAATCTCAGGGTCTAACACTACCAAAGGTTGTAGTTGAGTTGGGTCCTAAGGAGCGCCAGGCTGGTTTGACTTTTGTTGCTCTGTCTCGAGTTAAACGTTTAAAGGATCTAGCTTTTCTGAGCCCGGTTTCACTCACCCACCTGACCTCTATAGCAACATTGAAGAATACTGGTGATAGGTTAGAGGAGGAGCGGCGACTGGACACTCTAGATATTGGGAGAAATCTGCAGTTATAACTTTAATATGACTATCATCTTTATGCACCGTATGTTTCCTGTCTCTACAATTGAATTGACAAGTAGATGGGAGAAATCTGCAGTTATAACTTTAATATGACTATCATCTTTGTACGCCGTATATTTCCTGTCTCTACAATTGAATTGACAAGTGGAAAAAGTCAAGAGTCTCAGTGGAATGCAGCACTTTGGTGTTTGAAACTGACAGTAGTGCATAGCGCAGTGGTAAGTTCTTTACTTTACGGTTATGTTTACTTATTGAGGGCCCAAGTTCGAATCCCAGTGGAGGCAAGAAGTTAATTGCCTTAATATCATTGGAAGGACGAGGGAGCAGGGTTGTCGGGTATCCATTCCTTAATGCTCCAGTTCACTATATCTCTACCAAACCACAAGTCTACAACGAGGGCGACCTAAGAAGTAGTGTGATGGCACTCGGAGTATAGTGAACTGGGGCAACTCGTTTTACCTTTTTGACTGACATAAGTGTCTTTTTTGAATTTTTCTATGAAATGGCAAGCTTATATGAGCCATTAAATACGACTAGCTATCATCTTTGCCCGAGTAGTGATCGTTGCCAAATCAGGGGGACTACATCGTCGTCAACCTCAGTTACCTTGTAAGTACACTGGAGTGGGGGATGGGAGCAGATATACGACAAGGGTTTATGAATAACAGTACCAGTGGTTATGCGACACCTATTACTAGTCTCCCTGCTGGAATGAGGTATATTCCAAAGCAACCCTCGGGAGTTGAGGCCCAGTAACGAGGCTGTTGTGTACATGAAGGAACATAGCACCTGGTATATGAAGAAATTGTTAGAAGTTCATATGGGAAAAGAGTTGGTGGTAGGAGGCAAGTTTCCTCCTACCACAACCAATGTCTTATGCTGATGCCGATGCCTTCAAGCTATCGTGATTCCCCAACACCCAAGTGCAGCTAGACGGAAACGATGGGCAGATATAAACCCAATCTTAAACAACAACAAAAAGGCAAAAACCATGACTGACGGAGGGAAATCGACTGGATATTCCAATGTCTCTTGGAAAGATATAGAACCTTTTTACGAACGGGTTATGAAAGATGTCATTATTGAGACGAAGCCTATTCCCGAAGATATCTTAGATAGCTTGTATAATTACCTCATTCTCGCTAGCAAGGGCCATAGGGAATTATCTCCGAAAAGGAAGCATTGCGCAATTCTAGTGCACCTAGTTGCTCTATTCGGCAAATTTTGGTGGAGGAGTCTGTGCCTGAGGCAAAACGTCCATGTGAATGGTCACTTTGAATATGTCATCATTACACGAGGAGGAGAGAAAGTTTACATCGTGGAGGCAAAGAAGGAGGACTTCAATCAAGGTATAATAATACATACCCATGCTGTCTACGTCGCCAACTGACGAGGTGTAACTAGGTCTTGCCCACGGTCTTTTGGGCTGTGAGGCTGTTGCCGACATTGAATCTTGAGCTCCGTATATGGGATTGTCACCAATTACCTAACCTGGGTTTTTATCCGGACCTTAGATGATGCAGTCGAGAGAGATAAGGAGGACTTACCTCTGGAGGGTAAAGGGGGTAACGAAGCAACGAAGGAGGGATTAAGGATCATACTCGGGAAAATATATGCGTTACTTTCCGACTAATTGTCGTGGATGTCATGTTGCTTCAGTCTCAAGTTCTTTCGTAGCGTAGCGAAGGACATAAGAAGCTTTAGTCACCCAAACTAAGCGTACGTCTGGTTCAAGAGTGATGTTGCTTGTTTTCTTCGCTTTGTCATGAGATGTAATTCAGTACTCGATTGCGGCCCCTCTGGAGCTAGATGAGCCGGCAGGAAACCCTGCCGGATTCGGAACTATGTACCTATAGGTGCACCATCTAACCAAAAGAAGTGGATAGGTCCCCCACCCTATTAATGTAACAACAATAAAACTGGAAAACATAAGATAACCAAAACCAACACTTAATGATAATACTCATGCTCGTACAGTGGCACCGACAACACCATGCAGGACGAGCCCACTTGGTCGATCTCAACAACCAGAGGGTTTCCTAACAAAAGATATGTATGTGGATATCTTGTTAGGCAGCGGAAGTGGTACTAGCGAGGCAACGAGAGCGCAAAGTGTGCGAGCACGGGTGCGGAGCAGATCTGTAGAAATATGTCTACTAGAGCGGATGGTAATACACGAAGTGGACAATAGAACTCAGAGTGCAATAATGCGATAGAGAACGATACAAATTAAAGACTTGCTTGATTCAACGAAAATACAGGTCCGGAGCGGTGTCTATATACATGGAAACTGAGGGTAAAAGACAAAGCGCAGGGATGTGTTATTCGGCCAATCGGAAGCGAGAGAACTCAGGGATTCGCGGGTAGTGGCCACCGGGTGGCAGATGCTTGCGTTGCGAGTTCGGCGATATCGGAGTTGGCGGTTGGCGGAGATGGCTTCGCCAGAATATAGTGGGTGTGCCGGATGTGCGTTCTAACATTTCCGTCGTCGGGGAAAACAGCAATTCACAGAGCGGAACTAGCCAAGCAAGAATACCCCTAATTATTTTGCTCATTCCAACACAATCTGATTCCGGGCGAATTTTCCAACGTTGCAACCGTGTTTGGTGGATACAACAGTACACTTGGAGGCTCGAAGGTGGGAAGTCAGAATTCTTGGGGGAATTTAATCAGACTTTTCAGGGATGCCACAAAATCACAAGGGAAAAGGAAGGGGCGCCAAACTTTACTGCGCTAGGAATTTATTCTGGGTTGTGGAATAATATTTGTGGCTGTATGAGAGGGTTGTTAGGGCCCCCGTGACAATGATAGCGATGTTCTGAATTTCTGTTCAGCGAGAAGGCAAAAGACCATACATATATGTTCTGGGCCGCTCGCGGGCAGCTCACGGGCAATTTAAATATTACTCAATTTGTTGTATAATGCACTTGTATTGATAAAGGTTTACGCGGACTGATTTACCTCCAAAAAAAAATAATTGATAACGGTATACCTAGCTGGAGCTATCCCAGCGATTGCAATAGATTCATGTATTTCCCAGTCGATTAGACCTCCATCTAATATTCCAAGTTGGTTCAGCTAGAGCTGAGAGGTTAATACAGTCATGATCTGTTAACACTTTTGTATGTCAATAACTTGGGAATTTCAGATTATTCTTAGAGTATCGGCAATAACAATTAGAGTAGAAGTCTTTGCAAACTACACCTGAAACGAAAACACCAGTAGTTATACTTATGTATAAATAAGTACCTGCGATTAAGAAAGTACTGTTTTGCACGTTACCTGGATCCTATAAGTAAGAAATAGCTAGGATTTTTCTTATTTATAGGATAAATCATACAACTAGATGTAGATAAAAAATATCATAATGATGATTATTCCGAACTTTACTGAATTTCACATAGCACATCGATATTCAGTACAAGATGATCTATATAGCCTGAACCATAAGGTCCCATATATTCAAAAACCCCATAGATAGAAACCCATAGATAAGAAACTAATTTTTAAATACCTATTGCATAGGAAATATTATAGATTTCTACAGTAGCAGTAAACTTAGTATCCTCCTCTCCATTCCATTTATCATTAGAGATGAAGGTGGTGAGTTGTTAACTACACAAGAATGTACTTCATCATTTGAAGGGCTTGAGGTAATTTTTCCGAAATTCTCCGCCTGCCGTCTTCCTGTGATGTGGAAGGGTTGGTCAAAAATGACTTCACAGGGGTGTTTTTTTGAGTGTAGCAGAATGTTTTGTTCGATTTATAGTTACCAAATTGAGGAATTATATTAATTGCCCACAACCGGCATAGAGGGTATGCCACCCGCGGGCGGCCGATGCCCACGAGCGGCCTAGAACATATATACATTTGACAATCCAGCACAGCTGGCATTTGGGATCCAAGTCAGACTTCAAATATGGGGCTACTCCGAAATTTTTGTCTGCAGTACTGCATATCAAGGGCTCGCCTCAGCTGCCTGTTGGTGTCGTGGGACATCTAAAAATAATAACCAGACCAAAAAGAGTGTGGTAGGGAGACTACCAAGATAGAACTAGCTTAATTACAAAAAGGGTATACTAGTAGATACCGGAACAGGTAGGGGCTAAAATTGTAGTCTGGTACTACCTACCTATGTAAAAGGCAACCTTCCAATGCTACCGAAACAAGAAGTCAAAAATTCTAAATACCCATTCCATCTTCGCACGCCCGATGGCTAAGCTAAACCTTTTTCTTCCTCTTTCACTGCTAATCAATAATCCCGTATCATCCCAACGCTGGCTATCCGATATGTGTTCTCTGCCTTTAAATTTGAAGTGTAGTGTACATCCTAATGTTCAGCAGAAATCCCAATCCACACAAGTTGGTCTGAAGGTTTATGAAACCACTGGTGGGAAACATCATAGAGGAACCTGATAGCCTCTCCTACAAAATGTAGATAGGTGTAAACCACCAACATTGTATAGCTATCAGAGGAGCCAAGGGATTGTGATGTTCTAAATAAATCCAGTGGGGTTTATTCACTTTTTTCTTATTTTGGAAATATCAGGGGTATTCAATCCTAAAATAATCGATCGATTATATGCGATCATGGTTTTGACACCAAATCCATTTAGGTTGTTGTAAAACTACATATTTGCTACACACAAAGATTTAGATCGGAGGTAAAAGATTTAGTGGCAACCTGTCTCAAAGTGCGCTCGTCATGTAGTCTGTAGGCAGCATGGTTCTCATCAAACGAGAATTCCAAACCAATGGTAATCATGTTCTGGGGAGACAACTTTGGATGTCAATAACCGCATATACAGCGTCTGGCAGTGCAACCGGTCAGGCACCGCAACCGGTCAGCTAACCTGAGTGGGCTAGTGTGGGCGTGGCAGTCAGATGGCGATAGTTAGATACAAATGTAGAAAAGACCAAGACATGTACACGTATACATACAATGAGTTCAAAGTGTAAGTAAATAGAGTAAATAAAGAAAGATTCTTAATAGTAGATGCGACATACAGTTATTATTATTATTATTATTATTATTATTATTATTTACTTGACAGTATACAGCCAGCCACAGCGAGTTAACCTTGTCAGGTTAGCTGACCGGTTGGGTCTGCCAGACGCTGTAGGTGGTTTAATTGAATGCGTAAGACATCAGGGTAACTGAAAGTACGAAACCCTTTGGGGAGCAAAAATTCTAAACTTAAAAAACTAGCTTGGTACACACGCTCGAGCTCTATGGTTTTGCAAAATGCAATGCAGGTAGGTATGGTAAGGGCTCGGAGTCTCCGTAGGTACGTAACCAGCCTTGTTCAATATACAAATAGCACATGACCAATAACTCCTGCTTCCAGGATCCGGAATTGGAAATACGAGGCTAGATGGAAATATCTTCTGAGGCCTTGAGCATATCACATTAATTTTGGCATTTAACGGTTTAGATCGCCCATAATATCTCCCAGGTAACAGACGAAATAGTCTGGTGGAGAATCGTATTTCGAATGGGTCCATGTCCTTCTGTTCCAGGGTTCCGTGAGAACGGAAATTTCCCTGTAGCATACGGAATATCGGCTCTGCCTTATGTGTGTTTTGATGATGATACCAGAATATTGTTTGTGGCGGAGATAGTCGCAATTCAATGATACATGATACCTGTTTCGAGGATCTCCATAGCGAACGAAGGATTCTGCAATTCTAGCACCAATTGTGCCTTGTACACGGGTCAGGCGAGATGTTCTGGTTCATCGAGAGTACGTTCGCATTTGAAGAACAACCGATGATGAGGAAACTATGAACCTCAAGAACCTTATATACGAAAATCCCCCATTTCTGCCAAGCCCGTACAAAATACCCATTCCAGTAACTGCATGATCGAGCACCTGGAAACATTTGTCTCTAAAAAAAGAAACGGAGGGGGTACAGAAAAAAGAGTTACATATCTATACCCCTTAAAACAAGTTTCTGGTCCGCATGGCCAAGCTGTTTCAATGTGATTATGTTGTAGTCGTCCTCGTATAATGCATATAAGAAGTTAGGCCGGGGGTCCTGAACTGCTTTTGAATGGTGACGAAAGTCGATGATTACCCACTCCTTTAGAGGAATTACAGCATAGGCCCCATCCTCGATAAACCTTTTGGCATGCTGTTTCATACGATCCCCTTCCCGCAACAGCTCAATTCCCCAATTCAAATCCCCGTTGACATAGAAGTCCAAATACCCAACAGAACCGAAAATAGCTCCAACGTCTGCACTGACTGTTGCATGGCGAGGAACAGCGGTTGTTGCTGCCTTATACCATCCCATCTGCCAGGTTCTTTCCAGAAGCCGGGACGTCTGCCCGAGACCTAGTGATGTTTGTAGCATAGATGGATCCATCCGTTCGATAGTTCTGATTAGAAATTCTTGGAATGATATTGATTCTGATTCTGGGGAGCCACCAGGAGCAGTAAACAGCCGTTGGATTAAGATCATCCGCATGATGGGAGCACTAAATTGGAATTTAGTATCGACCATGGTCAAGATTCCTGATCGTACGAAGTTATATGTAGCTGGATCGGCGATTAAGTCCACACTAAAGCATGACTCGGCATCACAGAGGAGCAGAAATCTTCGCAGAAGCTTGGTTTCTGTAGGGCTCGGGTTCCAGTTCTCAATCCAATGAAATGCGCGAGTTTTAATTAGGTTTGTCTTGAAGTCTGCTGAGGTAAGATCACGTAACATAGTCACCGTGGCCGCAGGCCCATCACGGTAATTGTGGCGTAGATATCTTAATGTAGTGCGGCAAAGACCTGCATGCCCGCCGGTTAAGCTAAAAATCGCATCTTGAACAGATTGCGGGATTTCAAAGTTGGGACTGCCTATGGTATGCCGATGTTCCACAAATCTTTCCAAAAGCTCGTTAAATTCATCCCTTCTTAGGCGGAGTGCGTCCAGTCCAAGAGTGTAAAGGAAACTGATTGGGGTTATTTGTTGGATCATTAATGGGTCATACGAGGCCAGTAGAATGATACGGAGAAAGGCATTCTTCTTGGTGTCAGACATCAATTCTTTCAAGCTACCCCAAAAAAAAGGAGCAGCATTGCCGTAGATTACTTGTGCCTCGTCAATGATGATGCTCAGGCTCATGGAATCTTTACTGGCTAAAATTTCATCCCAGGTGTACCCGATCCGCGTCTGCCAGAAACGTTGGAAGGGTTCTTCGTTAAAGCGAGCATCTTTTCCCTGGATACCAGCAAATGAGATATAATATGCCCTGTGACCCTGTGAAATGAGGCTGTCTCTGATCCATTGTCCAAGTGTGCTTTTGCCTGAATATGGTGGGCTGCGTATCAGAACAAAACGATGGTCCATCATATATTGTTCGATGAACTTCATCCGGTCAGGTGATATTATCACCATACTGTCCGGCCCTTCATCTGAATCGGAAGGATAAGAGAGGGGTTGCGTAGAAACATAGCGCACTAAATCATGTTAGTATTGCTTGTCAAGAGAAGAGGATTTTGATGTGCATTCTCATGCCATGAAGGAAAGCAAGACAGAGGGGGGTAAGGCTTCCTTGGAGGTAAATAAGTGTTACTTACCAGCACTAGTCGCTTTAACGACGACAGTACATTAGCAAATAGGCGTACTTAAGAAGGAAATGAGTCTCACTTACCAGGCCCAGGAGTCTTAATGATGATATGAACGCACGCTTCTTGAGGAGGGTCATTTTTGAAAATACCATCAATTTTGACCATCGAATTCAGTATAGTGTTGCTATCCAGGTCCGAGTCTGTAACCATGTCGGGTTTATTCCATTTCCAGAGTTTGAGATGACGAGGATCGATATCTTTGAAATCATTTGGGTTCTTTATCTTGATGAGTTCTTTGAGCTCTCCAACCGTAACTTCTCCGTCAACCGTTACTGGAAAGCATTCGGCATCCGAGTCACCCCAGACTTGACAGAAAAGCCGGGGCATTTAGTGATAAAGGGGGGTGGGAAGGTGTGAAAGGGTAAAGGTAACAAGGATCCGTGTGTATGTAGATGGGAGATGGGCTGAGAGATGTGAGAAAATCTCATGATAACCACAGGCCGAACGCTAGGCTCATGCCAAGCCTCTATGTGCTAACTCCGTCCAGATTACATAAGGCGCTACTGACTAGTGACTACTCTGTACCTATAGTGTGACTAATATGATTCTAGCGAATGAATGTGTCACATGATTGTTTTATTTTATTTTGAATTTACTGTGCCTCGTTAGGTATTACATATCCGGAATCCTTTTTGGGGGGGATTTCCCAGGACGTCTGCACACATGAGGTCATCATGGTCAATATCCAGCGCAGAAGCGAGTATTCAATTTTACGAGTAAAACTAACTAGTAGCTCATCTTTTCACCACACACTCATGTACCACCCTTACAAGATAGAGATATATGCCACGTATCAAACCACCATCCGAGAAGATATTCCCATACCCTAAGTAGCAGCGAACAAGGCCATACAGCATAATTCCCTGCCCGTTGACGCCTAAATAGCTTCAAAGCCCCCAGAACTACGCCTATTACCCTTCCAATGCTGAGTTCCATGTATAGAAGCATCAAACAAAGCCCAAGCTCAAGAACCATGATATGTAGGCACAAGCGTCAATATCAGTTCCGAGCACAATCTTCATCAGGAAAGGACTCGTTGAATCAGTCAGATAAAAAGGGACGTTGTGAATCGAAAGGGGAGAAGCAGGGCAAGGAAGGAAGAAGGGAGGAGTGTGAACGTTTTTCAATAGCAAAACAAAAACAAACAGATCGCAGCTTTGACCCAGAAAGAATCGGAGATAACCGTAAGCAGCAAAAGGAAAGGAGAAAGTAGCAAAACCAATCCAAAGCCCAAGTATACTTAACCTGTAAAAATTAACAATCATGAAAAAATAGCAAGATAGAATCAAAGTGACCATAGGTGAGGAGGAAACTCATAAAGAAAAAAAGAGAGTGAAAGGAGTAAACATAAATAGGGAAGCATTGCACAACTTGTCACGTTATAAATGGTAAATAGGAGAGGGAATAGGTTCGGCCTATCAACTTACACAGAGATCACCTGTACATGATACAGGCACTCGTTGGTATTTTATAATCCCTACCTTTCTTTCTAATGGAACTTCAACCCCCTTACCCACTATAGCAAATAAAAATACCGCAATCTAAAGCAAATAGCACACGATACACCCTCCTCACGTTTTCCGGTAGAAAAGCCCTAAATGAAGTCGTCGGCATGTCCGAGAAATTGTGATATTGATGCCTTCGTGTAGAGGTGTCAAGCCTAGGATTCTGGAAAACGCTTTGACGATATGGTTTAAGTAGAACGAGTACGCTTAATATCTATCTAATGGTTAGATCATCGAGGGTATTTGATGCATGCCTCACTTACCTTGCACATCAAGCACATCAGCCTCTTCCTCACGATGTCTCTTTGCGATAGGAGATTTGTCTCCACGAGAAGCATCATATTCAGTGACTTCCTCCTCTGCATCCCCCGGGAATTCATGGTAGGCCCCTTCATCATTATATCCTTCCTCATCTAGATAGTCAATGTTCTCCTCATCCTCCTCATGAGGTTCCCCCGTAGAGCCTTCCCCAGTCTCCCCATCGTGTATGAGCACTGTATTGGGATTTTCTTCATATTGGCCAGGATCATATTCCTCAAGATCAACCACAGCAGTATAGTAGGATTCTTCCTGCAAAAAATCACCACTCTCATCTCCCCCCCATGGTCCCTCGTGATATTCATAACTTCCCTGGACAGCGTACGCTTCCAGGTCCTCCACTTCCTCTCCTTGTTCAGCATCGTTAAAATCAGCCGAGGTTTCCTCTTCATATTGGTACACTTGAATATGATGTTGCTCTGTATCAATCTCAGGGGGCGATTGCGACCCTCCGGTACCTGAATGAGAAAGAGAATGTGGCACGGGTGAATAAACATCCCTAGCGTCAACAATAGTAGTAGAGCTGAAACCATCTTCGTCAGGATGCCCCGCAATTTCTGTCTCATGGGAGGCAGTGGCGGGGGATTGTTCTGCGTCCTCTTCGTCATTAGTAGCATGAGTTAAATCATGACCTTCTTCCCCAGTTTGACCTTCTTCGTCAGGAATTTCTGAGAATGGCGACGACTCCCCTTCTTCCTCTTCATAGTCGAGCAATTCCTCTGCAGCAAAGCTTTGAGTACGATTATTATAGACAGTATCAACAATCGCTGGGCCGTCTTGCACCCTCTGATACTGCCTCTCCTCCTCAGCAGCAAAGTCACCTAGTGTATCCTCCGATGAAACTCCTACTTTAGTGGAGGATTCCTCTTGACTAGGGTTTTCATCCCTTGGTGGCCCATTGACACTCCCTTCAGCGATCACTTCCTCTTCAAGTTTCAACTCTTCCTCTTCTTCCACCTTGGCATCGGCGGGCTGCTCTCCAGTCCCCTCTTCGCCAAAATTCTGCTCCTTGTCTGGCTCAAATTCCTCTTCTGGCTGCGTTGTCTCAGGCGCTGCTTCTTCAATTACACCTTCTACACCTGTTTTGTTCACAGAGCGAGTCATTGGCTCGATATTTTTGATAGGTGGCATTTCATTAGGACGCTTTTCAGCGACCTCCTCTTGGGGAGACTTTATATGTAAATGCTCTGAAATAGCATTATTGTTTCTCTGCTCCTCCTCTCCTTCGGCTGGTAATAACTCTTCCTCATCTTCACTGTCCTCTTCAGTGGAAGCCTGCCCGGCCTCTTCATACTCTTGCACCACAACCTCGACTGGCTCTTGAACGTCAACAGCGATTTCTACGGACTCCCTCTTCTCTTGCGGCTGTTGACTGGGTGAAACATCCTCCGCTTTCTGAGCATTAACGTTCCTATCTTCGGGTTCAGAGGCAGTAACAGGCTGGTCACTTTCTTGAGGCTCATTGTTGTCTTGGGCGCTTATATCTTTTGTAGCTAGTGATGGGCTTTCAGGGGACTGTGGCAGGTCACTCGCGGTGGAGAGGTCGTTAGCCGGGTTAAATGTGCAAATTTGGGATAATCCTTTGCCTTCCCCAGCTGCAGTCAGAAGCTCGCTGTATCGTTTAGTAAACCTAGCTTGGGTTGAAAGTACGATGTACAGAGGATCTGGCCTCTCGGCGCCATCCTGCTTCGAAAGACGTATGTGCAAGTCCATTAGATCTGAAAGAGAAATTGATTTAGACAAAAGATTATCCTGCGTTACGTTAGTATCATTATTTGCAATGAATCTTGGATTGTCTTACCTCGTGCAAGAATAACTCTAAGCCGACAAACTCCATCGTGATCTCAGCGTCATCACCTATGCTTGCCCCAAACATCTCCCGCAAGGCACCGAAGAGCTCATCAAAGCCTTTTGAATAGAACGAGACATCTTGTAAAAGAAAAACAGATGGAACCTCGGGGTATGTGGATTGGCGGTTATCCAATGCCGAAAGGTTCAGATAATGTTCCGAATTAAACAGTGCAAGTGTATTCGATTCAAACTGCACGACGATGGGATGTATCTTTTCCAAAATCAGAACTGTCTCTGACTGGGCGCTCGACTCTACACTAGCTTCTCCATCCAGTCCTACTTGATGTTGCTTGCCCTTATCAGTGGATGAGAACTTAGAAATTAGCTGCCCAGATTGGTTATCATTGGAGGAATTAATAACATCTTCCTGGGTCAGGATATGTTGTTCTTGCTGAGTATTTTCTGCAATTTCAGCTGTGTCAGGTTGCACCTTCTGCACTTGAGGATCGACCACAGGTGAGTTTGGAACCTCTACAACAACCCCAGGTGCGTGTTGTGACAACACAAACAGGTCAGTATGAATATCTTGCGTGCTGGATTGACTTAGTGTTTGGGTGTTAGGAAGCTCTGATGAGTGAGTGTGGTCTATTTCTGTAGCGGTCGTAGTGCTCATTTCGATACTGGAAAATGGCGCGCTAACGGGGGGCACCTCAGTAATAACCATTTCCTCCTGGATTATGGTAGTTTGGTATTCCCCTTCGTCAAGCATCACATCGTCGTTATCGTAAGTGATGGCCTCTTCTCCCATATCAAACTTCATTTCCTCGTCCCCAGCATTTGAGTAGACCTCTGCCCCATCCAGCTCAATATCATAGTCATCATCTTGCTGTATCGCTTGATCGTAATCAGAATCCATCATCTCATCATCTCCAGTAATAATCCCTGGATGCAAAAGATGGCCATGTTGTATTGCTTCCATTAAGAAGGTGAGCGAATTTAGTAAATGAGGATTTGGTAGTTGTTGTACGTTGATTAGGAAATACAGGTTATTGGTCAGTTGTATTGTGTTACCGAGCCTATCCAGACTCATGAACACCTAGGTAAGGTGCCTTGTTGTTTCTCTTGCGGGGGAATGTAAACAAAAGGAAAACTACAGAAATGGTCGGGAAAACCTGTACAATTAGTAGATAGAATGAAAGGCACTGATAATAAGAATGGAATAGAAAAGTGGAATAGAAATGGTGTAGGAAGAGTGAAGCTATAGAACGTGGAACGTGGCGTGAGGTGGTCAGAGATGTGCAAAGGGGTTGGATAATGTCACGCCTGAGAAAAATGTTGAGGTTGGGGATGTGATGGATTACTTCTGGATTTATGTTGAAGATATCTATGGTTCGTTTTGCTGTCGACGGGTATGTGGGAATAGATGACCGTGGGCGATGGTGATGGTGATGGTGGTGATGGTTGAGGGCGATTCTTTCCGGAGGTCTCGGCTTGGCGGGGGTTCCCTTGCTACCGCTGAGTAACTTAGTGTAGCCAATAATCTTCATCGGCATCCCTTGATACCAGATTGCCGACTGCGTGCTATCCTGCTGTTCGCAACCTTTGCAAGAAATCACTACCTACGGATACTACAACTTCAAATAGCTTCTGCGAGGTACGGGCAACTGCACTGTCCGCTTCAAACATGTTTATTGACTAATAAAAATAATCAACAGTAGAGAACCTCTACGTGTCCAAATGGTACATTCACCCCACCTTAACGGCTCCACATCCTTTGGCTGATGTTTCCTAACCTATCCATAGGTTGTTCTTGCGGCTTGTATATGCACTCGTGGTGGGAAGCCGGTGCTATCCCGGCAATTTCGGGATATGCCCCGGTCTCGAATTGAGGGTCTTCTGGCAGCTTTCCCTAAGCTTACCGATGCTGGAACCCAACACACGACGTAAGCTTGAATTCGATCTGTCTTGTTTACCGAAGCCGAATTCTCACCAATCTGATCTCTTCAGGGTAGAGACTGAGACCGTCCGTTATGTTTACCAGCCACTTGAGGAGCTCTACATGGTCCTCATCACCAACAAGCAGTCCAACATTCTCCAGGACATTGACTCTCTTCATCTTTTCGCCCAGATAACCCAGAGCATTTGCCGTACAACTGATGAAAGAGAGATACTACGGAATGCTTTTGAGCTTCTCGGTGCATTCGATGAGGCCGTGGCCCTCGGATATAAGGAGAACCTCACCCTCTCACAGGTAAAAACTTTCATGGAGATGGAGTCCCATGAAGAGCGGATCCAGGAGATCATCTCAAGGGTTATTCCGCTCCCCACCCCCCTCATCAATAGCTTAGCTAATATAGTGGTATAGAACAAAGAATTTGAGGCTAGCGAGGAACGGAAAAGAAAAGCAAAGCAGTTAGATATACAGCGGAAGGAACTAGCAAAGAGTGGCAGGGGAAGTACCCCACGTACCCCACAATACCCTATATATCAAGCCCCACCAACACAAATACGCTCCCCCGCTACGCCCGCATTCGACACCTACGAAGCAGAGAAAAAAAAGACATTTACGTAAGTCCGGTCAGTTCCTAACGATGAGCAGTGCTGACCACTTACTCAGTTCGGCCCCCAAAGGCAAGGGTATGCAATTGGGCAAGAAATCAAAAACCACAGACATCTTCGAAAAGGTCCGCAACGAGCTCGGTGCATCGGCGGAAGAAACCGCCCCTCTGGTTGCCACATCATCCCATTCTGCCGCCTCAGCTTCCCAGCCTATAGCAAATGAGTTTGCTCATCCCATCAGCGTCGTTATTAATGAAACAATCTCCGCTGAAGTTTCTCGAGAAGGTGTCGTGAAATCATACGAAGTTAAAGGAGACTTACAGCTATCCATCTCTGACCCATCACTTAATAAAATCAAGTTGGCCGTCACTGCGGAAGAGTCGAATGGCGTTCAGTTCAAGACACACCCCAACGTTAACAAGAACTTATTTACTTCCTCCAAGGTCATCCAGGCCAAGGACGCGAACCGACCCTTCCCCGCGAACGGTAATGCCCTGGGTGTGTTGAGATGGCGGCAAGCCTCCAAACCCGGTGTAGCGGAAGACAGCAGCTTTCTTCCCATAACGTTCGTGGTTTGGGTTAATGCCGCAAATAATCACTACTCTATCACGATTGAGTACGAACTCACAAACCCTGAAGTCAGGCTGCAAGATGTGGTCATTAGTATTCCATACCAGACTAGCGAGCCAGTTATTAATTCTCCAGACGAGGTGTATGAGGTCACGGGGTATAGCGTTGACTGGAATGTCAAGTTTATAAATGCAGAGAACACAAGCGGCAGCTTTGAGTTTGAGGCCCAGGCTGGTGAGGAGAAAGAATTTTTCCCGATGGAAGTTAGATTCAGGAAAGAAACGCCATTTATAAATGTTGATGTGAGTAGTTCCAGTCATAAACATCAATATTTTTCTATCCCCCATAGCTCTCTTATGTTTATCATGGGTGCTAATTGATGCGTCCAACAGGTTTCCGCTGTTAACCTGACCGAGCTCAATGAGGAGGTGGATTTTCATAAGGAGGTCAGGTGTATTGCGAGCGGGTATACCATTACTTAGGAAGGTGTTGGTGTTCATCTCCTCAATGCACCCCAGGCAAGTACGAAGAGGAAGTTTGGGTGAGGGTGGATGTGGCTTTTGGTGTCGGAAGGAGGAGGGTGTGAAACAGTGGCTGGTACTAGTTTAGTTTTGACGAAGAACGGCCATTCGAGCATCATCTAAGAGGAGTGCTTTTGTTTTTAGTAATAAGGTTGAGGAAAGGGTGTATTTGTTCGATATCAAGAATTGTTGTCTCAAAATCAACCCTACAACATAGAAGTATACGGAAGTATCATAAAAAAATAATTTCCCTAGATACAAAAATATTACTCCTAAATATTTATACTGGGTATAAGCCCATGGGTAGTTGATAGATAACCGGTACTATCGATAGTCCAGTTATAGCTTAATCCAGCATATCTATGCTGTACTACTTGACCGACTGCATATTGATAATCACTATGCCTGCGCTTATGTTGGATATAAACAAGCAGAACACGGGTACTGTATGTATAGGCTGCATGGGCTATCTCGGCTCATGGTGGGTTTGGCGCCATCGAATAAAAATGCATTTAGCTTCCTTTGAAACTCTGACCCTGCCGCGCTACAGCCATTCACCGCAATCCAGCTTAGAAGCATTGTCTCTGTAAAAAATCCCAGCATGTAAGGGTATTTCCCAGCCATACGAAGACTATCATACCAGTGCTGACTTAGAAAGTCGTCCGCTTTCATGGTAGACCTCAAAAACTTTGTAGCGGTTTCGCCAACTACTCCAGATGTGACATTGCCGCTGCCATTAGTAACGAAGAAGTATCAACCAAGAAGCTCCCCCTTAGCAGGTCCTACGGAACCCCTGGTAAGACAAGCTGAAACAGCCCGCCGAAACCTTTAAAATGCGTTAGATTCAAATTTCTCCGGAATATTGACACAATTGACGTATACATTAGCAAGTCGTCGGTATCCCGTAATGCCCTGCACTGGACAACCGTGAAGTCTATGAAATCACCAATGGCGCTCATTAGTTCCGCTGACTGCCAGAAAGCGTCCTGCACTTTTCCAGTATAGATTTCGGTAGCTGTGCAAGCTGAGAGATCCTCCTCGCCCACTGGGCTTGATGAATTCCCTGCCTGGTCAACTTGATTGACGCCAATAGCTAAAAGGGCATGCAGGAAAATTGGGACTCTGCCAGTTAGTGTTTCCATCGTTTCCTTATCGGCTTCGTTAAAGTCCAAAGGAAGCCGGGCCGCATTTGCTCGCCACCAACTTTCCATCTCAGTCTTCCGACATATTAGTACTATAATACAATGTAAAGTCAATAGGGAAGACTCCACCTTGCTTAACCCGCTATACATCGAAATTCTCTTCTCACTATTTTGACGATGCGTATCATGAGCAGCGTGCATATAGTTCCCAGTGGAACTGGTGAGCTTCAGATGCTCTGCCGTAATGTTCTCAAGCACCGTCCTAACAAGACGCCTTCCTTCATTCAAATATCTGTCTCTTGCTTCATCTTGGGGATCTAGGGCATTGACCTGGTCAATAATGAAGAGAATTCGGTGCTGCGCTGAAGCGGCATCATTGCAGAACTTCTCCAAAATCCTCAATACGCTCACTAGCAATCAAAAACTCCTGAATCCCTGGTGTGTCAAAAAAATGCAAGTCGTAGGGCATGTCTAAGGTATTGAAAGGGGTTGTCTAAGAGCCCTCGGCAATCCGGAAGGTAAACCACCCTCATTCCCTCTTTTCGGAGGACACAGGTCAACGCAGCCAATAAGTGAGACTTGCCAGCTCCAAGCGTGCCATGAAGAAAATAGCGGCGTGTTCTGAGAAAATACATCGATTTTGCCGCATCATACAAATTTCTGGAAAGCTCTTGACCGTAAAACTCAAAATGGCGGTTTTCGTCAAGATAAAACCGCTCGGTGGGGAACTGTCCCGCAAACAAGAAGGGGAGTGTCTGCCTGTGGGAAACATCACAGTACTTAGCAATATCTAATGAGACTTTGCTTGAAGCCTCATGAAGATCTAACTAGTGCATCAGTTGAAGTTTCATAAGGTGACTGAGAAGGGAAAGCAGTACCTGTGTATACTTGAGAGATATTAAGAAAAAATCTTCTGGGGGCTGAGTCTTTCATTGTCAAAGTCCGCCTTGCGCTTTCCCGCCTTACTCCAGATTGTCTGAGCAATTAACTCCAATCCCTTCGATACCCCCACAGCAATTCCACACCTCTCGAAGAACGCCGAGTCCTGGAGGACAAAAACGTTCCCCGCGAGCTTGATGGCTTTGAAAGCTTTTAGATGAGCGGGATCCAGGAGGTTGGGGTTCGCTAGCTGTATCCATCTAACAAGCTCATCCTTATCCCATCTTTGGATATCTGCCAGCTCGGGAATCTGGAGACGCTGAATTGCCTCACGTCTGCGAGGGGCCATTGTGAAATCCTTGGGGGGGTATAATTGGCTGTAAACCAAATATATATTCGACTAGTTGCAGAAGAGCTACAAGGTAACTGAGGCCGCGTAGGCCTGATATGGCAACGATTCCTTGGAATATTAGAGCACCAAAAGAAAAGAAAGAAGCCAAAACGAAAATGAAAATATCATGCTAGGAATTTAACCCTCGTGTGCCAACCTTAGGGGTCGCACCCGGAAGCCCAGGTGGATTCAAGGCTAACTATATCCAAAATAACCCTAAGAACTATGAGTGGCAGTTCATGTGGTGGATGACGCATGATATGGAAGACTTCAGTTGGATCCTGTGGGAAATTAATGACATGGATCTTCCCACCTTTATAATGCCCAAAACCTCGAGAGCTAACATCATAGCCTCAATAGGTGTCGGTATCCCTAGCCTATCTAATTCAGGTGGTATTTGCCCTGGGGACATGACATTTTGAGCTGAAAACTTATAGGTTCCTTGCCAAGAAAGCTCGCAAATCCTTATATCTCATATTGCCCGAATCGTTGTCCCAATTCCGGCCTCCTCACAAACTGTACACTCCCCCAATTGAAGATCGTTTGTTGATTTGGCGAAATCCTCCAAAGTTCTCGTATACAAAGCAAATTCCCATTGCTGGTAAGCATGGAGAAGGGGGGGTAATGGTGGGTAGGATGTTGCCGGCCGCGGAAAGTTTGCTGGCCACTGGCACGGGAAGGTGTTACTGATCTTGAGCTTCGTATATTCCTTTCTGTTTGTCTCACTGATACATTGGAAGGATCATCCCTAGCTCTCAAGCTCTCCTCTCTCTTCTGCTACAAAGCTGTTAGTTTATCCAAAATATACTATATTTTGTATGGAATCTTTACTGTCATCTTCACAATTCTCTTGCTCCTACACGGTTTGCATGTCTTCATGCGTGAGCCATCCTGCGTTAATGTCCAGATTTTTTTTTTGATTTTTTTTAATACTCCTATTCGGTCCCAGTAAGGAGGGTTCAGCGTTAATGTCCAGAGAGCTGGGTCGTATTTACATTACCAACGGGCGCAGCGAATTGGATCAATGAGTAGATGTCGGATATGGTACCGCATCCACTGGTGAGCAAGAGACCTGGTCAGTTTAGAGACATAGGTCGAGCTTATGCAGTAAGTGACACTACAACGGTCCATTTTTGGGGAAAAAGTGCACAAGGTATCCGAGCGCAAAAATAGGGTGGATGATACCGTGCAATCTGATCTACAAGAGACCAGTTTTTTGAAAAAGTATACCGCTAAGGATTTACATCGGTTTCATCCACCACATCCTCAGCCAAAACAACATATTCAACCTCTTCATCGGAATCCAACTCTTTTTCCCATTGCCCCACCACAAGATTAGGTAGCCCTCGTACATGCAGTTGATCATCTTCATTTCCAGTTGGACAAAGTGAAATACCCGTCTGCTTAAATGCCTTAATAATGGTATCTCGCTTATGTTCATGAAGCTATAACCAGGCGGCTGCTACTGCATGTGTAATTGCTATTCGGCGATGTTGAATACTAGTATCTTCATCCTCATTTGCCAATGTTTCCTCCAGAATCTCGCCAATTTTATCCTTCACTAGCGTTAATAATAGTATCCATTGGTTATACATATCCAGTACAGCCATCTGGAATATATACAGCAGTAATATACAACTCTTTCATGACTTTAAAGACTGCTTTAGACTTTTGTCCACTAAAAATATCTAACACAACCAACCGTTCAAGCTGAGGAAGATATATTCCAATCAAATTTTTTGGAATCCCACATATATCATACTTTAGCCAACCTAATGTAACATCTTCATTGCTATAAGTAGTAGGATTAAATAACGTATGCACCTCTGAACTGTACTTTGTTCGTTCAATTTGATGGGCAGCACTTTTTTTAGTTGCATGTCTATAGAAGATAAGGATTGGCTTGCATCGTAAATATCTATCAGAACATGCTGTAAGCATTAAGGTTGCTTGCCGTTTTGTCCATGAAATATGTTCAGAATGAATAAGAACTGTAGTTGCACCTTTTGTATCGTAGGTATGAGTTTGAAGAAACTCAAAAAGAAGTGGAGTTTGATCCATGTTGTAAATATAACATGGTTGAAAGCGAGGAGAAGTAGATAACTCTGAGTTGAGAGGTTGAGATTTCTGTCGTATTTCCTGTAGAAAGTCCTGAACTACTAGTATCTTCTGTTCTGGTGTCTTTTGAGCTACTTTTGTTTTGACACGCCAGGAAATATTCCATTGCTCTCTAAACCCATTAAACCATCCTACAGAAAACTGACATTGATATGTCACTTTATTCTGCTCATCACAATCCACCTGTTTAAGATAAAGCTGTTGAAAGATTTTTTTTCCCTCTCGTATAAACTATTACTGGCCTACTGGCTTTCCTAGAGCACGTATTGCTAGAAATTTTGTATGTAGTGCTTGTTCTATTTGAGGCCACTGTCCAGCTCGTGCTCTTTCTACTATTCTTGATCCCTTCTGTGATGCAACAATTTCATCTTCCTGCTTCATCCATCATTCTAGCATACCCCTTGCAATATCTAATTGCTCTGATACCCCTACAACTGTTAGCTATGTATAATTTACTAGAATATTTACAACCTTTACTTACATCTTGTTCCATATCTCTTGCATTTATTCCCTTTATTCACGCGACTACTATGAACCATAGTAATAGTACGCAGCTTAAACTCTCTGTTCCAAGACTTCCGTGTCTTTGTTGGTTTTTTAGAAACCTCCGACACAACCTCATCTACCCATTCTGAGGCCACATTCTCTTTTTCATCTCTATTCACTTTCTTAGGCTTCCGTACATTTAATGAGGTAAGACTACGTGAGTGTAAGGCTGTTGATTTTGCCTTGGGGCCCGGTCGAACTCTGACTTTTGCTGAAGACATCGTTATTAGAGAGCAGATATGATAACAATTACTTTTTCAAAAAACCGGACCCTTTGCATATTATTATCTACCTATTTTTGCGCTCAGATACCTACCTGCTGTACTTTTTCAAAAAACTGGTCTCTTGTAGATCAGATTGCACGGTATCATCCACCCTATTTTTGCGCTCGGATACCGTCTCTAAACTGACCAGGTCTCTTGCTCACCAGTGGATGCGGTAGGGGTGAAGATTTGTAAAGTACAGTAATCAAGACTATCGCGCATCAACGTACAGAACAGGTAGGTCATGTGCCAGGTCACGCGATCTGACAAATCTTGGCAGCACCTATACGAAACAAAATAAAGTACAACTTCGTTCCAATTATTTAAAAATTTGCAACGAATTTGCCAATAAAAAAGTTTTATACGAGACCTTGTTAGGCAATCGTAGCATGTGCCAAATTCATACATGCCTTGGCCTTGCGCTATGTCTGGTGTATGTAAATCATACATTTCCGTCATGATATATGTTACGACTTCATGCATATATTTGGTAGGAATTCATGTATTTGCGGTCATGATATATGGTAGGCGACCGTAATATATGTACTGTAGGCATTTGCCAGAGGCATATATGTTCTGGGCCGCTTGCGGGCATCGGTCGCGGGCAATTAATATAATTCCTCAGTTTGGTGTATAATGCACTTGTATTGATTAAGGTTTATAAGTACTAGGGTTGGTCAATCGTTATTTCAATTAAGCTAATTTCAATTACGGAGCGCCTTGGCGAGCGCCTTGGCATCTTGGCCTCATCGCTCATTGGCCAGAGCCTTAATCATAATTTAATTGAACTCTTAATTGGTTAAGGGACTCTGGAGTCCCTTAACGAGATAATTGAAATTAAATTAGCACCCTAGTCAACATCACAACCCCACTCGCAACTCTCAATATTTTTATGACACCACCCATCCTCGACATCACGACACCGCCCGACATTGCGCAATGACATCCGAAAGGCAGAACCGGATAATTCCTAATCAAGTTCTCCAAGATCGATATCCCTCTCACATGTGCCTCCCAGCACTCCCTCGAGCAGCGAAATAGCGGCGTGCCAATATCTTTTTATAAATACCCAACACCTCGTCCAACAGCATTAATATCATGTCATCCTCAGGCGTCACCTTGAGCACCTCTATAAGCAGCTCTATGAGCTCCCAAATGTGTTTCAGTAACACCCTCCGCCGAGTAAGTTGTGGCATGTTGATAAATGCTGAGTCGTGATCTCGATGTTACTAAGCAGGCTTAACTGAAGATTTAACCTGGTCGGCCAACTTTGGTCGGTCAATCAAAAATTTTAATTTGCGCTAGTTTTGCCATGCCAAGGCGCTCCGTAATTGAAATTAGCTTAATTGAAATAACGATTGACCAACCCTACTGATTTACTGATTTACCCCCCAAAAAAAGAATTGATAACGGTATACCTAGCTGCAGCTATCCCAGCGACTGCAATAGATTCAGGCTATGATTTTGTAATAGCTTCGCATATAGCCCTTTATTATCAGGTTTGGCCATATCACAATTGCGAAAATATAATGTTTGTTGTCATTTGATCTCCCATAATTCTGTAAAACAGCATCTACCTGTTGTACACTTTTAGGTAGAACCTGCTTCGTTTTGGTTTAAAATCGAGGAATTGAAGTACCTTAGCAATCTGCATATAAATAAGTACCTGCAATTAAGAAAGTACCGTTTTGCATCTTACTTGGATCCTATAACTAAGAAATAGCTGGAATTTTCTAGAGTAAAAAGAAATCGTGCAACAAGATGTACACAAAATATATTATAATTATGATTGCTCCAAACTTCACTGAATTCCACGTAGCGCATCGATATTCAGCACAAGATGGTCTATATAGCCTGAACCATAAGGCCCCGTCTATTAGAACCCCGTAGATAAGAAACTAATCTCCAAATACCTATTGCATAGGAAATGCTGCAGACTCCTACAGTAGCAATAAACTCAGTATCCTCGTCTCCATTCATCATCAGAGATGAAGGTGATGAGTTGTTAATTCCACAAGCATGTACTTCATCATTTGAAGGGCTTGAGGTAATTTTTCCGGAATTCCCCTTGGTCAATGTTTGCCATCTCCCACTAATGCAACAAGAAGGGTATATGATGTGGATGGGGTGGTCAAAACTGACTTCATGGGGTGTTTTTTGAGTGTAGCAGGATGTTTTGTTCGATTCACATTTACCAAATTGAGGAATTATATTAATTGCCCGCGACCGGCCCAGAACATATATTACCATCGCCCTTCCATATCTCAACTTAATGCTATAGCTTAAGCGCCGGGCTCATAACCTGTAAGATTACGAGGCTATGAGTGGAGGAATTTTGTTCAGAAACAAAGGCTTGTATTTCAGCAATTGCTATAAGGCTCGAGCTTATGGTGCTAGTGTTCTATGGAAAGATTTATCTAAAGTAGGTGCGATCGCCTATATGTGCCCTTTCGCACCGTCACTTTCCTTCCGGAGTCCTTGCATTATCCCCTGTTTATCCCAGTATACCGTCACTTTCCCTTTCTTGACGGCTCCCTAGACGGCTGACGAGAGTATTTCCTACACTTATTTACATAAAAACTTGAATTAAGTTCAATCATCACTTTACATACTTCCTTCGCTTAGGACACAGACATGCAAACGCTGGAGTGGTGCAATTGGTAGCACGTCGACTCTCGTAAAGCCCCCAAACGGAGTTGAGAGGATGCGGGCCCACACGCCACAAAGGTCATCGGAGATCGAGGTTAAAATCCTCGCGCTGGCATCATCTTTTTATTACTATTTTAAACTTCTTAACTTGGTTGTGAATGGGGTTCATGTAATTGTATGCAATTTTTGCCACGTGCGGGGACGCCTGTGGGGGACGCGGATTCGAGCCTGGAGGAGCTGCTTTGGTTTTATCTTTTGAGACTTAAAATTTTGGCAGATGTAGCTATACGGATTCAAGTGAGGTGTCGTCACCTAACATCACAACATTATCATCCACATCGAAATTAAGACATTTTTTTTTTTTTTTCTCTAAGAGAAAAAAATGTAGTATTCGTATGCCCTCCGGGAGCCGCCCAAAAACCTAGACAGATTAAATGTGAGGGAAGTTGATTTGCCAGGCCCAGTATAAGTAAGGAAAGGAAACCAGTGTTCAATCCTGACGGACGGAAGTGAAGAAACAATTATGAATAGACGAAATAGAACTGTAGCCAAAAATAAACTACAACTAGGGCTCTAGACCACGAACGTGTACGAGAATGCACAACATAGAAAAGTACAAAGTTCCTCAGGGTGGGTATATTCAGAACAAAATGGCCTCGGTCATGACCATCAGTTGTGCATGTAGTCAAACAAACCGCTTTCACGAGTAGAGAGGCGATCTGATGGGAACAAATTTGAAGCGGATCTTTGTTGCAAAAAGCTAGGTTATGCTCGTCCGTGTACTGTATGAGTTTACCAACTTATGGACCTGAGGTTTGAGGTCATTAACCTTTTGGTAGATGTTTACCTACGTTAGTCTTGTTTACGTACGTAAGTTCCGGCTAACGCACGCAACCATACATCAAGATATCAGATTCTGCCAGAACATCTGCGGCATTTTCCTGGCCCTTTCCTTCGCCCTTTTCCTCGCCCTTTTCCTCTAGATCCCGCAGGGGATCTATCAAAAACTCTTTGCACGCGACAAGATATACTGTACAGAGCTACACACACCCCGGTATTATTGGATTGGATGGCCATACAACTTCTGCGGGCACCACCTAGTATTGTGGCTCTCGCTACTGAGGACCCTTGGCTGAGAATATATTAATTGCAATATATATAATAATAAATATGAGTGCTTGGGACCGCGAGTGAGATTCACCTGCCTCTGACATTAGTTATTTGAAACAATGCCTAGCTTTACGCCCCAAAAAATCACAGACCCAATCAATAACTACCTCCAACACAAGTTGGGCCATTGTTGCTAATCTGGCATTCCTATACAAATTGTGTGACAACGAATTGCAGAAACACTTCCTAGTAGTTTCTTGCTCCCTCGCGGGCAATTTAATTTAATAACTGAATTCGGTAAATAAATCTGATGTGAGTAATAGGTTCGACATAAGCTATTCATCTGGACTGGGCAGTTTGTCGATACTGAGCACCGTATTCATAGTTTAATGAGATCCGGTATTGTGAGATTTATTCATTTCTCATGTCAATACATAACAACATCTGCCCTTGGTTTTTAACTGGTTTATCTACCTTTCTACCTTACTACTCTACCATTCATTTTCATCATGTCAGCAACTCAAGCATCAGGAAATGCGCCAGGACCAGCTGTAGGCTGCTCCCAAGCGCCAGCTAAATTTCCAACTATAGGACCGTTTACCAGTGGAACACAAGAAGCCTTTCATCAGTCACCTACGTGATACTCCACATTGCTTGCGATTTGATGATATTCGCTATGATCAATATAAGGGATGGGCTTTTACAGGCTCAAGATTCAGGCAAATGGTCCAAAACTGAGTAGAAATAAAGAGAAAGCTCGGTTTCGAGTTTTGCAGAAGTTTAATTTCGATGAAGATGAAAAAAATTTGTTGTGGAAATGATACTGGAAGAGAGATTCGAGTTCTTCGTAACTGGCAACTCTTTGGTGTGATTTCTAATATGAATTGTGCAATTCCCCATGGAGGTTAGGAAAAAAGACATTTACTATTATTGGGGAACAATATTATGGGATAATTCGGCCAGAAGTACGTTGGCTTCCTATGCACTCTAAGGTATGGAAAACCCCTCCTTAACTTTGAGTCTAGATGAAAAATATAAAAAAATATAGGTGTGTGGAAAAAGATCACCCTTCAGCCAATTGTATGTAGTCTTTACAGTACGTGATATGGTCAGTGTAGGAATTCCAAGTGAAAACCATGCCAAAACCAATAATAAAAGGTTAAATGCAAAAGTTATTGCAAAACCACAGCCTGAACGCCATCAATTGTGAAACCAAGTATGGTGTACTTGTTACCCTTTATCCAACCAAAGACCTTCAGCCAGCAACTAATCTTATAAGCTTGGAAGATGAAATTGCGGATATTCCAGCTACTTGACAAATTACGATCACCTTAGCCAATACTGCTCAGCAGGCATCTACAACAACTCGTGTTTCAGTCTCATGTACTGGCAAAAAGTCCTGTGCCAATCGTCGCTGCCGATGCTACAAAAATAACTTGAAATGCTCTATTTATTTTCATACCAAAGTACTAGCAGATCATGACTATGGCAACCTCTCAGCTCTAGCTGAACGAACACAGATTGGACTGTAAGATAATAACCCAATTGACCCGGAGGATGACCTGGAGGATGACCTGGAGAGTGACCCAGAAGAGATACCAATCGGCCCAGAGCTAGATGCAGCAGTTACGCATCCCACAGCTCCCAGGCCAGCTTCTGGCCAATACTGCCTGCACTAGGATCAATGATAGCCTAGTTGTATAATTTGATATAGGTCTAGTTAGGTATATTGTTATTGATTCAAGTGTGTTATGTACCAAATCAAGTAATTAAATACATTTCCCGCGAGGCATAGTGGGTATGCTGCCCGCGAGCGGCCCGGAACATATACGTAATCTGGTATTTAAGTACTGTCAATCTAGTCTGGTTAAAACTATCGATCGTGATAGCGATACAAATTGCGGACTCTACTTTGTCTTACACCCACCGCTCTTTCATGCCGATTGTACTGTAGTATCCAGAGTATCAATTATTGGGCGCTGGTTCGTTGTGCTGGATTGTTGTGCTGTATTAAACGACTGCCTTTTATGGCTAGGGTCGATTTTTCCCACTGCCAAAGCTGGTTAGCAGCTTTACTACCTGGGCAACCTGTCATTCTTGGCACACGGAAATCAACTTAGGTTATGAACTCGACCAAATTGTTCTTTGTGGCCTCAACCCCATTAACACAAGCTTTACAGCAATGACGAAGAAAAAATCTGCGCATGCGGTCCCCCGATAGGGCTTCTGTAAAAAGGCGATCCGAGTCGAGACTGAATTCTGCAAATGCTTCTAGCCCAGGAGCAGAGGCCGACAGGAGCAAAGTTCTTGTAGCTGGGTGATAGTCCAAAAACAATTTTTCTAGGTAGTATTCTAACTTTGAAGGAGGATTACGGCTAGTATTGTGAGCTGCTAATTGTTTGTGTGAGCATTGAGATAAGGCGACCTATGGAGTATCTGTCAATGATTTCTTTCTGGTGTAAGCTGGATGGGATGCCTTGCAGAAACAACTGCATCATGAGTAGGTATCGACTGGATGGCAAGGGTAATAGCTATGTCTAGCTTGGGATCAGAGTTGAAATCTTTGAATTACTATGGTGATTATTAGCCTCAGGCGAAACAGGAAGATGGAGAGCGTCGTTTGACCATATCTCCACCCACAGGCTTTGAAGCGACATGTTGTCCGGCACCTCGACAGTGATGGGATTCTCTCGATGCAACAATAAACTAAAATCCACCGTCCCTTGTGTGCTCGCAATCGGTAATGGTGTTATGAAGGGAGCCCAAGGCGTCACGGTGGCGGTGTGGGGAAACGGAATTGTGCCAAGGACCCTTCGGTTGAGTTGTATTCAGCGATGCGAGCGTGGAGGGGCAGGAAGCATAGTACAGTAGGTGATGGACGAGAGATCACGATGGGTCGCCGGACTTGGGTAGATTAGGACTTGGGTTGGAATTTGGTTTTCTGGCTATCGTAGCGTTGGCAGAGTTAGCGATACGTGTTGAGGATAAGAGGTTGTGCAACCAGACTACGTGAGGGGCAGATGGTGAGAGTTGAGGTTCGCGTTGCATTCGTAAACATGGCTGGAACAGTCGTTCGCAAGAAAACAATTGGCCAACCACCCAGGGAGCTGTTCCCGACCCATTGGCCAATTGGGCGCTCGCTATTCACTGCACACCCTGATTTGAATAATAATTGGATGACCTCGAGTAGTCTGGCTTGAACTAGCCCCTCGGTAAGACCTCGAGTGCATATGGGTATGCACCCTACGAGAACATACATGTATATAAATCCTAGTCTGGTTGGCACTATAAATCCCATGCCTGCCGTCAACATTTTCCACGTACCCTCAAATCCTTCAAGCACCATGTCATGATACGTAATGCACCTTATGTTTGGAGGTGCCAACCAGACTATGTTTGGAATATCAAGGGGCAAGGTTGAATAAAGATTCTATAGGCCTGTGAATGTACACTCAAACCTTGCTATCGCTATAGCGGATCCCTTGGTTACCAACCAGACTACTGGCTCAAGCCAAAATTTTTTCCAGTTCTAAGCAATTTAGGTGTGGCGTCTACTTGCTATACCGGATACCGTACCGGATGGGGTTACAGGGATTGCTACAGGGACTATCACAGATAGTAAGGCCACAAAACGCTATAGCAATAGAAAGAGTAACAAAATACTTGTTCCCAACCGGTCCCACTACAACCGGTCCCACTACTAGTATTTACAGGGTTCTTATCCTTCAATATGTCGCTTATAGTAGACCATGCCATAGGCTATCTGGTTAGTCTTATCCAAACTCTTCATAAGTCATGTCTGCATCCGCGGATCTTGTCTTTTCACACAAATCCTATGCCGCTCTAGATCACTAAACCCCTTCCTCTTGTTTGGTAGCATTGAGAAATCCAATATATATTGATACAATTCCGTATAAGCGGTCAACGGTTGAGTATGTATAGATAAACAATCTTTGGAAGCACTCAAGTTCTATCCTTTTACCCGGCCTAGAACGGCCCCCACGCTATTTGCTATTCCCGATGT
Source organism: Terfezia claveryi (assembly GCA_015179025.1). Taxonomy (NCBI): domain Eukaryota; kingdom Fungi; phylum Ascomycota; class Pezizomycetes; order Pezizales; family Pezizaceae; genus Terfezia; species Terfezia claveryi. Next base: position 210,083 of record WHUX01000035.1, on the reverse strand, counting down.
TAGCTATACCGGACAGATTGCAATAGATTTATGCAGTCCGATATAGCAAGGTTTGAGTGTAGGAACCTTAACTGTTACTACGGGTCCGCCTCGACTCTCAGGGGGCCAACTGAAAGTGCCCTGCCAATCGTCAGCCCTTGCAATATCTCATCGCAAACTGACCCAACAGCTCAGGACTTTTAGCGAGATTGTAAGGTTAGCCCTACTGCTGATATCGGCACATAGAGCCGGTTGACGTGCCCGGTTGCCACGCCCCTTGTAAATCGCAATTGCGTTACAAAATCCTGCTATGGTTCGCAATTTCCCTACCAAAACTTTCTTACTTCAAGACCCAACCTGAGGGTTTCTTATTTTTCCAACACAAACACCGGTGCTATATTGAGGGATTTCGTATCGAGGGGGGTTGGGTGCCAACCAGACTAGGTTGCTCGTGCCGTGGCTTCACTGGATTCGGCGGAAGCTTCTTGTTGGGCGAGTGTAACGTCGCATAAACGGACTTTCATATCGCACTAGTTGTACTATTATCTTACAAATTGATGAACAAGCCCTAGCATTAAAATACAGGCAGCATCAGACAAGCCTCTGGGATACACCGCAAGTCAATGGATATAACGGGAACGCTCTCAAGGGGCTCAAATTGCGGCACAATATAGGGAAGTAGGAGATGGGAAGGGGAGACGGTAAGGGGAGATACAGGAGGACCCGGGGTGGTGCAAAGTGGTTTACATTTATTTACATTCCTAATTTTCATAGGCAGCTGAGAAGGTGATGTGGAATCATGTATTTAGAGCTGGCATGACTACGGGATAGGATAATCCTGCCAGGCTATGTGCGTCCTCCTGAATATGCAGAGAGTATAAATACGAGAAATGATTTACAAATAATAATAATAATAATAATAATAGTAGTAGTAGCACGAAGTGGTACCTCGATATAAGAAGCCTGGATACAAGAATACCTCGATTTAAGAAAAGAAACTGGCCCCAAAAATAAGAAACTCTCGATATAGGGAACTTAATTCTTGTTACATATACAGCGACGCCACTAGAAAGGATAACCTAGCAGATTAACTTGCCGTGTCCTGCATCCACCACCCGGGGCTCCGGGTGGCTCATCATGGTCACGTTGCTGGGATCGCATATGAGTACTGAGTTTTTTTTTTTATTTTTTTTTAATACATCAATTGCAATCAAAGCGGTGATAGAATATATCGAACTACCGTGAAAGACGGATGGGATATGGCAGCGCAGAGCCTGTTCAAACTAGTTATATCCTCTCCAAAGGCCGTCCAACCTACCAGTGGCCTCATTCTCTCGCAACGGTTTGAAGATCATAGAATATTATCGATTATGTTCAATTATAATAAAACCGAGACCCTGTTTGATATGGTTTGAGCCATTCATTCATGGACCAGACTGAGTCTACCAGATGGTTAGATACTGGCGTCGGGGTAATTAGGAATCTGTCGAGCATTGAAGTGATCTATAAAACCCAGCTTCTAGGACATCTTTCTTTCAACGGACCCTATAATGATACGATGGTATGATCTGAAACTTTTCCAATACATAATGAAAAGAGAAATAAAAATACATAAAGTAAGAATTAATTAAGGTGTAAATAAACCCTTTCCTTCGCCAAATTACCCAGTTAACTATCACGGCCCGGCCGAAAATACACATACTCTGGAATTCTGGGTAAAAATAATTATTACCATTTATGCATATTCCTCAATACTTTAGACGAGAGTGTACCTTATGTCCATCAAGTGATCACCGAAGATTTGTATTGGAGGACCTTGGGTTGCCGCCCACGTTTTCTAGAAGCAGGCAAGCATTAGCTGTTCACAAGAATATAACGTTCATTTCTTAGTTTGGTGCCAACCAGACTAGTCATTTCTAGAACCACGATCGACCGCTTAATGACATGCTAGCACTCTACCTAGGTACCGTAGTAGCATAGTCTTGTTGGCCCAACACCTTCCATTGGAGGCTAGTTGCATGTAAAACACGCGTCGCTGTTTCAGCTGAGCCGCCTCTATGTTTACCGACATGGATTGCTTTTTTTCGATAAGCCTAATCTCCCGCACGTTGAATTATAACCGCCTGATCCCTGCAACTCCTAACTCTAACCTGGTACAGTGAAATTAGAGAGGTTTTTCACCCTTGCATGCCCACCAGACTACCTACTGTACTACTTGCCAACCAGACTAACTACTTGCATGCTAAGATATCTCACCTCGCTACTTAGTAATCATCAACGTTGCAACAACATGCGATGGAGACGAGCAGCGAGTGCTTGCACAATCCTCCTACTCCGATGACAATGATCACAGCACACCTCTATATCGAGCTCCAATCTCATATGAGAGGAAGGAGCGGTCATGATATATTGTTTAAAATGTTTGCTTAGGATGTTTACGAGCTTGATGTGATCCCTTATGCAGTTTCCCTGCAAGCCGAATCCAACATTTGCTTTGCAATTAAATTTAAGTAAGGATGATGTTTATTGTGAGATGATCAATATTGTAAACGCTGAAGCTGATATCTCTCATTATCACTGGTATGGGGCGTTGGGTCCATAGGAGTTCTAGTGCTCGGAAATAGGTATGTGTAGGCGCACTACATACCAAATATCAAACTGCAGAGAAAAGATTATCCACACCCCGGCATGGATTTATATCCACGTACGTACATGCGTACATTCGTTGATTCCAATCCTTTGTTTCAGCTGAATTAATACTAGTTTCCAATGTATATATGGCAAACTAGCGCTAGCCGAGCTGGAAACCAATAACCTCAAATTGACGACCTATTGTTTTCACCTTCTGTTTTTTTTTTTCACCACATGTGCGTGCCCCCATTAACAGCTCGCACGATAAGCAGCCCAGTAGGCCCATTGGAGACTCTGTAATGCCTATGATACTTGCATTGTTGTCTGGGCAATATAGGATGAGGTTGTAAGTACGATACTTTCACTGGGATTAGGAAGGGAGTATATTTTGTCTCCCCGGGTCAATACCCGAGTCACCTATGGATACATGCGGGTCCTTGATTGTTTAGAATGCAGTGAGGCTTTCAGGGGCACTTGCCGAGAACTTGTGTTGCCAACTTATGTCCTTTGGATTGGAGGGTATGTTGGCCATTGCCAGAATATTTGTTCACATATTTGTTCACATTTACCTACAGAGCTCTGGCATACTGCCAACCCTTATGTGATTGCCGGGCTGAAGCTTTATTCAAGGCTAGCAGTGGGGGTCTCTCATCCCTTAGTTGTCTGGTCAGCTACTCGCAACATAACATGATACTGCTCCACTGTAGCCAATGTCGTGCCCGATCCGATTACCTTCAACGCTTGTAGTACAATACCATCAACGATGATGGCTTCATGCAGCTGTCTAGCAACTGAGCAACGCAATGCTCCCCCAATTGGAGTGAAATACCCCATGTACAGATGATACGACGGCCCCATGTTGCATTACGACAATATAGAACCTTGCAGGGAGAGTACTAGGCTACCCATGTTTGCTAGTGCCCACCTATTGAGCTACATGGTGGAATCGTTTTTTTTTGGAACTCAGAATAGTTATTTGCGGAGAGCATTGACTATAAGAAGGTGACGATGTGGCCATCAAGCATCTAAGAACAACATTGCCTCCTCACCGTTTGTCTTCACTCCTTAGCAGCGAGCCGCACTGGTCGGTTCCTATCACACTCATTGTCACTTTTTATATAAGCTTTCACATTCCTTACACTCATCATGCAAATCACCATCGCTATCCTCGTCGCTCTCTTGCAATTTGCCACAACAGTTTCCACTGCGCACGCGAGACAATGGCGGCGTGCAAAACCTGTCAATACATCGTGCACAGTTACATCCTTCGATGACCTCGCTACGGTCAAAGAGAGATGTGGCAGGATAACCATCGGGGATCTAGAAGTTCCTGCTGGCAGAACTCTCGATCTCACCAAGTTGAAAGCCGGTACTACCGTTCTATTCACTGGGAAAGTGACCTTTGGCTATAAGCAGTGGCTTGGTCCTCTGGTGTCAGTTAGTGGGACGAACATCACTGTGGCGGGAAAACCTGGCAATGTCCTCGATGGACGCGGAGCATCCTGGTGGGATGGAAAAGGTAGCAACGGTGGTAAAACCAAGGTAACTCATATAGACCCTCCCGTGCTGATCTCGGATATTCAAACTTCAAAGCACTCACTGACGTGCCTCCTCAGCCCAAGTTTTTCTTTGCCCATGGCCTGAATACCGCGGTTATAAGGGGGCTCTATATTCTCAATACTCCGGTGCATTGTTTCAGCATCGGCGATTGTAAAGACGTGCTCATTGACTCAGTTACAATTGACAACAGAGCTGGAGATGAGGACGATCTTGGCCACAACACAGACGGTTTCGATATTGGCACGTCTACCGGAATTACAATAAACAATGCAACCGTGTATAATCAGGACGACTGTATAGCCATCAACAGCGGAAAAAACATCAAGTTTACGAACGGTTACTGCTCGGTATGTACATATACACGACTAAGATAATACTGCATTCAGCTGCTTACTACTACATTCTCCAGGGGGGTCATGGTCTGTCAATCGGGTCTGTTGGCAACCGCAAGGACAACGTGGTTCAAAACGTCATGATATCCTCGTCAACAGTAGTGAACTCAGTTCAAGGTTCGTCCCAAGAAAGCGCGCATAGAAATTATTAACGTGCTTTGCTGATTACGGGTACAGCGCTGCGCATCAAAACCATCCATGGCGCAACCGGTTCAGTCTCCAACATCACCTACTCTAACATCAAGCTAGAGGGCATCACTAAATATGCAATCGTCATTCAGCAAGATTACTTGAACGGTTCACCTACTGGCAAACCAACGTCAGGTGTTCCCATTAAACATGTGACTTTGAGTCATGTCTCGGGCACTCTTGAATCGAAGGGAAAGAGCAAATATATCCTTTGTGCATCCTGCTCCGATTTCAACTTTAGTAATGTCGAACTTGTATCAACCAGTGGAAAGCCAGTCGAATCAGAGTGCAAGGGGGCCCCTCCAGGGGCCAATTGTTAAGCTCAGATGGCAGAATGCAATTTACAGGATGAGATGCATTTACTGGGAGTGGTGCTTACCATAACGGCGGGGAGGGGGGGCCTCAGTGTCAGCGTCATTCATTTCGCAGGATGTTAATGAATGACGCATATTGAATTCTTACAGACTTTGCTATACGGAAATCATGTTCGTTGTGTATTGAAGAAAATGTGAATACTTGTAGAATAAGATTCATATATTAGATTTCGAAACGTGGTTCCTATTCTGACCGATTCACCAGTTGCGCACAAATCAATGTGAGACCGACCGATTCACAAATAATCACTCATATCGATGACGGTATATAATAATACAAAGCACAAATAGTAACACATGATATCCATTTCGCATCCATCAAATGCCTATCCTTCTCATATAGCGCTGTGTTCCATTCTCAGACCTATGCAACATACCGTATTAATTCCCAAGTAAGAATGCTGTCTTATTTACAAACGGGCGGTCGGAGGAGCCTTGAATTTACTGTCCTATATACGATACTGGCTTAAACACGGAGTACTGTCTTATATTTTTCCGGAACAACCGACAGCGGTATAATTGGTATCTAGTTACACAATCTCCTCCCCAAGCGTAATCGTAGCATATTGAACAGCGTCTTCCTCAGTAATATAATCTCCCTGCTCCTTATCACTTCCATCCGCCTCCTTCTCATCATCCTAAACCTCAAGGTCGAAACCTTCATCTTCTGTGTTGCCAGATTTCTGCAGTTGCAAAACAGAGGTTGCTCGAGGTTATTGGCTTGTTGTTTCCGCATTGGGTCCAGCACGAAATTCCAGTGGAATTGACATTGGAACAAGTGATAGTAATGAGTGAAAGAAACCGGATGCCCCAGTCAACGTCGACAGACATTACTATACTACTGTCACATAAGAAAAATTTGCTGTCTAATACACTATTCGGATATCTCGGCCAAAATTAGGCTGTTTTACCCCTGTCTTATGCACTAGTACTGTCCTCCGAGTAGTACTGTCTTACTTGCGAATTAATACGGTATGTACGTACCTACCCATCAGCATAAACCAGATCCATATCGACCACTAGAGGCCACACTGCACCACACGAGTACTGAGTAATTTAAAAAAATAAAATTGCGGGCCAACTGAGTATCCTATGCTGCGATAGCCAACTACTTGCCTCCTAACCTCTCAGTCCTATGAACTACCAATCTCTGAAGTGGAGTTACAGTATCGGCAGTTGTCATAAGGGTGGGTTTAGGCCATGTATGTCTAATAGAAGTGAAATCCTTCTGTCGTAGCCCTCGCGTTTGCGAGCATGAGGAAGCTTGTAATTCGGGAATGTCAAGAAGGATTTATAGTCCAAGGTATTTTTCCTCACTGAACCGTGCCCCTCGAACTGTGTGTGGGATTGGGAAGCGTTCTGACAGCACAAGCAGGTATCAAATCGATAGTTTTAAGATAGTTTATATAGATATATATATTTTGCACCAGAATTGTGTAACTGGGGGGATTGATATAAATGAAATTCGGAATACCGCCCCCAAGCAATATTGGTATATTTGGACTGAATGCTGAAATCACTAATGGGCTAAGATTGCCGAAATCCGAACTACTAATTTCCACGATTGCTGAATCGTGCAGGCGCCCGAACCACCAATTGCCAGGATTTAGCGTCGGGATTTAATATAGCGCTCATTCGGGACATCCTCATTGGCTCAATCAGGGCATGCTCATATTGGCTCATTCGGGGTATGCTCATATGCATGCATTGTTCATATTGGATCATTCGGGTTATGCTCATATGCATGTTGATATGCATGCATGTATGGGTTTGTTGGAGCATGCCCCGAATGAACTCATATGAGCATATCCCGAAAAAGCACTATTCTGACCAAATGGTTGAGTCCAAGCTTTATTTTATAATTACTATAATTGGTGGTTCAGGCTGCATGATTCGGCAATCCCGGCAATGGGGCGGGTTCAACTATTCGGCAATTTTGGTTCGGGTGGGGTGCACGATCTTATGATTCGGGGCAATCAGTCCCAATATGGCAATTCTTCTCGGGCCTTTCCTGAATTAGTTAATATCAATCCCAACTTCCATAATTACATAAAGTAATTGGGATATAATATTGAAGTATATCCTCATATGGGCTAATTAGAGGTAAGCTCACATGTATACATATATGGGTTTATTGAACTTGATATTTTCATATTAAATCTCCTTCACAAGTACAAACAATGTGCGTGTGGGATATCGAACAAACAAAAATCATGTTAATCCGAGGCCCCCCCCAAAAAAAAAAAATGCATGAAGCGATTCTCTTATCTACTGCACACGGATTGCTAACTTACCAGGTTCCAAGTCCTGGTATATTTGAAGTCCCTATTCCATACTCCCACAGACACTAATGATAATTAATGATACATGAAACAATCAATCGCATAAGAATACATGCACAACGAACATCAGTTTGAGAAATGTAAGGCCTCTCAGGCCTAGGGTGTGATAACCCACCAGTAAACGAGAAAACACAACTAGATATGTAATAGTAACTCCGGGTAATCACCTATAAATTCCCATGCAATTGTGCCTTAAGTTAATACATAACCAAGAGCCTTTGCACACCCCAATCGAGCACAAGAGTCCCAACCATTTCTCGTTATTACCATCCTCCGCTTATTACCATCCTCCACTTATTACCATCCTCCGCTTATTACCATCCTCCGCATGATTACGACCTCTCGTTGTGCACCTTATTCGAACTTCGTTTCCACTCCAGAGGTTCCGACGCCTGATGGCACCTCCACACTCGACTCTGGTGGCATGGGTTCCGCAAAACCATACTTGATCATCATCTGTTCAATTGCTGCCCCGTTGCCGGCCATCATTGGTAGCTGCTTAGCTGCCGTCACATAACTCTTACGCTCAGTGAAACCCTTGGCGAAAATGAAATCAATCTCTTCAAGCGAACGCATCTTAGTTTCTGGATAGAAGAAGTAGATAATGGGAAGGAAGCTGGCGTTCATAGCACCGAAGAAGAGGTATGTACCCCATCCAATACGATCTATCATGATGGGAGTTATCATGACGATCAGGAAATTGAATAACCAATTAGTGATTGTGGAAACAGCTATAGGGAAGAAAGTCAATTATTGTTTCTCCGATGGGCCTTAGTGAGTGGAAGGGGACACCAACCATTGGCCTTTCCTCTTGTCCTGAGAGGATTGATCTCCGCGGGGTACAGCCATGGCAATGGCAACCAAGTGGCTCCAAAGCTAGCAATGTACATAAAAAGTCCAGCTGCTGCGCCTTTAGCAGCGGATGGTGTTCCGGGGATCAGACAGGCAAAAGTAATAATCATACTAACCATCTGACCCACAGTGCCCCAAAGGAACAGCTTTCTTCTGCCGGCTTTTTCAATAATAAACCAGGAAACGGTTGCAAATGCAGAATAAACAATCATATTAACCCCGCCCATGATCAAACTCATACGGCGGGACTCTCCAATAGATTTTTCGAAAAGGATTGGGAAATAATAGATGACAGCATTGCAACCACCAACTTGTTGCATAAGCTGTGAGGATGCACCTAGCAACATACGGCGGAAGTGTTGTGTCTTTCCATTCGTGAGGAGGTCTTTGAATCGAGTTTTTCCTGTGGTACTGGCAGCCATGGAGTCAAGAATTATACGCTTCTCTGTGTTGGTTTCTTCAGCGTCAATTGATTGTGCTTGTAGGGCAGCAATGACATAAGTTCCCTCAATATCTCGATCCTTAGATAAAAGCCTGTTTTGCATTGTCAGTTGGGGCTTATTTTCAAACCTGGATCAGAGATTCCGAAATGACTGTACCATCGAGGGGACTCCGGAAGGAATGTCATTCCAAGAATGATAATAAGGGCAAACAAAACCTGGAAGGCGATGGGGAACCTCCAAACAACATCCGAATTTGTGTAAGACACTCCGAAATTCAACCAGTAACTGATTACTATTTCACAGCAGGAGCAGTCAGCTATCTGGCAGAGTGGATAGAGCAGGAAATCAAAACATCCGGGGGAACTACAAGTGCCAAATGCGATTGTTCCACCCTCGATACATATCAGCAGTCCTCGGTTCTTTGTCTTAGAACACTCTGCTTGATATGTTGGGATTGAAGATGTGTTCATTCCGTTGCCAACTCCCGTAATAATTCTTCCCAGAACGAATTGTGTCTATTTATTTGAGTTATTAGCCAAATCAAGCAAACACAATATGTTAGCTCCGTCACCTACCAGAGCCCCACTCCCTTTCGTGTAGAAAGTGCAGACTTGGATAACCGTGCCCAATATCATCACGATCGCGCCTAACATTATTGAATATCTCCGGCCCATCATGTCACCCATACACAAGATGAATATAGCCCCCGCCAGACATCCCACCTCGTAGATTGCGGTTACGAAACCTTGAATGGTCGAATTATCTTTTGTTTCTGGAATTGCAGCATTAAACTCGGGTGCAGTAATGATACCGGACATGAGCCCTATCAGTTAAATTAGCACCTCGTTCAGAATTTTGAGTTAACAGACGCACCCTGGTCATATCCAAAAAGCAGAAATCCTGTCGTAGACACGATGGATATAGCTAAACCAAGTTTCTTGCCAGTCAGTCCGCCGAATGCTGGCGGCTTCGTTCTATCGTTAAAGGGGCGAGGGGATGTCTCTGGGAAGTTCCCCATAGTTGAAGCAGATGTTTGATGTAATCGCTGGAATACTTGAATGCAACACTTTACAAAGTGACCATTTAGTGATTGTTAGCAATCGAAGGGGGCTCTTGAGAATGTGCACTAGACATCAAGGGTTTTACCAGGAAGTCAACATTATTTATAACGTGCTGTCCTGTTCTCACAGGGACCCACGTAGTATCATAGGTGAGCAATAATGAAGAAAACTCTCTTTCCCCAGATGCACGTCACAGGTCACTAATTGGGGTTCCCCGCCCCTTCGGCACCTACCTTTATATTACGTGGTACCTTTGGTTCAGTGGGTCACTGACCACGATAAACCCAAAGTTAGAGTTACAAACATTTAAGCTCCGTCCACCTGATGTGGCAGCCAAAGACTTTTGGAAATCCATCAATTTAAACTCGGGACAGCGTCAGCACTAGATTTTGGAGGCCAGATGAGCAAAGCAGATTACCTACTTACTTGATGATTAACGGAAATCGGAGGTCAGCTTCAGTATAATTTCCACTTTCGCATCTTGGATTCGAGTTAATCTGGGGGTTGTATATATATATATACATATATATCATATCGAGTTATGAGCAACCTTCTGGCAACCACAACAATAGCGCAACACTTGTACGGAGGATAATAATATATAGGCAGGCGGTTCCGTTCCCAAAACGGATTCTGACCGTTGCCAAGGCCCGACAGGGTATCTTTACCTATACTACCTAAAGCAACCTTTTATTACGCCATGAGTGCGTGCGTTAGCGGAACTTAGAACAAGCTTCGTTAAGCGAACTGATAGCCGCCAAAGCCATCAATCAGGTACTCTAGTACTGATATCCTGATCGGGCACAAGCCAGGACTAATGGGGCACGAGATCAGAATTTAGACAGGGCCAAACTTAGCACAGATCGACGGGTCGTGCGCCTCCTCCTGCCCGTATACCGTCAAGATTCATCCAACTGTACTATCCACGTTACGATCTTAGAGGTTTCCATCTTGTACACATCTCTACTGATCAAACTTTGACATACATAATTTATCACAACGGTAAATGATATTAAGACGAAAATAGCTACAAGTTGAATAGAAAAGAATGATTGAATGGTTCAAAGGAATAAGAAAGTAAAATAATTGAGGGGAGCTGCCAGGATACATATATCAAGATGCATGGTCTCAGTGGGATGCATGAGGTAGGACGCTTGAATGAGTGTAATCGAACTGTGACTCTGTTGGTATTGCGACATTATAGCCCCAATGGCTCTCAAATATCGATCTTGAACAACCTTAGGGTATTTCAACCTGTACAAATCACATGTACAATGCACGTCATAAGTGTCCGATTTATACATAAAATATCAGAAACTATCATCATATCTCCCTCCTTCAATTGCAACACCATCCAACCCAATACTCGGAGCACAGCACATATGCAGGTTTTAATAGGCTTGTGTATAGCAGGGTATTTCCTTGTGTTAACTGAATTTTGAAATTTCCTCAAAATGAGGCAGTTTAGCAGCCTTCGTCGGACCCTTATGACCCTACTGTAACATTGTAGAGGGGCTGTCATTCTCAGATACAACATATTCCACCTATGCAATGGGGCTTGGATTTCCTTGCAAGTGTAACGGTGAATGGTATAACAAATTGAGTTTCTGACTAGTGCCATTTCGAGCAACATGACAATATCATGATGTCGAGGAGGCATTCATGGGACTACGGAGGTCAGACCTTTCCCCTTCTTCTTTTACCTCTACATATGCACATCAGTTCGGATTCAAGTTGGCTATCTACAATTAGACTAGGTATCTACCGTGTAACTAATGCCCTCGCCCCTCACAAACGTGTCCCACCTCACCCCCTTCCAACTCAGACCGGGTGTTGACAGCGGCATGAAGCGCACCTTGTATGTCCCAGTCTCTGGTTCCTCCCACGCTTCTGAACACCATCTTTGGAGGCCTTCTTTTTTTCGGCCTTTAGGACCAGCTGAGATCACAATATCGATCAATCAACATTGACGATTTGGTCAGTCTCCGGCATATGCCTCAATTCATCAGTGTTGTCCAGATCGACAACTTCTTGAATGCCAACAATAAGATATGCAGCATACTTGGCTGGCAACTCCGAAAGTAGCGCATTGAACGAGCGACCATGGTGTTCGGGTGGATTCTGGAGTTGGGAAGGGCGGTATTCTCTCTGATGCAGGATTTAATACACCGCTCATAGGACGTCGCCGGACTCGATAACTACCTCGCTTGTGTGGCCTAACGTGACAGAAGTCTCATCAGTCCATATCACAGACTTCCAATCTTCAGGCGTCCAATGTTGATGTTGTTTAGCAAAGACCTGGCCACTTCATATCCTTGGCGAGGCCAGGTTTTCTTGTTGGCTTTGTTCTGTGGAATTTCTTTTACGGAGAATTCGGAATACGCTCTAAGGACTGCAAGCCAAGCTGGACAAGTGTTTTCTCCTGACCATACCGATCCTTGGTGACTGCATCCACAATAGCCTACTCCACTGCGGGAGTGACCCTTTTTTTCCTCCCACAGCGATCCCTATTCTGGACGTGCTCTATTTTTAATAAGGTGCCAGGATCCCACCCCCTTCGCTGTGCTTCATTGGAGTTATTCCAGTTTGCTGCTGAATAATGGCCAGAATCTCTCCCATAGATCGCAAGATCGCCGCCTGAGCGCGAGACACAATGTCAAACATCCTAATTGAATTGGCAGGTTGGGATTGCTCAATTGGCAGGTTCGGGAGGTGCTCGATTGGTAGGTTGGGGTGCTCAATTGGAGGTTTCGGGAAGTGCTCGATTGGCAGGTCCAGGGGGTGTGCGATTGGAGGTTAATATCTAGGAAATTGAGTCAATATAAGAAATTTAAGAGGGGGAAAAAGGGCAATATACTTGATGAATTAAGATGTTAGGGAAGAGTTGGTTGAAAGGTTGAGGGTCAGGGAAGGAGTGATATATGGTGAATTCCATGATTGATATTTGGCCAATTGACATGTCGGCGATATCTGGTAAATTGAGAGGTTGGGACAGTAAGAGAAAGTAAGACAACTGATGATGTGGTTTAGCCAGTGGGAGGCCATAGAACTGAGACCATATCCGTACGGAGTAATGTCTGTGGTATGTTTATTGAAGAATGCAAACCAGTATTGGAGGATTACATCGCGAGTACGTACTGCACCACTACCCATTGATATAGGGTGATCTAACGTATCAGGTATTTTAAGTTGCCGCACACCGGAATTCTGCTACAAAACCAATGGGATGTGCACATGAGATATATTCGTAACGTGACGAACAGGGCTACCGGTACAGATGCAGCGAACGCCACAAAAAGCAAGACGGCTTATTCCGTCCAGTCCCATACCTATCAGCATCAAATTTCCTTCAGCTGAACTCAGCACCAAAAGATACAGTAGCCTGGTTAAGATACAGCGTCTGCGACGGATCTGTTCCTCTAGGTAAATCGAGCCAGTGCCGTCATTTTAATTGCGATTAGTTCTTCCATGCTGCTTCAGCCCTCTTAGCAAGTCGGTATGTACTCTCTGATTCAGGAGATGCCGACTATGAAGACAGTACTACTTAGGTAGGTAGTACCTAGGGCACTGTCATACCCGGGGACCCCACCACCGGTACCTACTTTTTGGGTTCGCTTCCGTCCGTGTAATGGTGCTGGATATTACCGGGGACCCGCACAGCCAACCAACAATAGAGTTCACGCCACGATCGCTTTGTCGGGGATGGGGTTGTGATTAGCAAAGGCTGAAAGGCATGCCCTCGTTTTCTCAGAAATGTGCTAGATGGTATCATGCAAAGCCGTTTCTGGACAGCTTTGTCCGCTGTACTACCTACTGCCGACTCAGTTGGTATGGTGGTCGATGCTACCGCGGAGACGTAGTTCGACTGAGACATGCGAATTGACAGATCAATTCTCAACACCTTACACTACACCACATACATTTGGACGCAGCCGTTGTGGGCTGAGGTTGGGGGACTGGTGGTCCGATTTGGTGTATATATAGCTGTAGTAGATACTGTGCCCGATTCCTGACTCCGCGGTTTATTTCTTATCTCATAGCACTGCTACAGCCAATATCAGACCCGACAGCACACCGCAGTCCTCGCTTCCGTATTAATTAATACAACAAGTGCCACTCGCCACGAGGTACATTCAGTTTTGTTATGCTAATGCCCTCGGCAATGCTCTACCCACCGAACATGGCAGCCCTGCCACATGTAGCATATCCTTACCCTCACCACTGCAGCAACCCCAGACCGCTATTTGGCGAAACCCAGGCGGAACGAAAACCTTCTTCCCCCCGAAGAGCCTCCTCTGCCTTTTCCGCAAATTCTACTGCTGCTCCTTCAACCCCAAGAAATAGGACTGAGAGCAAACGGCCGAAAGCACCACATGCCCGGGAAAAGAAGGAGAGGACCCCAATTTCATGCTATATAATTGCCGCATTGGCCGGATGTTCGCAATATGGCGTTGCCTTACCCGCACCGGGGGCCACTATGAATTTCTCTCCAGCAACATCACAAACCCCATCGAGAGCTGAACAACGACCAAATTTGCAAGCTGCCGCTGACTCTCAAACTACGCGGTTTACTGAGCATATTGCGGAACCGGAGAAGGCTCGGGGGAAGAGAAGGGAAAAGGTTAGAAGATGTGGGAAGAAGGTGGGAAACTGGATTTCCAGCCTGTGTTGGCGAGATAATACAAAGGGGGAACACTCCAGAAGTCGGATACAGTCAGAGGAGGGAGCAAGGCTCGCAGAGAAGCATGCTGCTGCGAACGTAGTGGGAAGGAAGATCTCTAGTGCTTCTGAGGTGACGCTCGTTGAGATTATGGGGCACCGGGGAGAGGGGCTTCTTGTGCGCACTCATACGTCCTGCTAGGGTCTACTTTAGTCACTGGCGTTATTGCTAGCATCAGGTTTTCCTTCTTTCTTCCTTCTCTATTACGTTGATCCTTGTGGTGGTTTCGGCTTTCCGGTTACTGCTTATGATTGTTTTTTTTTCTTTTTCTGGTGGCTTGCTTTGCATTGCTACCATCTTTATCTTTTGTCTGTTTATATTTTCACTACCTTATTTCTGCAATTTGGTTGGCAATTATTATTGATATGGCATCACGGGACGCATTTTTGAATTCGCATTGGGAAATTTGCTTTGGCTTTTGGAACGGGAGGGGTGATTATTCGACACGACTGGGAAACAGTTACGCCTAGCAATGGGGCCCGGCCCATTCACCAGTCTAACGAAATGGTCTATACACGGAGGTGCGGCTGGTTCGAGCTGCCCCTTCCCCCCCTTCTTTGGAATTTTCTCCTATTCTTACTACATATGTAGGTACGTGTACGTACATATCTTTTATTTTCCCTCCCCGCATATGTGCACTGGAAATAGGCGTGAACTGGCTATACTGTGATAGAAGGTAAGTAAACGTAGAACAAGGAAAACAAGACTTCTATATTGGTAAATTCAGGGTAAACACGGGTGTGGTGGATACGAAAAAAATAAAATGGCCATTTGGCTAGGTGGTTGCACGTCAAGCTGGGGAACGGGCTGATATTGTATATATGGCGGGTTGAGCATACAGCTGGGGAAGGGGCGAATATTACATATACGGCATGCTGAATATATATATAGCTGGGAAAGGGGCGAATATTGCGGGTTGAACATCTAGCTAAGGAAGGGAGGGTGAGATTAATGGCGAACTTGTTTTCTTTGTCTTCCTTGATAGGCGTTAGTCATTAGGTTGCTCTGTAGGCCAGTTATTTTTTTCCCTGCTTTTACAGGTTCTTTTGCGCTCTTTACCCGTTGGGAGCTTTTAACTATCTTTATCATTGATTTTTACACTCATTAACATACAGTCTGGTTCAGTAAGTGACTGGGACGCATAAAATTCAGTGGCTACCCTGCATATGAACGACCACTTAGAGGCAGGATATATATGTTCGCCAATAGAATGTGAATACAATCTCAATAGAACAAAAGCAGGGCATGTTCAGATTCTATCAGTTGTCTAGTATTCAACCCCTTCAAGTAGGACATTAAGATACAAAACAATGTCGGCTAATATCGTTCCAGCTAGACAGCGGCATGAGCTATTACTAACAACCAAAGCGCCATGAGATGTCGAACTTGAAGAAGGAAGGATCTTGCCTATCATGACTGCCAATTGACAGAAGCTCAAATGGCAAACAGTCAAGAACTTTCTAGTGGAATATGAGACTCAAGGCACGCATGAAAATATACCTAGGTCTGGACGTCCAAAAAGTATGTCTCCAGAACAAGAGGATGCAATAGTTGAATTTTTGAAATGAAAAAAAATGAAAACATTTAAACCCTGGGTATGATTAAGCTTCTATATTTATTGGTTACTAGTATACTAATTAACAATAATAGGAAGTACCTATGGTGTTGCCAGGTTTAAGTTATTAAAAACAATGTTGTATACATTCCTCCGAGGCAAAGAAACTTGGAAGTGGAGGGCCAGAAAAGCAACGTCCATTGGATTCTGGTATTGCAGCTAAACGACTAGCATGGGCAATAGCTAGAAAAGATTGGATAGAAGAAGATTCTGAAGGAGTGATTTGGAGCGATGAATGTAGCCTAGAAAGAGGTAAAAAAGCAATTTCAATATGGGTATTTTGCTCAGCTGGCGAGACATATCAGCCTGAATGTGTGGTACCAAAAAGGTATAATATTAATACTTCTTTTAAATTGTAGCAGAGACTTGGGCTAATCTTTACAAACTAGAGCGGCTTGAGATATGTATATATATATTTTTTTAAATAGTCTATACCCGCAATCGACCTAAGATCATGATGGGATATCGAAAAGCCTCTCTTTACGTACATCTGTGACCCACCAACGTAAAGAAACTATGTATGACCCAACTTACCCTGCATCTGGACCCGAGCCCGAAAGTCATCTCCTCCCTCATCCGACCTCTATTGAAATCATATGCCTCAACCGGAGCCATCATCATCCTTGTATAACCCTCCCGCACATGAAAGTTGACCGGCTTCGTAAGAAAAATAACCACTGAGCTAGTGGTTTTATTACATCTTCTATTTCCTCCTAGGAGCCACCTCGCTTCCATAATACCCCTCATACCCGTGGCTTGAGATATTACGGTCATGGTTTGGGGTTGTTTTAGTGGTTGCAAACAGGGGGGTGGTTTTACAGCTTTACTGGATAGGCGGAATAATACAAGCACATACAAGAAGATTTTGAAGAGTCATCTCTTCCGAGTCAGGGAGGCGATATATGCGGAGGGAATTCTTGATCCTGTGTTTCAACATGACAATTAACCTATCCATACAGTAGCATTTCTCGACAAGTATGGTTTTAATGTTACAGACTATCCTCCCTATTCATTATGGGTTGAGCTTAAGCGACGTCTTTATCAGTAGTATCCTGATATCTTACAAACTTTTGGTCATGTATCGACATGTAAGTTATTGCCAATGAAACTTGCAATTGACACTGCAAATCCTTATCAAAATTAGGCATCTCCTTGGCTTTCTCAATGTGATCTGCAACAGCATCCAGTTCTATAGCAAGCAGTTTCTGGATAGGAAATGGTAGTTGACCAATTTCGCAAAGAAGATGAGTTACCTCCTGCTCACCTGCATTGAGGCCAGGAATTGCAAGGCGTATAGGTAGCTCGCTGTTCAAGGGGATGAGTATTGGGTTTTTAAAAAAAAAGGATTGGGGGGGGGGGGTCACATACTACTGCACTAAGTGCTTTATATGCTTTAATCTTTCGGCAATGATCCCCGTTCTCTCGCTCAACAACCAAATGCGGTTGGAATCCACATATTATGCCCGTTACGAACAAGAAATGAAAGCATGTTGTGACCCTAGTGAGTTTTATTCTACAATCCTCGGTGACATATTACTAAACAATTTCGTGTATATCAAGCTGGTGAACTTTGGTGCCAATTTCAATTACTCCGGACAATATGCCGTTCTGAAGCACGACAGGCGTCTTAAACCTCTTATCCGGCATATGTGGGACCAAGAACTCCACCACCTTAATACCTTCTCAACATATCCTTGCCAAATATATCATCCAACTGACTGCTATGTACCCACAGTGGAATATCGCGGGGTATGCGGTGGGAGTGGAGCGATGGCTTGTACCGAGACTGTGGAGACAGAGATTGGCACGCATTATAATGGCCAAGTGAGAGTGTTATTGGAGATATTGAGGGATCTGGAATTGAATGATTCTGTGAAGAGGGGAGAAGTAGATGGAGAGTTGAATGGGTTGTTGGAGATATTAGGAAATTTAGGGACTATGAATTGGAGCCGTGAGTACCCCGTAGTATTGGGCAATCATTTGTATAGCGGGATGTGTGTTTGCTGATGGATTCAGGTGGCGAGAAGGATAGAAATTTTCACTTTTTGAAAAACTTTAACATTGCAATTAAGGGAAGATCTATTATTGATGATATCAACTTATGTGCAGAGAAATATAAAAGTTATATGTAATGAAAGTACCAGACTTCGAGCTAAAAAAACCAGGAACAGAAAAAGGAATGTTGCTGAGTTTTTGAACTAGAAACCAAGCTAGTTTTGAAAGGGGGGGGGGGGGGTACGAAAAAAAAAAAAAAAGCCAGAAAAAACTATTTATTTCACTCGGTTTTTATTCCCCCAGCCTTACTGTCCCCCTCTCCCTCGTTTTACCCCCACGCACAGATACAGATTGCGATGGTTGAAAGGGAGAGGTTGGATGTGGTGTCTGGAGTATTTTGAGTTTGGAGGAGGGAGAGACACGAGGATGAAGGAGCGTACCTATAGGGAGAGAGGAAGGTGTGAAGGAGTTGGATTTGCTGGGATTGTGGGGCATAAGATGTTGATATTTGCTCGAGGGGAGAGAGGGTTTTCAACCTTACTGGGGCACTCCGTACCAGTATATCTCATTTTTTTTATTTTTTATTTTTATAATTCTTGTGAGCCTAGATGCCTACATTTACATATTGAGCGGCTTTTGGCAAAAAAAAAAAAAAAAGAAAAGAAATTGGGAAGAGAAGTATTGATACAAGCATTTCATGGCTTGACCCCTCATGAAATCAGTCTGCAGGTGGTGCCAGTAGGGAGGTATAACATGTATTTATATATATAAAATATATGTTCCTATGTATCAACGTCGTTAAGACACACCAACGCATATGGCATGTACATGCTATCTATCTGTCTGTGCTGTCATCTAAAAAGACAGTCATTTTTTTCTATTTCCTTCCTTCTTGCTCACAAAAAAAAAAATATAAATATAAAAATATTAAAAAAAAAAAAACAGGCGTTGATTGCATACACGAATGAACCACATGCTTAAACATGAATGCTTCTTATATCCACCATATACACAATTGACAACTCGCATTCTAGCATCATCAGAGCAACCCACTATTATACACCCCGAAGACCGTATCCCGCAAAAAGATAAAAACACAGCAACCTTTAAAGTATAATGGGAATATCAAACAACCACCCCTTCCCCCCACCCAATCTCAACCCCAGTCCCTGTAGTCCCTCTCCCATCGCTTCTCTAAACTTCGACTCATCCAACCAACCAATCACTTTCCCACAACCCCCACCACGAAGCCCCTCTCCCTCCTGCTTGCTACATCTTTAAACGCCTGCACTTCCGCCCAACAATCCAAGGGCCTCCTATCCTTCCCTCTCAAACACTTTACCACCTCCCCTCTCGCCCTTTTCACCTCCTCATCTTCATCCTCTCCTACGCCGCTTCCGCCGGGGATGTTTTCTAACCGGTGTTTAATCTCGGTGACTTTATTCGCGAGGGACGCGCGGGAAAGGGTTAGGGCGTCTGTGGGGTCAACATCGGTTGTTTCTGTTGTGGTGTTGGAAGGGGTGGAGGGAGTGGAGATGGTGGAGGAGAGTTGAGACAGCAGTTCGTCTTCCCGGGACTGGAGGCGCTGAAGCTCGGAATGGACGAGTTGTGCGATGTGGACGTCGGAGGACTTTTGCCGGCTGGAATCGGACTGTGATGGAGTAGGGTAGGGTAGGGTAATTTAGTGGGGAAGTTGTGAGGCGAGGGAAGGGATAGGGTACCTCGTGAGAGCCCTCGAGGGCGCTCAGCAAGTTGTGTGAGAATTGGACGGGAGTCTCCCTGCCATGCCCACCATAGATAGGTATCAGCTAAACTCATGCTCGAGTTGTATCCTCGCACTCATTGGGGTTGGTGCAACGTACCCATAGAAGATATGCTCCGTCGGTTTACTCGGGTTGTTCCCCATCGCGACCAACTGTGTCTTAGATGCCTATATCGTACTCCACAGCTCTCCCCTGGGTGGAATTGGATGCGAGCGGCAGGTGAACAAGCTCCGGGGTTTCGTCAAGAGGCTTTGTTCCAACGAGGTTTTTTCCAAGGGTCGAATTCAGCTTGATGGTAGTACATAGCGTCATGCCAAGAAATGAGGGTAATGACTCTCGGATTAAATCTGTAGTATTAGGCAAGTCGCCGGGATGGAATAGAACCTAACCACGCCCAATCCTACGTGAAAAAAAAAAGAAAAAAAAAAAAATTCGCTCGAGGCGCATCCAAGTAGCTAAGTCATCATCAGATGGAGGAAACATTGGATGGAACCAACGTTACCAAGCGAGCTCCAAACCGGGGGGGCACTCAAACCCCTGGCAAGTTTGTTGGTTTGAGGGGAAAAGATAATGGGCGGGATAATAATGGAAAGGGAGCTGAATCGTTCCTGCCCTTCCCGGCGGCTGTTAATTCTCGTGTCCAGTCTCTTATGTATCTACCTCTCCCGCTGGTTGTCCGTTGTAGTCTCGCTAAACTATGACACCCCCCCGCGTATGTGAATTACCTCAATCAATTTATTCCATCTACTCAGAATACATTAGCCCTTAAAGGTGCTTAAATATCTTTTTTCTTCTTATTGCCCAGGTTGTAAGTTGTAAGTACTGTAGCACGTTCAGGTAATTCTGATCGGGCTCTCGATGCAACAACCAAATTCAGCGACTATAATTAAGCCATAGGCAAGGTTATTCTTTGATCTCGTTGCATAGTGTAAAGAAGTAACTGAATATGTAGTTCAATCGCTCATCACTAAGTACGTAGTCGATCATTACCCAGTACCTAGGTGATAGTAAGCTCCATCGTACCTACTATTTAGTCCCTCAACAATTTCATATATATATGTTCTGGTCCGTTATGGAATTCGGTCCATTCCGCCAGTATATATCTATCACTAGCTCAGAATACCGTACCTTGTACGCCTCTAGTCTCGCCCAAGCCACCGATTATATCCACCTGTTATCTTGCCAACCTCGCTCTTGTCTGCCTACCTAAATATCCAGTACTATCCTACCCTTAACCCTCATATACCTAGTTACTGTCAACGGGCCACGCACCCGCACAAGAACCGCCCTACCTATTATTGGTAGTCCAGTATCAGTTCATAACAAGCTCATAGACATAGGCAGGTTCCAGACTAAAACTAGACTAAATCCCCCCCAGGCTAGGTAAAACTCCTAGGTAAAATTCTAGGTCTCGGTGGTAAACTCCAGCAAAAAACTTTACTTATGAAGTCTAATTTCGTTGGCAAAAGAGAAATAGTTGCAAAAAAAAAAGGGGGATGCTATGACCGGCCAGGACAGTGAGTTCTTTTTACGCGCAAATATGTTTGTTTGGACTTAACCTACCTCGAAACTTGCAACCAAAGTTCAGGGTAAAAGGACAAATTTCATTACAATCAGGGACTGCTGCTATTTTATTTGTCATAATTAGAGGCAATTCTATTGTATGCGTACATTTGAAACTGCAATTGCTATTTAATTCTATAAGATTTTACTATGTAGAGGCTCAGCTAGAGCTGTGAGAAGTCAAGTAGTGTAAGGCTTTCATAATCAGTATCAAGCTTCTTGTGTTACAGAGATATATGGTTAGGTGTAGTGAAAGAAAGGGGGCAATTATAAACAAAAACGCCAGAGCCTCAGGGTGGAGGAGGGGTGAGGTAGCAGATGTTATGCAAGGGAGGGGGTGGGGTAGGGTATTCTGTTTCGGTTTAGCTTCGCTCTACTCTATTGATGCTCTGTGAAAAAGGACACACACAGAGTAAAGCTCAACTCACTACTCCTGGTGAGGTCAATCTGCACAGTGTGTCTTCTATGAACAAAGCTCGATGATTGCTGTTGTGACAAGACGAGACGAGACCATTATATAGAACCAACACGACTGGGTGCCAAGCCCGACATATTCCTTTTTCGAGCAATTCACAATTCTCAGCGCGTCAGATTCACTCCATTATTTTTCCTCGACATGTTTCCAAGGCTCCAGTGCAGGTAACAAAAGAGGAAAAATAAACCAACGCATAATATCAAACTACCCATCCACTTTCAGAACAAAGCTACAAGACTCAGAGAAAAAGATATCGACACCCTATCTATCTAGCAGAAAGAAAAAGGAATTCACACCCCGAGGAAAAGCGACGAAAAATCAAAGCGCAGCGAGACAAAATGTAAATTCAAATAAACGACCATTTCTTCACCCCATAAGCATTTTATAACCTCCTTCACCTTTATCCCCTTCGACAATGACGCATCCATTCTATACTGTAAATACTACCCTCACCTGGATCATAGATATCCCCATAGACAGCAAGCTGACCTGTGATTAATCCCATGTTCAGTATTTGCCTCAATGACTTCTCCAGATCCCACTCCAATATCTTGACATGACATTTCGGTTTGTGATCAGTTGGGGATTTGGTATGAGTATGTCCAGTTACTTCCATTCTTTTATCTTCAACAAAGGTGGACACTTGTTTCCAATCCTCTGGATCTACCTCTTTTTTCACTGACTCTGCTAACTCAGGTACAATAGTGATCATTCCCATCGGATTGGTCATTAAAACCAGTCCTGAGTCTTCACCAGATAGATGCTCAATATAGGCTACCATGATAGTTTGGGTGTGAGATATCTGATCAATAATACTTTAAACTTGCTGAAGATGGCTGCCTTCGGATTACTTTTCATCCACCACCAACTCATCTGAAATAGTGATTGTTTCCACCGGATTGGTTGTTGAAACTAGACCTAAGTCTTCATAGAGATAGCTGCCTTCGGATTGGTTTCATCCACCACTAGCTCATCTGCGATAGTGATTGTTCCTGCTGGATCAGTTTCTGGGACTAGTCCCAAGTTTTCATCAGGCAAATGCACAACATGTATTATTAAGTCTTTCTCCACTGACTCCACCAACTCATCTGCAATGTTGACCATTCCCGCCGGAGGGGTTTCTGAGACTGTGGTAGTGATCAATCCCACTGGATTGGCTTCTGGGACTAATCCCAAGTCTTCATCGGACATCAATATAGGTGACCGAGTTTTGGGTGTAAGGAGTCTGATCCCTAGCACTTTGAGTCTGAGCTCGCTCTCCGAATCGGGATTGGTTTTGGTTTGGTAGTTGAGTTTGTAGTACCTGGGCCCTAAGCTTCTCATAGGCATCAACAACCTCCGGAAACCAATAGACCTTGTTGAATTGTGTAGAAAATCGTTGCCTTAAAGCTCTGGCAGCAGCATCATAGGTGGTCTTTTTATCCGGCCTCAAGTTAACTATGAATTGTTTTGCCTTGCCTTCCAAATTGCTCTGCAATACCAGCACTTTGGCCCGTTCACGCCAGGCTGTATCACTAGTCTAAGTATCAAGGCCTTCAAATAAAATCTCCAGTAGCTCTAGAAAATCCTCCACACTGACTGTGTTCTTCTCCCCACTGAACGACATCATAGGTAAAGACGAAAACATAGGAATATGCTAAGAGAAAGATCTGAAGAAAGAGAAAAGAAAAACAGAGATATAAGGATCTGAAGGAGAGAGTGCTACTGCAGCAGCCACTCCCAGAAATCACCGCAGCGATCTTCCAGCCTACCGAGAGGAATAGAGTATCGTGTCTTTCTAGAACCGCCACTGATGCTCTATGAAAAAGGACACACGCAGAGTAAAGCTCAACTCACTACTCCTGGTGAGGACAATTTGCACAGTGTGTCTTCTATGAACAAAGCTCGATGATTGCTGTTGTGACAAGACGAGACGAGACCATTATATAGAACCAACACGACTGGGTGCCAAGCCCGACATATTCTCTTTTCGAGCAATTCACAATTCTCAGCGCGTCACTATCCCCCTTCTTCCCTCGAATAGCATTGAGCCCTTCCCACTCCCCAGCATCTCAAACATATTTTTTATTCTAATCGAAATCAATGTAATCTTTCTCCCCCTCCCTCCTTTTTATATAATAAAAAGAAACAAAATCCATAGGGAGGGTGGAGAAGGGGGGGTGGGTAGTAGGAACAAGGAAAAAGAAAAAGAGAAGAGAGAAGGTTGGTGCAGGCTGTTGGGGTGCAGAGTATTCCCTTGCGTTTGATATAAAATATCCCAGCTGCATTTTTCCCCGTAAGGAGCAGTGTGGTGTCACTTACTGCCAGTGAAATCAGTACATACACCCATTCTTGTCTCGTGATCTACACGATCAGGTTTAGGCTATCCATCAGAGCTCTGAACGGCGCCTCGTTGGACGACGCCTACCTGAATAGGCTGTATCGTAATTGAACACCGACGACATTGATTATTAGAAAGTCTCTCAACGTCGCACAATATCTTTAGCGTTGGACGATGAAAGCTACCGTTCGATAAGGTAGGGAGGGAACCTCAACAAAAAACCCCCTCCAAAGGTAAATAAACAAAAGAGAGGGAGATGAGAATAAAAACTTATTTTACAATTTACAAATTAAAACTTGCTTTATAAGAAATTTGTAGGATACAAATTCTTTTTGAATTAAATTAAATTAAAATTTAAAATGGTTGGAAGTTTTAACGGTAGGACTTCAATCTAGGCTAAATAATAAACAGGAGAAGCCTGGATTGAGTCTACCTTTAAATAGAGTCATAATCCTCTCTTATTTTGTAGCAAAAATAAGAGATCCCTTTTATCTGTCTTCCTATCCCTCTTGTAGGGATGTGCTATAGAGTGATAAAAGGGAGGGATAGGATGAGAGGAACAATGGGCAGGGTTATGGCTTCTCACTATGAATCTAGATAAAAAGACGTGTCTTCATGAATAGGGAGGGAATACAAGATGAGTCATCATGGCTAGCAGCATCTGGTAAAATATCTGGATCGCTTGGTTACATCCATTTGCCATCAGGATCTACAAGGGATATATATCACGCATTCGGCCTGATATCTCCCATCTGCAGAAGCTCTGGAATATGGAATATGTTGGTCCACACGAAGAGGTGGAGATTTGGGGGGGGTTTGCAAAAGAAGATAACCTTGGATCCCCTATCGGGCCACCTGAGGGTGGAGCAGAAGATGAGGATGACGATTCTGAGGTGATACCGCATGAGGTCCTAGAAGCCATTGCAACACTTAGCCTTTATGTCTAGCAGCAATGCGATGCGCGGGAGCTCAGAATTGCTTTAGAAATTCTGGGGGATTAATCTGTAGTTTGCAGCTCACTTTGAAAGCCACAACACCAACCTGTATTTTTTCTGACTTTTGCTGCAGCTCATCAGCAAAGAGCGCTAAACTTAGTATGGTAGTCACTGCCGTGTCCGGCATAGTACTTGTTTACATCAAGGGTCACGTCATGCACGAAGAATCTGACCCAAGGGCTTAAAGAGTCGAGTTTTCGTTCATTCCTTCGCCTCTACAATATGATATATCTATATCTACCACATCATCACCTTCCCTCCAACTCCTTCCTACTACAGCTACTATACAATCTACATCTCCAACACATCTCCATATCCCCCCTCCCAGCCGCTTCTTCTTCTAAGCAAAAAGCCTCTCCACCAACTTCTCCGGCACCCTAACCCCTCTCGCCCCCGCCACCTTCAACACGGCATCCAACTGTTTCCAATTCTCCCCCCCACTCATCATCACGCCTTCGCGCACACACTTCTGCTCTAACAGCATCAGGACATGTTCCACAGCATCATACCTCTCCTCGGAAAGGAAACGGCCAAGAACTTCTTTGTACGTCTTCATAGTTAGGCGAAAGAGAGCGTTTGCTTGGGGTAGGATATCTGATGCTGCCATGGGGTCATGCGTATCATTATTTTCGGGGATATTTTGGTTGATTTTCAGTGAAAATCTCTCCTGCTGAAATTGTTGTTGTGGTGGACCGCCCCTCCCCCACATGCCCTCCTCTTGCCTCAATACATCCTGCAACGGCACACCGTTGTTTAACGCATCCACATTTCCCACCCACCACAATATCCTGTTACACACACCCTCCCTCCAATTTCTCAATTCCCATTCTCTCTCCCTCGCCTGCCTCGGGTTCATTATCCCCTTCACCTCACCCAGCCCTGCAGGGGGCCTCATCCTCGCGTACCCCTTGACTGTTTCCTCGAGAACAATCCAGTCCGGATACACCCTCCGCCCAGCCATCTCCCTCCAGCAAGACTCAATTCCATCGATATCCCCCACGGAGGCGTAGTATCTAACAAAAACTGTGTACGTCGCTGCCGTGCCTTCAACCCCCCGGCTCTGCATTATCCGAAGGATATCCCTTGCTGCGAGGATATTTCCCGAGCTAGGGTGGAGGAGTCCGTCGATTACGGTGGTGTAAAAGTTGACGTTTGCTGTAATCCCGCTTTGGCGCATTTGCTGCAATAGGTGGGAACATATCGAAAACAGCGTGGTCTGGTTCGCATTCACCTGAGGTGCATTTTCACTTTCCATCCCTCCCAGGCTCGTCGTCCCCGCCGCCACCATTGCCGGGTTTGCGGCGGTGGGAGTTATAGTTTGCAAAGAATGCTTATAGAGCCCGTTAAGTATGATTGTGCAAGTGACTACATCTGGCCTAATTTCATTCTCCTCCATCGTTCCTAGGATCCTCAACGCCTCTTGAATATCCCCTATGCCCATATACCCCTTCAGGAGAGTATTATAAGTGACCAAATCCGGCTTAATCCCCAATGCCTTGACTGCATACTCTAGAATACTCCTCGCCTCTTTCGAATACGCATTCCTCATCAACCCCGCCAGAGCGGCGTTAATTGTGTTGAGGTTCGGCCGCGTATTGTCCGTTTTAGCCATTTCCCGGAGACTCTCAACTCCCTCGCGGACATTCCCTGCGCTAAAGAGCGCGTGCGTGCGAGTCGTCCAAAGGAATGTATCCGGGACTACGCCCGTGTCAAGCATCTTCTTCCAGAGCAGAAGTAGGAATTTAGTATCCCTTGCCCGGCCGCAGCCCATGAGGAGTGCGTTCCAGCTGTGTGCCGTAGGATGGTGGCCGGCGCCGAGCATGTCGTTCCAGACTGCCGTGGCCGCTTCGATGTGGTTCAGCCCTGCGAAAGCAAGGATGAAGAGGTTGTAGTAGTGGCCCTTGAATGGGAGTCGCATGCGTAGACCATCTTCGTACAGAGATTTCAGTTGAGGATAGTCACGCCTAGAAACAGCGAATTTGATATCCTCCCTTAACGCTCTCAACTGTGTAAAGAAGTTCGCAGTTTCAACGCTTGCCGCGGAAAGTACAACTTTATCAATAAAACCTACATTGAACCCATACGAAGACAGCACGTCCCTCAACATCACGTCTGTCGGCAGGTTCTTCACCTGCGGAAGCGTATTATGTAGCTCATGGAAAAAGGTCCCTTGTTTAGGCCACTCCTCCGCAGTAGGAACAGCTCCACTAGTCATCTCTGGGATCGACAGTGACCGGACATAATTATATGCTGCGTAAATCAAACACCATAATTCAATCTGCGATTTCTCAATGGTGGCTGCGTCTGCGCCCATCTGACTGTCTTCATAAACATCCATGACTTGCCCTCGGAGATATGCCAGCTCAAGCTGATACGGCGGGCTCATTTTGCAAGCATTTTTCAGAATCAGTTCGATAAGAGATATTTCCCCCTTTTGAAGAGCATCGACAAGAATCCGAGAGTACATAGTGGGACTAGCTACACCCATCTCAGCCCAATCATTTGCGAGCTTAATTGGCACTGGGATGTCCGGATCTTCCCCTTGGTTCTCCATCACGAGATCGAATAGATCAGTATTTATCCCTCCCCGGAAAAGATTTAATATAATCGGATTGACTGGGCTATTGAATGCCGGGTCTTTTGCTAGCTTTTGGTACTCAGTCCACGCGGTCGAGAGATCGCCTTTTTGGAGGGCGTCCGTCAGCGGCACCAATTTCGTCACGACGAACTCACGAGTCGGGTCATCATTGACAAAAATCTGTGCTGTCTTTGGGGGCTGACCAAGTGCTCGATTTCGTTTTCCGAGGGGCCCCGGGGTGCCCCCGGGGATGAAGGGGTCTCCCGTGGATTGGTTCTGAAGCCGCATGTATTCGTAGAGAGCTTCGCGGAGTACAGTGTTTGTTTCTTGGGTATGGGAGCTGTCGGTGGTGGTAGTTGAGGGGGACTCATTGAGGTATGCGCGGGTGGGGTGAGTGGTGGAGAAGCGGCGGAACCGGAGAGTTGAAGCTGCTCGTGAGACGGATTGTTGTGATTGGGGGAGGCGACTGAGGATGAAGCTGCGGCATGATGCACAGAGGGGGGCATACTATGTGGATATTAGAACCATGATCAATTGACCTGAGAAAGGGGTGGGGGGGCACTCGCCGGCGGCCGAGACATCTTCAGCTTTGGAAGGCGACAAAACACAGAGACTGTACAACCGTTTCGTGCCTCTTCACTGTCCTGGAGCCTATCCTGGGCGCTGTGTAGGTGATTTGCAGGTTCCACGTTGCTGCAGCTGCCAATGAATCACTCTGATATTTAGCGGGAACGTTTTTGCGCCCCACCGACAAGTGGCAAAGATCCCCACATGTGACGTTCAGTTATGACGCGTCATAAACCGCAAAGTGTCACAAAATTGTATCAGCTGGAGATATAATAATAAGCAACTATGTAGGTTCCTTCATTTCCATGGCCTCGCCCCCAAATCAACTTATTCCAAGTGTCTTGTCCTATAGATGTCGGGGGCCGGCAATACAACATCCAGGCCTGGCATTTTTCCTCCAAATACATATGCGCCCCATGAATGTGCTCCGGCAACAACCTACCCACCTACTCAGGCACCGGCTCCACCGGCGGAATATAATATCCCTCTGGTCAAGCTTGCTATTACAATCCCGCCTCAGATTTGATAGCAATTTAGAGTACGCACTCCCAATGGCAGACCCAACTCGGAGCCTCATAGATATGCTGTGTGTTACCCTGAAATATAGTTGCCTTGCTCTTTTTGGGTACACAAAAGGGGCTCGTCATGACGAGTAATATTATTATCTTCAAGTTGCAAGCTTCCTGAATCCAGCATCCACCCAAAGGTTTCTTCCGCATGATCGTATACCCCGGATAACTTGAACTGATCTATTACTACTCATTGCACATCATCATTCACTTTCTGGAGCCACAAGTGAAGTACAAGGAAATTGGCACTGTTGCCCCTTTCGAGCTCAATCCCGCCTAATTTATACATCCCAACACCACATTCTGCAAGTATCATCATGTTTCGATGCGAAGCTTGTTTGGATTTAATTGCTTTTCACATGCTTTAGGACGGGTTTGGGATATCCGCTTGTTCATCGGTTTTTCTATGTTACATTCATGTTCGTTTATAAACACTTCAAGTGATGTACCAGCTTTACGGATATTTCGAAAGTTATGCCTATACACTAGAACTCCTTCTATAAACAATCCAGGAAGCACTTTCATGATGTATCTGCTCCACAATCCTGCAGCAGCTCTGGGTCCTCCTGTAATCCGAATCAATAATATCAGGTCCCGTCAAACAATTTCGGGAGCATGGCTACTGGCTATGGCACTTGTATTGATAGTGTATTTTTGTTCTGTCCTGCCAGGAAATTTGTAGATTACGAGTTATGCAGCGAAGGAATCGTGAGATAATTGATCGTGTATATTCAGAAGAGGAGATATCTAGATATCGCTATAGACTTATTGCTATGGTCCAGTGCTCTACAGAAAATCCATTTTTCCTACGACATATCCAGCTCCTTATATCCTGCTTTCCTAATTGAGACGCTCTTTGGATCCTTGATCCTACCTGGTTTCCGCAGATTCAAACTGTCCTATCTCGGCTAGCGAGAGAGTAATTCAACAATTTTACTGATTCGCGAATGGGACATATTTTTATTACTTGGGATTCGCGCTGCTATGGTATTTGTGTTGATGTGGGGTTCGTGTTGATAGGTACTTGATATGGTACTCTCGTAGTTGCGTTGGTTAGTTGGGTGATGGCGAGATAATAATAACTCGTCATGACGAGCCTCTTGTCTGTATTCAAAAGTAGCAAGCCAAACCCCTGCCGTTACCTTTCCTCTGTAGGAAAGGTGACAGGCCCCTGTCGATGTGTCCGAATCGGCGTGTTTGTACTAATCTACATTCCTCCAAAGATTGTCTTTATAGTATAGCTACTTGTACTTTTTCTGCAATAGCCTGAATTACATATTCATAGGTGGTTGAGTGAAGTGGAAAGTCGGCGGAAAAAAGCCTTCATTTATTACCAAGTAGTTAGGGAGATCTAACAAGACCAGAACCATTTTTCCACACATAGAAACACCGTACACATTGGATGAGATGAGATGAGATAAGGAAAATATGAAATGAGTGAAAGAATGAGAAGAACACCGGTCCCCAAGGGCCTTCATGTGACGAGCCGGAACAGTATACTACTGATCCAGTGCCTGGGCTTGACACTGTGCATCCGAACAAGTTAGCAATTGCAAATGAACATGAATGAGTGACTTAGAATTCATTATAAGAACTTACCATCTGATAATATACTCCCTTCTTGCGGAGCAATGACTGATGGTCGCCCTTCTCCACGATTTTTCCCTCGTCGAAAACAAAAATAATATCAGCCTTTTGCACAGTGGACAATCTATGTGCAACCGCGATCATGGTCCTTCCCTCCTTCGCCTTCTCAAATGCCTCCTGAACAATCTTCTCTGAAGTGGTGTCCAAACTAGCTGTTGCTTCATCCAAAAGTAACAACCTTGGGTTGCGAATCAGAGCTCGGGCGATTGCCACACGTTGCTTTTGGCCCCCAGAAAGACCGATGCCCTTACTGCCACACATGGTATTGTAACCCTCTGGGAGTGAAGTGATGAAATCATGGATATAAGCCTGTTTACAAGCATCCTCAATGGCCTCTTGTGGCGTATCATCTGGCACTCCAAGGCGAACGTTGTCCGCAAGTGTTCCTATGGATCACAATCAGCCCAATTCACCCAGAAGAATGACCAACAGCAAACTTACCCTGATATAGCACTGGCTCTTGAGACACCAAGCTAACAACCTTTCGATATTCTACAATGTCCAAGTCCTGGATATTTTGACCATTGATAAGAATTGCTCCCTTATCGACCTCGTAAAAGCGTTCAAGCAAGCTAATAGTTGTTGTCTTTCCACATCCAGAGGCTCCGACGAATGCCGCGAACTGTCCCTTTTCAATCTTGAGACTAAGGTTCCTAAACACTGGAGTCTCTCTAGTGGCATATTTGAATCCGACATCCCTAAACTCAACTTCACAACCTCCAGTGCTATCTCCTAGTGGTGCAGGCGGTGCCGGAGGGGCATTCCTGATGCTGTCTAGCTCCCTCATAGCTATAATGCGGCGAGCAGCCTGAACAGCTTGTGCCATATCTGAATAAAAAAGTAAGTCCATCTGCATTGCCAAAAAGCAATTCCAACAGGCAGGGGGCAATACTTGGGGTGAAAGAAAACCATTGACCAGCGGCCTCCCCTCCTTGAACCAGGCAAACATAGACAGTGAAAAATTGCTTCACAGAGTACTCTCTCCATGATATCAGCAGCCCACCGTACCTGGCACCATAATGAGTAAGCTAAGCATTTAATAGGCCTTTGACGAACTTACCAAAATGCCAGTGCCATTGCCAACAGAACAATACTTTCGCTCGCTGAGAAGAAGATCATTGCTATCCTAGTGTCACTGCATGCTTGCTTGACATGATTATCAAGCAAAAGTCGATATCTCTCCTCAATACTCTTTTCCATTGTCAAGCTCGTAACAGTCCTGTAGTTGCCCACAGCTT
Organism: Terfezia claveryi; assembly: GCA_015179025.1. Taxonomy (NCBI): domain Eukaryota; kingdom Fungi; phylum Ascomycota; class Pezizomycetes; order Pezizales; family Pezizaceae; genus Terfezia; species Terfezia claveryi. The sequence continues at coordinate 178,215 of WHUX01000035.1, read as the reverse complement.
CCGCTGCGAATTGGGAACTCTCTGCGAATACAGCTGCAGTTGCCTTCTCGAACTGAATCTCTATTCGGACTCGGAAGACTGTAGCAAGAAAGATAAGTGGGAAAGCTGAGAAGAGACAAGCCAGACCAAGCTTCCAGCCCACAGCAAGTGCGAGAACTGCGCAACCAACGATGCTCACCATAGCAATAGACAGCATCCCCAAATTCATTCCCATAAGTTCTTGTAGCGCATTAGGATCAGAGTTTAGGCGGGAGGTGAGAGTGCCGGCAGAATTCCCTTGTTTGTCAAAATAAGAAATGCGCTGGCGAAGCACCGATTGGAAATATTCCCTGCGGTAATTGGTAGTGAGATGCTGTTTCGATGTTAGACCATTACCCAGACTATTAAAAGATTTATGAAGCCATACATGCTGGAGACGAGTGAAGCAATAGCCGACACCACCGTACGCAAGAAGAACTCCACAAGCAACCACGAAGAACATAAGCGCCCAAAAATTTCCGGTTTTGGCAAGTTCATCTTTGTCATTTGACTTGAAGGCTTCGGTGAACGATGCGAACATGATTGATTGAGCAGGATATACGGCACCTGGGTCAGGTTAGTACAATATTAGAAGACGTCCATAGAAGAGAACTGTAACAGACCTCCGCAAATAGATGAGATGATGGCAACCACGTAAAGCTTCCAATGCGACCGTTGTTCCCATAACAGCAACAAGACGACTTCCCATACACCCATTCCCATTGCTTTATGTTGTTGCTCTTGTTCGGGTTCATCTATTTGTTCATGAACGGCACCGCTAGCTGTTGATTTAGTGGTAGCGACTTTCCCAAGATCTGCAGTTTCGAAGCCATCATCCAAGTCTTCCAATGCCACCTGTTCGCCCTCTTTCCCTCCCAGCAACAGTCTCTGACCTTCAACAAGTCTTCTATATGCGCCATCTTCGATTGTCAACAACTCTTCATGTGTTCCTTGCTCAATGATCCTGCCTTTACCCATGACTACAATTTTGTCCGCTTTCCTGACGGTTGAAAGACGATGAGCGATCATAATGGTTGTGCGAGATTTTGAGACTTTGTCAAGAGCAGCCTGAACGATACGTTCACTACGAGGGTCAATTGCCGATGTTGCCTCGTCAAGAATTAAGATCGGGGGCTTCTTGATAATGGAGCGAGCAATTGCAATCCGTTGTTTCTGGCCACCAGAGAGTCTGACTCCCTGTTCTCCAACTTGTGTATCATAACCCTATCAGGATTAGGAATTAGTTTTGATTATGCACCGACTGCTCCTCTGATATATCAGCCTTACCTCAGGTAGTGTATCAATGAACTCTCCGGCTCCAGCTTCAACGCATGCCTCTTTAACCATCCTTCTCTTCTCCTCTTCCTCTGCATGCTCCCAGCGGCTTCCTAGCAGCCCATAACATACATTCTTGTATATAGTGTCGTTGAAGAGAACCGGCTCCTGCTGTACCAAACCAATTTGCGTCCTCCACCACTCCCTATTAAGAGTAGAGATATCGATATCACCATCCACGTAAATTCTTCCTTTTGGTAGTGCAAATTCTTCGTTGCTTTTATCATCGTTGGCTTCCTTTTCGGGGACGGCGTCTGGCTCATACCACCTTTCCAATAAACCAACAATAGTACTTTTGCCACTCCCACTGCCACCAACGATGGCTGTCGTTTTGCCTTCTTCAAAGAGAACATTCAAGCCGTTAAGGATCTTCACATCTTTCCTGCTTGGATACGCAAAATGAACGTCCCTGAACTGAAGGCGATGGATCCAACTTTTACTCTCTCCATCGGGGCCATCGAATTTCCTTCCAGATTTCCTCTCTTCAACAAGTGCATCGGAACTATCAATGACTTGGAACAATCCATGAGCTGCCCCCGCTGCCCTCGACATATTCCCGATAGGTGGTGCAACCTGCGAAAATGACATCACTCCGATCAAGACTGAGAAGAAGACGATAAAGATTTCTCCAACACCGCCATCAAGCTTCTCTCTCTTGAGCATTAAGATACCATACCAGAAGCATAACCCAAACCCAGCGTAAATGACAAAAAAGGCAGCACTGAACTGTACAGCCATAAGAGGTGCCTTCGTCATTCCGATTTTTTTTGCATCATTGAGGCAAACCATGTATTTATTGGAGAGCTTTGGTTTGGCATTAAAAGCGTTGACGGTGCGAATTGTGGACAAGCAATCTTCTGCAACCACAGCCGCTTTAGTATATGCCGCCACTATCTTCTTCTCAATACCAATGTCCATGGGGACTGTTGTGCCATAGATAATAGTGGTGACTGGGAGGATCAATGCAGTAATCAAAGTGAGTTCCCAATTATTAATGAAACCAATCACAAAGGCCGAAATCAACATAGCTGTGTATTGGATAAACAGGGCCAATTTCTCGGAAATTCCAAGCTGAATAGTGTTGGAACTGCTGGTGATCGCCATAATCACAGAACCTCCTGAACCCGAGTCAGTGCTGGCGAAACTATTAAATGTGGTTGGTGCTCCCGAGTCTTCCGCGGACGCTGGAGCCGCTCCACCATGGGCGTCAAAGTAAGCTATAGGTTGTGAAAAGAGGCAAGCCAAATAGCGGAGCCTTATTTTTGCCGAAATGTTGATTCCAGAGGTTTTGAAGCATGTTAATGAAATGTAGGTCGCAAAAAATTTTCCGAGGAAGAGATATACGAAGTACAAACTGTTTACCCGTGTTAAGTTATGAGCTTCCGCGCGAAATGTATTTAGACATAAACATACCAGAGGTGGTCAACTGTCTTTCTGAATTGGTGGGGAGTCACTTTGGAGTCCGGGGACACGAATGATGTGAATTCCGAGGTGAGTTTACCGAATGGTACGACCATAAGCGGGCTATGAATCCGAACTGCGGTTAACTTTCTGCACCATATACCTCCTTATCATGATATATTTCTAATTTAGTATATCATGATATTCCAGGGCAAAATTGTCTGAAAGTGATCTCAGTCTGAAAGGAGGTTATGAAAATAGAAAAGAATATCACACTCACAAGGCAATGCCCGCTCCAATCGCAGCAAGAGCACCAACAATCTGAAAGACCCTATCAACTGGGCTTCCATGGCCTATAATCCTCTGAATTACGGATTAGTTTTAGTGGCACTCTCGACAAAATAGTTAGGATGACGTACTAGATAATTGCCAAATGTTTGACCTTCAGCTTCCTTTTTCTTTCTTTCCTCCTCCTCGAGTTCCTCCGCAGTTCGTTTATTTTTCTTATCTTGCCATTTCTTCCAAAACCACTCTTTCTTTGGCACTGCGTCGGATGTCTTCGCAGGTGGGACTTTTCCTGCTTCAAGTTCTTGTTTCTGTATCCCATCTACGTCCAGGTGGATGTCGCCAGCAGACCCATATTCAGCAGCGGGCGCTATCCCATTACCCTGAGTTGCACTCATCGCCTGAAGCTGTGAGTAAAGGAATATAGGAGAGACCAATGAAGAAGATCACTGGGCCCCAAAAAGGTCTTGGAAATGAAGTATACAAACCAAGTCTCTGTGAGAATGATAAGGAGTGAAGTTTAAGGAATCGGAGGAAGGAGACACCGAGAAGATATTGATTTCAGGGCAGATGACAGCCGCGCCGAGCGCCGTTCTTCATAATGCCCTGTTCTCTCCCGCACATGGATAAAATGGCAGGGTTTCCAAACCCGAAGACCGGATATCAATAGGACTAGTTTGACATATTTAGAGTCACTTTTACGTGAATCTTCGTTAGATACCCGTGCGTGAAACTTTTCCGCTAATCGGCTGTGTAACATCACAGGGATCAATCACTCCAGCTTCAGATTCCAGGCAGTGTGCTAGAGTGTGTTTCAGAACGTAACCCAATAGGTACACGTCGCTGAGCGTCGAATTCACGTACGCGTGCTGCGAGGGGACGTAGTTTCGTTGGCACCCTACAAGTTTTCGAACTGTCGTTCAATTAACGTTAGATGTACCTACATAGGTTGCTGCGGTGAAGCGCTACCAGTAAGTACTAAGTTTGTACAGTAGCTGACCTGCACTTGTATTCAGTATTCAGATCGCGGGGATAAGTCTGCCATACCATAGGCAGCTGGTTGGCGCAGAGACCTTAAGTATTTCGAATTCGACATCAATTCGTCTAACCGCTTGAGCCTGAGGCTGCCTTTCAGTAACCATATTGAGATTAGAGCAACCACAATCAAGTTAGTCGTGTACTGAATGAAAGGGGCTCGCCAATTTGCCCAATTCCATTGAAGCTCTAATGAGTCACTGTTTCTGATGATAATTGCATCATAGGGTGAAAGCGGAAGAGCTCTGAGGTCGGTGCATGGTTCTTCCGGCCTATTCACAGATAAATGACTCGCTAAACCTAGCTCAAGGGCAGTGACGCATACCTTAACGACTGCATACACAGATTTACTTACGTACCTAATATAATCCCGGTCAGTCTTTCCGCTTAAGTAATTACTGAGGGACTACCGGGAAAACTGGTGAATAAGACTCTTTCCTTTTGTGGTAGGGGCGTTACTAGTTGTGGGCAGATTAGCGTCCTTGACTCGGATTTTGAGAGTATGATTCACATACAGACAAGGAGTCTTATTCGCCAGTTTTCCCAGTAGTCCTCGAATATGAAATCACTTACGCTTTAAAATGGGTTTTGTGCTTAAGACTCTATAGATCCATATACGAATACGAATACGTATACATGTTCACGAAATCGAATTATAGTCTGGTTGATCGATATTTTGGAGGGAAGGAAGCGTATGATGTGCTTCAATATTGATTTTGGCGCATGACCCTGAACCTGCAAGAGAGACGCAGTCAGATTCTGACCATTGCTGCGGGTCACTTACGTAGTGTGATTAATCTCCTATACGTATTGTACTCCTTGTTGCATAGAGGTTTGCTCAATGGACCCTCTTCTTGGGGAGTCTGCAATTTCAACTTGTACCTGCAACGATTACTTGGCCGTGTTCGAGTACCAAACCTGATCATGAGATTACAATTAACCAATCGTTAATTATGCCGATTGAGTGCACATTTATATCAATTGAGTCACTGTCTTGGCATAGTCTGTTCAAGTCACAACCAGAACAATACTTTGTACATGCAAGGTTTTTCTTAGAAGAAACTCTTACGTTTTCTTTTCTCCTTTATTTTAGAGATTTTAGGATTTTGAGTAGGCCCGTACCCATGTTAATAGTTTTGTAGCGTTCGTGACCTCGCAACTCCCCCAATAGACAACAGACTGGTTTGTACGAGGCTGGGTTTTGAGAGCCTTTCCATCGCGCTAGAGCAACAGTCACAATATATGATGATAAACTTTGCATTCACTCAACAACTCTTTGGTTGAAGTAGTGAATGGAGTTCTGGGAAGAGACTAGAAGGTATCTCCACATCCTCGAGTCTGCTGCCATGAACACCCTTGGTTCCGAGGGTGCGTGGGGGCTGTATTGGCCAACACCGGGCGCAATTGCAATTCGAGGTAAGGCATAAGTAGTTATTGAGGTCCCAAGTTCCACTCCCAGTGCAGGCAAAAAGTTGTTTGCCTTAATATGACTGTGAAGAATGAGCGAGCATATCCATTTTTTAGTGTTCCAGTTCGCTGTATATCTCCCTACCACAGTACTGCAATGAAGGTGACAAAGGAGTGCGGCACTCTTTTGACTTTGTGAATATTGATAGTCTCATGCCAGAATATTGAATGATTAAATATTTTATCTAGAACATAAGTAGATAGATGGAGGATGCAATAACTAACAGCAACAGCATCAATAACTATATGCAATAATATACGTAGAGGGTCTGATCGAGACTAGCAATAATAGCACTACCAGAGCCATCAGTAATGGAAGTTGGTGGGGAGGGGGAGGGAGAGGGAGGAGCCTAAGCACATGGGACGTCTCTGCTGTATGGTATATATATTAGGCATGGGTGTGATGGTGCGTGAATCATGGAATATGCGAGGGTATATAAAACTAACGTTTCAATGTATGCTCTCCAGGAGCATAAGAGCTGAGCGAAGATCATGCCTGGGGCCGCCTGGGGAGAGTGTCAGCCAAAGGCCCTAAAGAAAGAAGGATTTCACTCAATTATTCATCAATTTTGATGTTATCACAATCATCCAAATCATATACTCCCAAGGTAACATGTGTATGGTGGTGATAACTGATAACTCCATATACAGCTACTAGTCAAAGCCAGCAGATAGAATGGCTTACGGGTGGCTCATGGATGGCCTATGGATGACGCAAAAACGCCATTGCGCAATTAACTCAATGCCGAAGGGAATTGGCGGATGTGTCTACGAGGGGTGGTGCTACTCTGGCTTTTGCAACCAGGATGGCTCTCATAGAAAGTGGTAGGCGAAGAATAGTCTGACTGGGCGAAGAGAGATATCGATGCAAGGGTTAACTCCCATGCAGCTGTGGCTGAGGATCTGCTTCTGCTGCCATCAGGGGAAAATCCGAAATTCAATCTAGGTGATGATGCATGTGGATTGACTGTATTGCGACAAAAGATATGATTGCAGTTGCAACTAACAAAAGCCTTACCAACGTGTAGCTCTAGGGCATCCATGCGAAAGCGATATGTCTAATGTGGTCAATGTTTCGGCATATATACATCCAGAAACCAATTATACAACCATATCAAAACGAATTGTACGTGGATGAGACTTACCCTCTCCCAAAACACGTTCTGCGACTGAGAAAAAATAAAGAAAAACAAAAAAATCAGTATGGGGTATGTTATGCGCTCCTGACCTAAATCAATCAGTATGGGCTCTCCATGGTCCTGCCTGACCTAATCAATCACAATCTTAATAGACGTTATTCCTACGATGCAGAGGTTCCTCCTGCTTGTAGAAATTTTACCTACAACATCTAGGAACAGAGTGAGTACAGAACAAGAAAAAACCAACTCCGCAAACGTACGCAAACTAAACTAAATACACTAGACTCATTCCATATCACGGTATTGGTTCAATCGGGCAACCAAGGGATGGCAGTTTTTGTTTTTCCTCATTGAACATCTTTAACAGTTTTTTTCTTAACCTTTGTTACTCTTATATACACGACCCATTTGATTATGAGCCGGAGGGGGAGTTGTTGGTCTGGATGAGCGGGCTTGGCATGATGTACTTAAGCTTGATCGTCCTTTATCCCGAAGATATGAACCATACTCATGTCCGTATCGGCGGGCTAGTAAGTCAATGCACTCTAGTGTTTTGGCCTTTGACTAAGTAATATTCAGAGGCTCGATATATACGGACCGGATGTTCAGACGAACCCTAACCCATTTCAGTATTGACTACCAAAATGGAATTAGTCAATATTCTTCTTTAGGCTGCAGCCTATCGACCTTGCATACTTAATGTAGTAGGTACATAGAGGATTTAGTACTAGTGTCGGGTTGCAGGATAAGTACCCCTTTATCAGATACGTAAACGAGGGAAATACAACCGAAAAGGCACAGTGGTCTAATGATACAGTTAGGTGGCAATGAATTTGGTACCCCCCTTGCATTAGAGTCCTGCATTAGCATACATTTAGCACACATATTATAGGTTTAAAGCGTGCTGCATCCTCGCCCTCTGTTATAGGTACCTCCCTTATATCAAAGTCCTGCATTAGCACATATTTAGCATACAGTCTACCCTTGATACCAGAGGCTTCCGGATTTCTTACCAGCAAATTGCCTCTCGCTATACCGGACGGCCATACAATACCGGACCGGACAGAGTGGTAGAGGAGTGCAGGGGTCTTCTTATCCCTGTCCCCATACATTTCTCCCTCGCTATACCGGACGAGGCAGGTCTGGTTGCTGAATAACCTACTCTGTTAGGCTTAATGTGACTCGAAATACCCTTATTGGAGGACAAAATGGGAGTTCTCAGAACCCACGTGACTGGTCAGCCCCTGTCTGAGGGCTAGCGCCATTTTCTATACCGGAACCCTTGCTATACCGGACAGAAAGCCCTGGATTTCTGCCGCACTGTTTATATTATAGGTTTAAAGCATGCTACATACTCGCCCCCTGTTATGCGGGGTACCAAATTCATTGCCACCTAACTGTATGACTCCTGCCATGTAGAGAGACCTGCGGTGCAGAGGTGGGTATATCTGGGTTTCAATTCCCACATACAGTCTAACCTCGCTATACCGGACCTTGTTGTACCGGAAACCTTGCTATACCGGAATACCCCTAAGCCCCGCCACCAAACTAGTTACTTTTCACCTAAATCACCTTGCTATAACGGATTTTTGCTTATACCGGACTGGACAGCGAATACAGAGAAGTTACTACTATCTACATATATTTTGCCCTTGCTATAACGGAATCCTTAAGTAGACACTGCTCCAGAACTGGGTATTGAGATGTTCGCTCCTTTTACTTCCATGAATCGACTGCTGTAACATCAACCTCAAGCCATTTCTTACTATGTATCACGTAAGATGTCCGACAATGTGGATGTTGGTACAGCTCGACCTTGCTTTATATTAGGATCTCTACCAACATAGATTTACCATTCTTCATACCTCAGAGTCTAAGAAATGATTTCCAAATTCACTCAATTTCTCCTTCGCATGCTTAGGATCTTGTCGCTTTTTACAGATCTGGTGCTTCTCTAATATGGTGAGCGCTGAACGCTTTTGTTGCACGCAACATGTTGACTGATGAGCTTAATGTTCAAATATACGGAAGTTGAAGAATTTTCCTTCTTTGGTAACTTTTGTCTTGTCCCACGTACCCTTGTATTATTTCATACCGGAACCTTGCTATACCGGACAGAAATGGCTGGATTTTGGTCGTCCGGTATAGCAAGGTTAGACTGTACTCATTGATTCCCTTGGTCGACACTGACATTAGCGTTTTTATGTGCCCTCCAAGTTTCGTGGAAGTGACCCACCCACCCTTAAAAATTAAGAGTATCCCAGGACCATGTGTGTGCATCTTCACTACACAGCACACAGTCAAGTAGAATCATAAAAATTACAAAGAAAATTGCTATAATCTGCAACAATGATAATGCTGCTCGATATCAAAACAACCCCCCAAGGCATAGACCAAAATATCCCATGGAACACCTCGCCAAAAATATATTGAAGCGAAATACTAGAAAAACCGGCTTGAATAAGCCCCATCGCTCCCTCCCCTGATAGTTGAAAAACAAAGGAGATAGCATACAGACAGGGTTTTCAAGGGTGCAGTTTACTCTCTTTCCCTTTCTGTCATCTCTTCTTTTCTCTGTCTTGTCTCTCTCGGGCCCTCTGCTGCAGCTCTGCCGCTCTTTTGTAGCGATGATTGAGACACTGTGACCTCGTGGATAACAGTGTGATCCGAGCCAGTGCTCAAGACTTTACCCGTTCGTTTGGCACTCGCCTTCCCGTCTCCTCCGGCCTGACAGGTTGGATTCCTTCGGCGTATCCACATTTACTCCTGACTAGATAGGAGCTTAAGCAATTAATCACGGCTCGACACAGCCTTCACTCAAACTCAGACCACGTATCTGAGTCCCCGACAAGTTCAACCTCGGCGGTCAAACAAGGGAAACTTGACAGAGTAGCAGAGTAGACAGTGTTATCCTTCAAGGTCAAGATGCCAGAATTCTCCTGGTGTGGTCAACAACTGTGGGAGATGAAAACCAGATCTTTTATTCTATAACCGTGAGATGAACGTTACTCTATCTCTGTAATCCTGACGCTAGGTCGTATGACCTCATCGGTGCGATGGGTTCCTGTAATCTTGCGGAGCGCTTGGTATTCTCATTTCTGAAATGCGATCTACAGAGGACTCTCGATACAAGCATATCGTTCGGACCGGGAGAAGTATGCTTGTAACCAATATATGCTTATAGCAAGAGAAAATAGGTAACTATAAAATGAATTTAAATAGCGCTAGGAAATGTTGTGGAATAGGCTTATGAATCCAAGCAGAGCATATAAACAAGAAATATCCAAACGAGAGTAGTAGGTGTGGAGGCGGGAATGTCAAGGAGAGGAGGCACCAGAAAGTCAGTGATCCTGCGCTGAACATGCAGACGCCTGCATTGAATTTCTAGAGTCTCAATACTTTTCTCCTCACGCTGTAGAACATCTTGTAGGTCCCTGATATTGGCTGTAGGTTCAGCTTGAAGAGAAAAGGGGAGTAATCCTTCAATATGCGGAGGCGCTACCCTGAGGCATAACCGGTCAAGCTCCGACCATGCCTGATGCTGTTGGACAACTGAAGATTTGGAAGAAGAGGCCATTGTTTTCACAGTCAGTATGTATACATCATCGGATCACTTGGTCCAAACATCTATGACCATAGACTGAAGAAAACGAGGCATCCTGTCCGCTCTGCCATATCTAAGCTTCAGATCGCCAGGCTAGTACTGCAGTGGGTGACCACGCGATAAAGTCTCCCACCGCAACACGCAACAGGTATTTAGAATTTTTGACATCTTGTATCGGTAACGTTGGATGATTGCCTTTTTCAGAAATCACACAGGTAGTCCTTTTTAGCCCATACCTTTTCTGGTATCTCGGGGCTCTAAAAGAAAGCTCGGGTCTTGGTAGGCCATCTGGTAAGTAGAAAGGTTAGCAGTTCTTTAATAACCATCTGACTGAGTCAACTGAGCAGCAGCTGAAGAAAGAGTAGAAGGGACTTGTATGAAATTTGGTTTCTATTTGAAGGTGCTCTTTTTCTTCTCCATTCTTCTTTCTCCAACATCCATCTTGGTTTGAGATTTTGAGTGTTGCCAGTGCGTTGAGAACAGTAAGACGATGTAGTAGTATTTGACATAGCTGTATCCATCCGTCCGTACATCGATCTGGAGGTGATTTGTCTCGGAGCTACTTAATAAATTGTGGTGTTCACTGTTCCTGTTCTCGCATTAGCACATATACGAGCTTGGTCTTGTTCATAAGATAAAGGAAGGAAGAAGCGGGCATGGTGCTATTTAGCTTGATGAACTTTGTCACATCTACTCTGTTAGAGTTCGACATTTTTGAAGTAGTGCAAAAAGATCAGGTTTAATGGTACAAGAAGTCAGGTAGAGAAGAGAGAAGCGGTAAACGACGATCAGAGGCAAGCACAACAATAAGATTTAAGTAGAGAGCGTAGCGAAAAAGCAAAACCGGGTCATAATCTAGAAGGTCTGAAGTGTGATGATCCTATCGATATATTCATAATATAGAAGATGTCAACTATCTAATGACCAGATCGGGTAAGTTGGTAGTGTTGTCACATGTCCTTTCATACCCTTTGTGTAATTAAGCTAGTTCTATCTTAGTAGTCTCCCTACCACATCAGTTTTTTGTCTTTTAGATTGAGACTCCACCAGTTCCATGACGCCAACAGGCACCTGAGGCGAGCCCTTGACATGCAGTGCTGCAGACAAGTTTTCGGGGTACTAGTACGCATTTACAGTATTTTCAAATAACACTAATATGTACCTGCATTAAAGACTACTCTCCCCAACGACCCTTCAAGAGGACCCTCAATGACCCCCACTCGACCAGGCCGAATATTGAATAAATAATAGACCTATAACCCAACTAAACTTCTACAAGGCCTTTATCAGCTAACTTAGCATCTAACTGGCTGCTCTAGATCTGTTATGAACCGAACTCAGACTACCAATAGTAAGTATGGCAGAGTCTGGCGGGGGGTACGATACAGCCATACAACGTCTCCCTTGTGATTCTAGATTATAGGAAAGAAAATTTTAGACTTGGTCATACCTGCGTCAATCTCCTCAACCCTTACTTCCACGACCTTGTTGCTAGAAAAGCTTGAGAGCTCATACCTTTATGCACACTAGGTAGTGGCTTATTTATAAATGATCTCATACCTCTTCTGGCTATATTTTGGCCTCATCCTTTCTATTCCTCAGAAGCTCATCTCTGATCTATGAGAGCGCCCCTCCTTCTATCCTAGTTACAGACCTCACCCTTTCTACGAGCCCTCAACCCTTCATGTACAAGTTCTGAAGACTTTGCCACATCAAAGTTTTTCTGTTCTTCCAAACCTTACATCTATACTTACTTTATCTATATTTCTATTTCTACTCCACAAAGGGTTATTTGCCTGTAAAGCCTGTAGACTGACTTGAGGCAAGTACTTCCCACATATTATCCAGGGCTCAGATCTATCTGACCTCCAACTAATAAAATTCCCAGAGGACACCCGTAGCTAAGGTCACGAAGAACACCATCACGAGTAGGTAAATGTTCTTGAGAACGCCACTTCAGGACAAAAAACGAGATCGGGAAAGTTTGTGGGAGGAAGACTATATCATAGACCATCAGCAAATACTTAGTCTACGTCAGGTGCATTAGATTATATTGCTGGTGCACGCTAGATATTTCCAACATGACACTGATAGGCTTAGTGCCATTTGAGATCATCCGAGTTGAATATGGTAGTGACTACGCTAGCAGGTCTAAGTAGTGCCAATTAACTACAGTAGGAGATCCCGTTTTAAAAAACTGCTTAACCACCCTTGTTGCTTAACCTTAGTGTGGGGTACCCGTGCAAATCGACAACGGCAACCAGCCAATCAGCAATCATATCATGGTTAAGCAACTTTAAGCAAGTTAAAGCACTCCAGAGTGCTTTAAACCTGCTTAAACCTGCTTAAGTTGCTGAGTCATAAGGCAGTGAACGCAACTCCATGAACTCAACGAAGGCGAATCAAGCTCCACAACCGCAATCACCAACGACTTCACGGTGTTCTCTCTGAGCTCCCACCCTCCATCTGGCCAACCAGCTCAATCCAGCCCACCATCCCCATCGGAAGAGCCAAGTACACGCCCCTCATCCAAACGACCGATCGGTAAGACGTCGGCGTCGGCGTCGGCGACAGAGGTTACAAAGCATGGGATAAATCAGACATAGGAAGGCTTGTTGGATGGATGGAGGATAATCAAGAGAAGTTAGGTACGAGGGAAGCAATCTGCTCATAGACCTCTGGGGGGGGGCATGCTGGCTTCGTTTGGGGTATGCAGAATAGGTATGCGGAATAGGTACATATGCAGCATGCTAGAGTATGCAATGCTGGAATGGCTGTGTTGATTTGCCCCATGAGTCAGCAGTTAAATAAAATGCAAATGGTTGTGTCGCAAGAGGTATCAGCAATTAAATCACATTCTCATCTCTATTTGGTTAAACACCTAGGTTAAGCAACAAGGGTGGTTAAGCAGTTTTTTAAATTGGTGACAACCCTTACTGTAGTCTCAACGTGGAAATTGAAAATTTGAAGTCCATTTCTGGAACTGAAAAGTCCAAATCGGGAATGAGACAATATTACCATAAGTGTAGTCTTGGCACCCCAAAAGGGACCCTGCATAATTGGCCGCATTTTTGGACTCCCGGATCCCACTGACCTAGATATTCACTCACAATTATCTAACGAAATGATTCTATATATACCAACTGGATTTCCCTCTTTCCCTTCAGTCCAAATCAATAGATAGTCCAAACCCAACAATATGAATATCTCTAATAATGACTACCAACGCATACGACCTCACGAAGGAAGAACTATCGAACAGTTCGAGGAACTGCTCCGATTTCTGGCGAATAAAAAAAAAACGTATTATTATTATTATTATTATTATTATTATTATTATACTTCTTGTTTAACATCATATGCATCGCCTGAGGGATATGATGACGCCACCTTGCCTATTGCGAGGCGGAAGTATGCCACGACAAGCGTGGACTTCTACCAAGTACATAGAAGCTGTAGTCCATTCATCCGTGAGTGCTGTGCTCGTCTCATCAAGGTCCTTCTGTAGGACCATGATCTCCTCGTGCCAACCAGACTAGATCTCCTCATCGGCCGACTTCAGCTGGCGTTCAATTACGGCCAGGTGGTTGCCAAGTCCTGCTCCGATGGTGTCCATGGCTTTAAAGATGTCGATTATTTCTCGACGATACGCGTTCAACTCATTCAGACCTGAGGGGATAGGGGAGTTCCTCCAGGTCTGGAACCTGACAGCTGGCGGTAGGACGGCTTGTGGATCCATGATAGTGTACCAGTTGGTCAGAATAATCCAACGTAGTGTAACAGGGGCTCTGGGGGGCAAGGCGACCAAGGGGTATACCTGGGCAAGGGGCAAGGGGGTCGCACACGTAGGAGAGGCTACTTGTGTGGGGAGGGGGCAAGGGGAAGTTGTCACGGACACCTGTCACGGATGTCACGGAAAGCAGGGTGTTCACGAGGAGGGCAGCGGGGCTGCAGAGGCTAGTGGCTAGACAAGGCAAGGAGGTACACAAGGAGGGTGTACCGATGTAGGGAGAGGCAAGGTCTGTATTGAGCATACAAGACGTTGGATGGGGATCCAACAAGAGTGCGAGAGCGAAGAGGTATATATACATAGTGGCCTTGAGAGCCAAGGCCGATAACAGGTTAAGCTTCCCGAGATAGGGAACTTTTGACAGTCGTGCCGGAAACTGGCACGACTCTCAAAACAGGACCCAAGGAGAGACGGTTGTTACAATATTAGTAGGTCTAGATAGTACCAATTAACTACAGTAGAAGATTTTATGAGAAAGTCTCCTACTATAGTATATATTGGGTATTTAGAATTTTTGACTTCTTTTTTTGATATTATTAAATAGTTGCCTTTTTGAGAAATCACACAGGTAGTCCTCTTTTGGCCCATACCTTTTCCAGTATTCCCCAACTACCCTTTTTGTCAGTAAGCTAGTACTATCTTAGTATTCTCTCTACCACACCATTTTTAGTCTAGTTATTATTTTTAGATCGAGTTTCGCCAGTCCCACTACGACAACAGGCAGCTAAGGTGAGCCCTTGACATGCAGTGCTGCAGACAAAATTTTCGAAGTCTATGTTTACAGTCTGGCTTCGACCCTAAATGCCAGCTAAATGCTAGCTGTGCTAGGTCGTCAAATATATATATGTACGGTTATTTTCCTCCTTGCTGAACAGAAATTCACAACATCGCCATCATGTCTACAATGCCAACACTAACCCAGACCCTTCCTACAGCCGCCTTGGGCGCATGACTACTGACCCCTGCTATACCTTCAATCAAGCTCGCCCTGGCAGGAGTGCAGCCCATTATTAGCACCTCCAAGCCCTCCTGACAACCGAAGATGTCTCCATCTCCAAGGAAGTTTACCAGAAGGGCACAATGAGAAAGCTAGATGGCATTGAGAAACGGTTCAATAAATTCTACCGTGAAATGTTAAACCAGTGTTCTCAACCGACCAGGTCGTAGTCCAGGCTATTCAGGCCGTGGTCCAGGCTATTCAGGCCATGGTCCAGGCTATTCAGGCCGTAGTCCAGGCTATTCAGGCCGTGGTCCAGGTTATTCAGGCCATGGTCCAGGCTATTCAGGCTATTCAGGCGGCCTGAATAGGAAGGCCCGGCCCCGGCCTGGCCTGTTGAGAACACTGAAATTTTAAATAATAATAATAAATTATTAATAATACAGTTAAACATGATACAGGTAAAATATACCTCTGATACTATCATTCTATACCTACAGTCGCTGTTCGACGAGCGAAAGCTTCATTCAACAATTCAGATGGAATGGACCCTACTGCGAATGATCTCAAAGACCCTACACAATGATCTCAGTGGAACCCCAAATGCTACTAAAGTCAACAAGTTTCTTGATCACCTCAAGGCACAGCCAATTGAGAACAACACATACAAAACAAAATCAGTAGCCAACGAGGGTGATCTCAGATCTAGGTATACTCCAATTCCTCTGGACGGAAGATCCCACCTTTTATACCGCCCATTGATACTGTCTTCAACTAGCACTATTTCTATTGGTAGCCAGTTTTACCACATCGTGACTAGGAGCAATCGTCGAAGGCAGCAACCATCGAAGCAGTAATGAATCACTGCTCTATGGTGAAACGAAACTGTTAGTGTTGCGGGATGAGGCTACAAACAAGCTCGAGTGGGTGTTAGCTGTGTACTTCCACAAGCGAAAAAATCGGAGATGGAAAGAAGAAGCTTGCTTTCACCTTCGAGACATCGGTGATGACCCTGTGACCTGGCCGGTCCTATTAACTCCGTATCGCTGACAACCCACGCAGTTGCCAGTATGGATACATCTAGACCTTGTCCTTGTACCACTGGTGCCAGCGGTATCGCTGGTACTACATGCACTTGATACACATGCCTTGATCTGACTAGTCGACAACCGACCGCATCCGGAAGTCCTAGTCACTCGCTTAAATCCACTAGGTGGATTAACCTTGAAACCCTGGAACCTTACTTGTACCGCTTCCGATCTAAGAGTCGAACCAAAACTGGCCCGACTCTCAAATAGGAAGTCTATGAACCTGCATCCGCACTTCCGCACTTCCAGTTCGAGACTCGAACCGGAACCCGCCCGACTCTCGAACCATTTGATTGCAGTACTCCCTGCTTGCACAATCCCGATCTTGGTGAGTATTTGTTACAAAAGCTTGAGATTATGTAGAATAGCTTCATACCTTTCCATTGTCTCAGGGCACTAGGGGACAAGGCGACCAAGAGACACAGTCGGTAGGGGCAAGAGGCTAAAGATAGGGGGCAAAGGACCAGAGGGGCAAGAGGCAAGAGACGCGATGGGTTCACGAGCGGCGAGGGTCACTAGGAAAAGGTCCTCTAGACTTGTGAGCGCAAGGTCTTGTATTGACATGCAAGACGTTGGATAGGGATCCAACAAGAGTGCGGGCACCAGGAGATATATAAGTATATACATGATGGCACCGAGAGCCAAGGCCGATACCAAGGCCGACACCCAGTGCCCGGCAACGGGATAACAAATGACAATAACAACAATGGGCAACATCGAGAGTCGGACAGAAACTGTCCGACTCTCAAAACAGGAATACAAAGAAAACTGCAAACATACCACACCCGCGTAACTTGACTCACGCGAGTGTCAAGAACCAGAGCACGGTTGTGACATCCATAGAGCCCATAGGTAGCATATAAAAACAAAATTAAACAATACAAGATTATCATCATTCCGCACCCCCCTAGCAGTCTTTATACATCTCCAACATGGGGATCTCCCAATCTATATTTGGTGGTTCAATTGGCGGCACCAACCTCTCCGGTTCATGCGTTGGTGGTCTGGGACTGAATGTAATTGGTGGATCGAGATGATTGAGCGGATGTGGTGTAAATAGTAGGCGGGGCAGTGTATTGTTCGGGACGTTCGGGATGTATGATGCGGTTGCAGGTATTCCCCAGTTAGCTGCAATAGGCCGTTTGCTACTGTAGTTGCAGGCATGAAAAAAGTAACATTCGCCTGGCTTCCAACGCTCCCCCCAAACATGATTCCGACCACTCCAACTGCGGTTTGCCCATCCTCAGGACAGCGACATACCGCCGAACCAGAATCCCCGGCACGCATAAACGGCCTATTCCTTCCTGAAATAATTACCCATTCGCTCGTTACTAATATCCGCTCTCCAATTGAGATCCTTGCATTTAAATGTAGTTTCCCTAGAACCTTGCCATACGTTATATTGGTGGATCTGCCGCTCTTCAAGACATCCATTCCTTTTGTGGGTTGTTGCCACCCGTTGAACTCCACAATAGTGTTCGGTTTTGCCAAGTCAATGTAGTTTTCTCTAGAACGCCCCGCTGTCCCCAAGCCCTCCCTCCCATAAAACTAGATCGGTCGAGACGATGATATCGTTCGTGGTACCAGTACTCCTTCCAGTCTTCACAACCTTTGCTCTAGGATATAACAGACCATCTTCTCTCACAGCTTCCCCTTCAGTACCGTAGTCATGCTCCTCATAAAAGATGTTTCCTTCAACCCTGTAAGAAGAATCTTAGTGATGAAGGTGAATAATTAATATGGTCTTTTGTACTCACAAGTTTTTATTACACCGAAATATACAGAAGTCTAATCTTGTCAAACATTCTTCATTCAGACCAAAGGAGGGATACCCCGCATAGACTAAAGCTTCATCGTGTCTCTTTAGGATTCCTGTCTTCATTAAGTCTATAGACTTATAGACCGTCCCAACCTCCATTCCATACAAGACCCCAACTGTCTCGATACCTATATCTGGAGCTTTGAATGATAGTGGCCTGAGTGAAGATGGTGAATAAGTGTACTGTTCAAACAACCAATGTGCTTCTCTCTCTTTCGATGCCTTCTGGTGGACTTTCTCTGTCGATAGTATTGTATACCTAAGGATATATTGAAATCTCGCGTTGATTTCCAAAGTAGAGGGCATAGTGACTACTGTCACTTCCGGTATAGGATTCTCCAAACAATGAGTGGCAGTGATTCCGAAAGGCTGATCACTTCCTCCATTCTCCCTAAATAATCCTCCAAATGAGCCCCCTTCCTGTAGAGAATCTATAAGATAAAGAGAATTAGTAGTGCTCTCAGATATGATCTTGCTTTATATTGATGTGCCTTTCTGACCAATAGAGAACATCTTTAAGTAAAGCTTTTCCACTGGAACCACTGGATGGGACAGCTATCCATTGGAGAGCATTGGGGTTGTGGGTGTGAGGTGGGCTCCGCTTTCGATCTTATCACAATGTAACAGGATCGGTATATTGTAGGGGGCAGGCTCAAAGGGTATGATATCTTTCAAGTCGGGGAATCCAAATAGGACTATCAAGGCATGGTTTGTTGTACAAGATATAACACTATAAGAACCATTCTGATTTATAAGTTGCAACGTCTTTAATATGTACTTTCGAAAAGCTAGCCACCTCTCTGAAGGTAGATCCATTCTGACAAAGGGCAGTGGTGTATTATTCTGAGTCGGTTGGAGAATATTCATTGGTGAAGTGAATTGTTAGACGCTGACGATATGTGACTCTCTGTATAAACTCAGCACGCCCATCTTAATATTATAGGATATACCATACATACCCTTTCTTCTTATGTTTCGGCATTGTGTTAGCATCCATATGCTTCAGCAAATGCTTTTGGAGAAGAATGGGGAGGGTAGAGAATTTGGACATCACGGTCAAAAAGATAGGAGTGAGGGAATTGCCAGTTTTGAAAGTCATAGCAACTTGATATCAAGGAAGTACTTAATTCTTTGGTGGTGCCAGCTAGACTACTAATTCAGGTGTAAGCAAGACTGTCCGTACTGTACAGAGGGTACGAGGCTATTTCAGCTAATGCGGGGCGTGCGCTAAAAATCAATAGGTATTGGGGATGGGGATCCAAAGAAGTTCTACCTTGTGAAGCTCGAGTATGTCTATTCCGTGATGATACCTAAGTCCGGCATGTAACCTTATAGGCTCTGCTAAGCCTCGAGCCAAGCCCGACATATCTAGCTAAGCTTCCTATCTAAGTAATGCACGTATACAGCTACTTAGATATTGGCATGAGACTGGCTGAGTGCAGAAGGAACATCCATTAGTATTACATAATGCCGGATTACATAAGGCTACTGACTGGTGACTGTAGTATGACTAATATGATTCTAGCGAATGAATCTATCATATGATTGAATTATTTTATTTTGAATTTACTGTTACCGGAGGGCAGCAGCCCATACAAGACACTAGATGAAAGATTACCAGGCAAGAGAGGCTAGAGTCCCCGTTGGAGGATCTATAAGATTAGGCTATAAGTGGAAGAAGCTTGCTTGAATAAAGGCTACTATCGGAGCTATCGCTATAAGGCTCAAGGCACCTGTTACCGTAGTCAATATCTGTTCTCATCCTGAACCTAGGGATTGGAACCAGACTAGGGATTGGCGTAGGTAGCCACCTCTTGTAGTCTAGGTATGTTCTCATGTGGACATATGACGTGCGCTTTCCTCCTACGGCATAGTGGACATGAATAATCTCGCTCATCACGAACACCTCATGAGTGCGTTATTGTTGTTGGCAAGGCCAGCCAGCAAGTGACTAGGTTCTGAGGTGGGCTACACTTACGTAGGACTTTGGTAATAATGTCCGAGTAATCCTAGTATGTCACATAGAAATGTGGCATTATTCTGTGCCACAGATTGGCGTCGAAACCAACAATTAATAGTGGAAATACAGCATCATTCTTGAAGCATGTGAAGGACTTAGTGCCATTTGAGATCATCCGAGTTGAATATGGTAGTGACTACGCTAGCAGGTCTAGGTAGTGCCAATTATTAACTACAGTAGGAGATCCCGCGGGAAAGTCTCCCTCCGTAGCACGAATTGGGGTATTTAGAATTTTTGACTTCTTCTTTCGGTATCATTGGATGGTTGCCTTTTTGCCAGACTAGCCTTTTTGAGAAATCACACAGGTAGTCCTTTTTTGGCCCATACCTTTTCCGGTATCTCCCAGTCTACCCTTTTTGTCATTAAGCTAGTCCTATCTTGGTAGTCTCCCAACCACACCATTTTTAGTCTTTTAGATCGAGACTTCACCAAGCCCTTGACATGCAGTGCTGCAAACAAAATTTCAGGGTACATCAGAAAGGATTTTTATGGCGTCTGGACGCCACTATGGGTGCGTCCTGATGACACCGTCCTGCCAATGTCTCCCGTGGCGATCTGAGGTCGCCCAGATCCTGCCGTCATGACCCTCTGGCACCTGTGCCTCTGGCGTCCCATGTCCTCTGGCAGCTTATGGCGTCCGGATAACCTCCCTTCAGCTTATGGCAGCCGGATGACCTCCCTTCAGGTTATGGCATGCGGATTCTAGTTGTTGTCCCTGCTGTCTCCCAAACGTCATCTCGTGCCTTTCCGTAACGCCGAGGAGTTCAACCCTAGCCGTTCCGAGTCGCCTGGATGCCTTAGTTATTCAGCCCTGCTCGGATGCCTGCTACGTATAATGATGCGCACTCACGGTTGAGAGCGCACCTAAAAACAAGAATAATAAATGTCAATAGTTTTTCGAAATGTTTATGTACATAAAACTGAGCTGGCAGAGCCTAGGTCGTGATGCTTAGAGCTGGAAGCACTGGATTAGCAGTGGAATTGGAGGAGCGTGAAATAATAGCTAGTGGTACGTTCTAATATGAGCTGGGAGAGCCCATGACATCGCTGGGAGCGTGTCGGTAGTGTAGCTAGAGCTGGAACAGCTGGTCGATCATATGATGCGAATATTCAGGCTGTTTCGCTCGCGGATACTAGGCTCATTTGGACGATGAATTTGAGGTAATATGGATGCGAATATCCAGGCTGTTTGCACGAAGATACTGGGCTCATGGAGATAGTGAATTCGAGGCTAATATGGATGCGAATATCCAGGCTGTTTTGCTCGCGGATACTAGGCTCATTTTGACAGTGAATTCTAGGCTCACATGGACGCGGATATCTAGGCGGCCGATATGCTGTTCCGGAGATTTGTTTTCCCAATAGTGTGGAGGCAGTGCATATATTTTGAGGTCGTGCATGAGACGCACACGAGACATGGGGGGCAGCAAGAATTTGGTGGCACATGACACACAGGGCATATGTTGTGAGGGTACGTGTGGGGTGCCGTCAGTATACCAGTCTTGAAGAGCAGGGAACGGGGCCGTCTAATAGCCTTAGGTATAGACTTCAAGAAAAAAGAAAAAAAAAGACATTGGTATCTACTGTAGAACAATTTGGATCTTGACATCTAAAGTGGTTTGGACAGTGGCTTTGAGCTTATATGGACGGTGATTTGTCAACATTCAGTCTGGCGGTAATTTAGCCAGTCGGGGAGCGTGGTGAACATTTAATATGGTGCGATTGAGCATGGCAAGATTTGTTTTAACATACAAAGTTGATAATGTTCTATAAATCAATAAACTCCTCATTTCCAGGCCAATTTAACTTAGCGAGATTGAGATTGAACATTGTGAACATGAATATAGGCAGGCGGGATTGTGGCAGCGAGTTTGAATTATATGCATTGCGGGTGTTAGAGTGCAGTTCGCGAGCGTAGCGAGCGACAACATCTCGTTATTGCATATCAGTACTCTGTACTCTAATTTGTAATTCACAGGTTCGATTCAATATTCGCCAAGGAACTTCATGTATGCCCCAAACCTTAAATGACCCACATGACAGGCCCACATACGCATCACATATATGACGTTCCATAGACCGGTATGCCTCAGATGTTCGGCACATGTACGTGCAATCGCCCACTTTCGCCAAGGAAGTAGGTTTTGGTTGATATGTAGGTAGTAATGGTCCTGATGGCTACTTACTGAAGTTAGAATTGCTTGAAATGGAAATTTGTCGGGCTTGGCGGATGGTTGGTTTTTCTCTATATAAGAGTCTCTTTTCTCGACTGAAGATTGGCCATTTCATCTCCCGTTTCTCATCTACCGTTTCACCTCGGCTTGGGTTTTCTACCAGTACTTGGGTTCTCTACCAGTCTCGCGACTCTTGCTCTATCAGTCTCGAGACTCTTTTCTCGACTGAAGATTGACCATTTGATCTCCCGTTTCTCATCTAACCGTTTCATCTCGCTCACTACTCCCGCACGATAGGAGGAAACGAACGTAGGAGTATTATCCACATTTACGGTGTCTGGTGATTACCCAAATAAAATGCTGTTCACTAACGGATGATTCAATAGCTAGTCATGGCGTGGGATGCTCACACCCGCAAACAATTTGCAACTGCTTTACCACAAGGGGAATTCGATGAGTCAAAGTTCTATGGTCCCTACAATGGACTCCTGAACGACCTGTTTTCGAAAGCAGAAGATTTCATGGTGGTTCCCCTATACAAGTGTTCGGAACTCTCTAAAACTGCCGTCGACTTTACTACAGTTTTCATTGTTAGGCACAACGATCACCCTGTTTTTTTTTTGGAGATCAAGCCTGCAGGATATCTTCAGCACAATTCTTCTCGGGAAGCGGCGGATCTGCAAATGCGTGAACGGTTCCGAATTTTGTTTGATGATGTCCAAATACCCATAATGTACGGAGTCAGTGCCATAGGCACGAGGCTCTGTATTTATTCATGGAACAAAGAGACCCGGCGCATTACACCTAATGCGATCCCAATCGACCAAAATGTCACTAGTGACACAGCTCCCGCAGCGCGCTGGAACCTCGAGCTGATGACGGCTGAGGGTGAACAACGGCTGAGGGAGGTTGTACGTCACGTGAAGGAGATGTCAGGTCAGATTCGAAGGTTGTTCTGTCCGATTTTAAGTTAAAAACCTGGCTGATAGCATTAGGAATACATAGCGATGAACGGCATGGATTGAAGCGTGGGGCTGATTGAGAAGGACTAGAAGGTCTGAAGTATGATGATCCTACGATGTATTCGTGATGTGTGTAGAGAAGGGAGAACAGATCATGGTGGATCCGAACGTTTTAACCTTACGGATCCTGTAACCAGACTAGGATCCTGTCAACTATCTAATGACCAGATCGGGTAACTTGGTAGTGTTGTCACATGTCCTTTCAAGGACATTAAGAATAGCTTTTTTGTTTTACGGTGGGGTTATGTAGTTTTATATTTGCTTTAACGTTAGGTGCTAGAATAATTACCCTTGCTCGACCAAAAGTATCCAATCAACGTTTAGTGTCCAGCCTTGCCCCCCCCCCCCCCCCCCTGCAGTGTAGCACGTGATATATGGAACGTTAGACCGCGAGAGCTTTATGCTGCCTGAATGCTATGAAAACAACTACGCTGTACAACATGGTTACCCTCACACACCCCATATTCAATTCAATACCCCTATACCCGCCTTCCCCCAATATGAACCCCGTTATACCCGAAACCCCCTCTAGGGTGAGTATCACGCGGGTGAACCCGTGACCACGAGAGGGCCATTACCTAGCATCTATATTCATGATAAAACAGCTTTCAGGGCAGAAACCTACAATACAGGAAACCGTCGTCTATCAAAACAAGGCGCTCACCACTGAAAAATGAACCATTTTCAGAATTTAAGTAAATTTCCTTGATCTATGCTATTTTAAACCCCCATACCCCAATCTGCTGTAATACTCTCTCCCAAGCATCCTCAGCCACCACTGAAAGGTCTCCAATAGCTCTAGAAGCTCTAATACCCCCCCGCTTCAAGAATATCTCCCCTCCCATTAACTACTCCCCCACCTCTATTATATTGTACGAATACAGTACCTACGCCACACCATTCTTGAAGTCCAAAGGGGGAAGTATTGGGGCTCCCAGAGGGATTGGGAGTCTCGCCGTAGTGGCTGAAAATGCTGTGGTAAGGGAGGGTTGAGGGTGAGGGGTTTACAGTAGCATAAATTAAGGAAATGTAGTAAATACTCAAAAATATTCATTTTGCTGCAATAAGTGGCTTGATTCGATAACATACAGTTTTGCTGTATCATAGATTGCTACCCTAGAAGCTTTTTGAACATCAAAATAGATAGATACTAAATTAAGACTTCCTAGTAGTTTTAGGCTCATCCACGCAACATCTAGCCTAGAAGGGAGTGGGAGCAGGATGAGAAGGAGAGGGGGGGTTCTTCAGAGAGGTCGTACTAGAAGGGATGGATATTGGGTATTAGGTATTAGGTTATTTTGACGGTAAGTAAGGGTAACCATGTTGTAGAGCGTAGCTATTTCCATAGTTGTGAATATAGTAGGAATCAGGGATATCATGAAATGTGACTGGAGACGCTTCTGCAGGGGGAGGCCCATAACTGCTGCCTCTATCCATGGCAAATCATTGGTGAAGGTAAAGCGTGCAAAATTACAAAATAGCAGGATCTCAACTCGGCGTACCGGGAAAACTGGTGAATAAGAGACCATGTCGGTTTTTGAGACATTTCTAATTACAAAGCGCACTAATACTAATTCTACCTGAATCTGTTGCTTAGACAGGGGGCTCTACATGAACACCGTCTGTAGCCTCCACTATATACTCAACCTCTTCATCAGACCCCAACGCATCATCTATCTGCCATGGCCCTACCGTAATATCTGGGAGGCCACGCACATAAAGCTTTGTATCTTCAGTCCCATCAGGAGATAAAGAAATACCTGCCTGTTTAAAAGACTTAATGATACTCTCTTTTTTCTCTGTATGTAACCAAAGCCATGCTTGTCCAACTGCTTCAGTTATGAGAATGCATCGACAACCAACACTCTCATCTGTTTCCCCAACTGCTTCCAACTTTTCCTCTAAAATATCCGCAATTTTATCCTTAACTAGCTTGTTAAGAATTGTATCCATAGGCTGAACATATCCTGTACAGCCATCTGGAATATATACTGGAATGATATGTCGCTCTTTCATAGCATTCAGGACCTTCTTAGTTTTTTGACCACTAAAAACATCCAATACTACTAAGCGTTCAGGTTGCGGTAGCTCTAATGTAGAAGAGGTAGTTCCGCAAATATCATGCTGAATCCATTTCATAGTAATCTCTTCATTACTATATGCTGTAGAATTGAAGAAGACCGTAACACCAGGATGGTATTTCTTTCGTTCTTCTTTCCGAGGCTGCTGCTCAACAGTAGAACTGCCATGGAATACCAAGATTGGCTTACATCGGAGTTCTCCATCAGCACAGGCAGTGATCATGAGAGTTGCTTGTCGTTTTGTCCAAGAGGTATGCTCAGTGTGAATGAAGACAGTAGTTGTGCCTTTAGTATCAAATGTACGATTTTGTAGGAACTCAAAAGGTAATGGTGTCTGGTCCATGTTATAGATATATTGAGGTGGGAATCGATTGTGTTGTTGAGATCTTGCTGGTGGTTGAGATTTTCGTCGTATTTCTTGTAGAAAGGTTTGTATTGCCTTTGCCTTATCATCCGGAGCATCTTGTCCAACTTTGGTTTTTACCCGCCATGAAATGCTCCATCGCTCACAAAACCCTTCAAACCACCCATTAGAGAATGTACATGGATAACGCTTCTTATTTGCAGCATCCACTCTAACTTCCTCTCGCTCTTCAAATATCTTCTTTCCTTCTCGTATAAACCAACGCTGTCCTACAGGCTTTCCTTGCTTCCGAATAGCTATAAAGCGAGTATGTAGCACTGCCTCCATCTCATGCCAAACACCTTTAGGCGGCCTTTCTACCTGCCTCGAACCTTTCCGTGCTGCTACTATTTTAGCTTCCTGCTCCTTCCAGCGCAGTAGCATTGGCTTTGTAATATTAAGCTCTCGAGAGACCCCTTCCAATTATATCAGCCAATGCCTATATTAACTGAGTCCATTTGGCACCTACATCCTATGCTTGCTGGTATCTTTGCTCCTGTTTTCGGATCTATACGGGACTTTTGGAGCATGCTTAATGCCTTGAGTTTAAACTCTCTTGTATATGACTTTCTTCTGCTACTCCGTAACCTCCGGTTCAGAGAATTGACACTCCTAGGTTGTAGAGAAGTAGATTTGCCCTTAGGCCCTGGTCGGGTGGACTTAGTAGCTGAGCTTAGAATTGTAGACATTATTGGGTATTGGAATATTGAACTTTAATCCGATAATGTCGATAATACGTACTTACATTTTTCCTTTTCCTCCTAACTACTGTGTTGACCGTGTTGCCAACTTGTCATGTTGAGATCTCGCCCAGTTGCATGGTGGCTTGCAGATGTCTCAAAAACCGACATGGTCTCTTATTCACCAGTTTTCCCGGTACTAGCCGCCCTAAATAAGCAATTCCGGGAGCTCTCAATCAGCAAAATCCACCCCATCTATGCTCTCCACAATCTCCCCGAGTTGAACTCTCCTCTAGAGCATCCACAGCACCCCCCGGAGAGGTCGCTAATCGCTCTGGAGCTCTATTACCTCCCATTTTGGGCTCCAGTGGTCGCTTTGACTATGGTCGTATGCTGGCCTATTTTAGACCCTGTACACCCTTTACAGCCATCAGATACTCAGAGGCTCCGCCCTTGTCCGCCACTTGAACATCACATATCCCCAATTACTCCCAACGTACCCAACACCCGTAGAAGTCTCGCCCTCACTACTATTGGTAACTCCTTTAGTTAAGGTTCATAACAGCCTCGCTGAGGATCTTGCCGAGGTTGAAGGCCTTCGAGAGGCCTATGAAACAGACGCCCTAGTCAAAGACATGATTGTAGCCCTGGAGTCCAACCAACGACGACATGCTAAGATCTCCCTGGCAGAGTGTACCATCCAGAATGGCCTGCTCTACCACCTCGACCGCCTCTACATACCAGCAAATGATGAACTGAGACTGCTGCTGATCAAAGAGCACCATGACACCTTGGCTGCGGGCCACCCGGGAGTAGCTAAGACGTTAGAACTCTTAAGCAGGCAATGCACATGGATCGACTAGCGAAAGGACGTGGAGCGTTACATAAGGAATTGCCATGTCTGAGAAGGGCCAAACCAACGCGACATGCCCCTTATGGCACCCTGAAACCCTTGGAGATCCCTGACAAGCCCTGGCAGCACCTAACCATGGACTTCGTGACTGGACTGCCTGAAGACTCGGGATTCAACGCCATTCTAATAATAGTGGACCGCCTGACGAAAATGAGGCATGTAGTGCCCTGCCGGGACAGCTGTTCAGCCCCTGAGCTGGCTAGGTACCCTCTACTTGAACAATATTATTATGTTTTTCGCTTAGTCACCATACATATGCTTATATCTAGAGATACACTAAGCTACAAGGAGACGCTTATCGATAACAAATAACCCGTGCCAACCAGACTACAATAATATAGAGAACTGCTCAATCGCCAATTTGTAGTCTCGACCCCGACCGTTCCAGCCAATTTATACGTTATGGCTTCTCATACTCGGCAGCCATGGTCAGAAAGTGAAAAGCCAATTTATCGATCCACCAAATGAAACCGTGGAAGATCCAATTAGTGATATTGAGAACGGAATTTTGGCAGCCTATATTCCTAATGAAGCTGATGAGCCAGATGCTGAGGTTTCGCTAGCAATACGTCCTCCTGTTACTCCGCATGAAGCGTTAGCATATATTGAAGGCTTGCTCCTCTTCTCACTTCAAGCTGCACCAACAGCCAACATCAACGAGCTGCAGGATGTGCTCAAGCGTGAGAAAAAACGGATCGAGACTCTTGAAATTCAGCGCCGGTCTCAACATGTTCAGCGGAGGATCACTGACTTTTTGGGTCCTCTCGGAACTCCTATCTCTTCCTCCTCTTGAGATTTTCGCCCCTGTACTTCTGTATATCTTTTTATTTGTCTCTTATCTGCTCCTGTTATATTCATGATGCTATTCTGCAACTTTTCCGACTTTATTCCATATTTGCTCAATTTCTTGTGATATAAGAATATATTGGTTATAAGCATATTCCCCTCCATCCGAATGACATGCTTGTATCGAGCGTCATCTGTACCATGGTCTCCCAGCATCGATTGTGTCGGACCGAGGCGCAGGATTGGTGCTGTAAACTCCATAGAATAGGAAGGCGATAATAAATGCAGAGAGGAATATAATAGTGCTCATAGTCATCTTATTTTGATCTAGTTATGGTACAGAGTTTCCGGTGGAGGCAGAGTATTTAGCATCAGATACAGTAGAGTTATATAGAATAAGAACTGAGCCGAAAATGGAACAATTCCAAATTTGGACATTCATAGAACATGTGACAGCAGGGTCCAATTTTGGATCCAGCATTGAGAAAGCATTTGAGGACCATATAGGAAGGATGCAAGATGAATAAGAAAATAGAAAAGTGAAATCTCATGTCAGAAAGAAGAAATTCCAATCTTTGGCCTAAGTGTTATGCCATCCATACCATTTATTCATACAGTTGCTCTCTACACTCTCCTCTAGGAGTAAAGAAACAAACGTTCACGCAAGTAAGTGTTCAGCGGATTCACTGAATTCGGTACGTTCCCTCATTTAGACAATGTTGCAGTGACTAATTTAAAAGCTGAAAAAGAAAAGCTGTGAACACCCTGTCGTACCTATCCATTGATAGCCGATATGTACAACTCATAGCACAATAATCATGCTCAACATCCTCTATAGCTCCTTTCTGACATCCTATCTACATTTACCTTATCTGCATCATTTTTGCCATATCGGCTATACTGTACCATACAGCACACGTGAACACAAAGAAAACCCTGAATAGAGATATTGATCTTAATGCAGCATTGCAGAGATCTATTGAGCCAGGTACTAGTAGGGGTTAAGCCGAAAGGGTCATCCAATATTGCATTGACCAATCCATGACTTATAGAGAAAATCAAGTACAAAAATCACAACAAGAGGCAGCAGCAGCAGCAGCACGACGAGCAGGGTGCTGCACCTAGGGCTTTGCAACATCGATTCATAAATGAGCTAGATAGGTTGACTAAGAGAAGCCTCTGGAGGATGATCCAGATAACTCTGATTTACATACTTCTTCCTTTTTTGATTTCTTGCTCATATAACTGATAAAAGTAAGTGCCTCACTTCCTCACTTGCTATATGTGATGACCAACCCATATATTATAGGTGGTAGAGGGAGCATGCAGCGGCGGAGGGAGCAGTGGGGCGGCAGCAAGGCCATTAGGGTGGCGAGGGGAGCGTTCTTAACCACGTTTTTATTTATCTTTTTATTAATTAAATAACTAAACCAAGGCGCAAATGAAAATCCATGTGGCAATAATACTAAATAACTCAGTGCTGCAATAGATAGCCAAAATTTGTGGTCCGATTGCTGGCCCCTCCTCTGTTAACAACCTGTCCTCAAGTGCCCACATTGTCTTCTTCAGACCCGATGGTGTTTTAATCTCTGCCCTACCGTCCTGACCATCTAACAACCCTATCACTTCGGCAGTAATAAGCAACCCAGACTTGACCACCTCACTTATGGACGGATAACCTATAAACTCATCAGTCGGATGTCCACTGTATACTTGATACCAATCTTTCTCCGTCATATACCATTCAGTGTAGATATAGTTTTTGCTATTGATTCTACCAACAACATAGAGAGGGTGGGGTTATCTCATCACAATGATGCCAGTGTTAATCAATACCGCGGTGAAAGGAGCCGCCCAGTTCGGTCGGTAATGTAGGTTGGATGGCACACTTCATTGTCTTGCTTATTCGCACGACGAGCTTCCACCATTATCCCTTTGGTACGCTTATACGTGACCGGGGTTTTGAGATGTTTTCTAATCTCAGGGACTTGGAGTGCATCTATCCCAGTGCCTGTTAAATACCCAAGGATGGAAGAGGAGGACATGGTGGTTTTGACGTTACTTGTTGACTGGGGAGAGAGGTTTAGTATTATAGCAAATCGTTAATGTCAGTGGCTGCTTCCTGTTAGGGAGGGTGTGCGAGGACAAGGACCAAGAACTGTGGGTCAATTGTTAGCTTAATGTTCTATCATAAAATCGGGGCCACTGCAGGATACGGAGAGAGAACTCCATAGTTGATGGTAGTTGACGGTAGCACACCCAGGCTGGGGTTCACTTAATGTATGGGTTGGTGGGTCTGGGGGCTTAGTGATGTCTGTTGCGAGGCTGGAGGAGTCCGCTCTGATTTATTGATACTAGTTGTCCATTTTAGGAAGTGTCCATTTTGGAAGTGTCCATTTTTGGAAGTGTCCACTTCGGGAGTGGGACTCTTTGTAACTATGTCCAACTAGCCGTTGCAATGTATTTCCTGAATGTTACTCCCCCATGTGCCTGACAGGCTACATGACAGTGTGGGCGACAATAAGCGGACGCCCTGTGCTGAAGGGAGGTCATCCAGACGCCATCAGGGAAACGAAGGCCATCCGGACGCCATGAGGTGCCAGAGGTGGGGTGACTTCGCACAGGATGACAGCGGATGCCACGGGAGACATTGACAGAACGGTGTCATCTGGACGCACCCATAGTGGCGTCCGGACGCCATATAAATCGTTCCTGATGAATAGGTAATAAAGTACAAAGACAGGCAATGAAGGATGAGGAGAAGGAGTCAACTACCGCAACCACAGGCTCAACATTTCAGGTGTGGTCAGCTTCCTGTAGGCGTCATCTCCTGCCTCAGTCACTTATGGGCATCCATACTTCCATAACAAGGCTGCAGGTGTTATTGGTCTTACTCCTTGTTATTTATGCTATTCTGTTTAGTTTCATTGGAATTGCATATAAGGAGTGGGTTAACCCGACTAAGCCACCTAGGCACAGAATTGGGTTCAATGAGTTCGTAGGAAATCGAACTGGTATGTTTGCATCGCCAGAAAATTGAAACATTCCCTCATCATGAGTTCTTCACTGACACAAATTACTTCCAATACAGGTTGTTTGGCATTTGCCCTACTACCACTAGTTTTCGTACTTGGGTCTTGAGACAATGTCTTCTCCCTCATAACGGGCATCTCGTATCAAAACTTCAACCCCCTCCACAGATGGGTTGGAAGATGTATTTTCATCTTTACCTTTACTCACGCTCTTCTATGGTCCGTGGAGCTTGGGTTTACATATCAGCCTCAACCAGTACTGTATAAGAACACCTGGCAGAAGCGCTCCTTGGAGTGGGGTATCGGTGCGGCAGTGCTTGTGACTTACCTATTCCTACACAGCTTATCTCTTGTGAGAAAGAAGATGGGCTATGAGTTTTTCAGGAGGACACATAAGGTAGTAGCTATACTTTTCTTAGGCGCTTGCTGGGGGCACTGGCCAAAAATGAGTGAATATAGGTTTACGTTCACGGTTCCTACTCCAAATGTCGTAGGTCTAACATAGATATCCAGGGAAGATTGCTGGTATCGTGATCTTCTTCCTCGACAGGGCCGTCCATTATGCCCGAGTTTTCTTCATCCACATGAACTGGGCTTCTTCTGAGTGTGAGGCCTTCGGGCTTCACTCCTTTGAGGGCACCATCTCTCGTCACTACGATGTAGAAGACAACATCGACACGCTAGTCCTTCGACTACCAAAAGCCACTGTCAAGTACGATGCGGGTCAGCATTTCTTCCTCACATTTCCCACCATGTCTCTCTTTGAGTCACACCCATTCATGCCTGCCAGCGCCCGAGGCCGTGAGGAGACTGGGATATTCTATGAACAACTATACATAATTCGTGTCCGTGATGGACAGACGAAGCGTTTGGCAAAGTACTGCAAGGATGCAGGAGTGGAGTATCCTATGTCCAATGTATGCTCCGGCCCGTACGGGAGGTCGAATGTACTCGATCAGGGGGCCGAGAATGTGCAGTTGATTGCGGGCGGTACTGGTGTGAGCTTTACTTTACCGATTGCAATCAATATCGTCATAGAGGTGAGGCAAGACAGGCCGAAGACCGCTGCAAAGCGCGTCGACTTTGTGTGGATCGTGAGGAGGGAAAGGAATGTAGATTGGATAAGGGAGGAGTTGAATAAACTGAAACAGGATGCGAATATTGGCAGGGTGCACTTACATATCAAGATAGTTATTACTAGGGCAAGCAGTAAGCTGGAAAAAGAGGTTGAATCAACACCTACAAGGCCCGTGGAGAACATAACCGGGATGTCTGGTAGGTATTAACATAGAGAAGGAAATTGGGATACAGACACTATCTGCCGAGAAGGGGGCTATGGCAACGACATCTTCAGTGTCATCGACTGGAGCGGAAGAGGAAACAGATTGGCTACAAGACCGCCACCCTCAAGTTGGAGAGATTGCGAGGGAATTATAGGAGGAGAGTGTATTAGGGGGAGAGCACAGGTGTTGGCATGTGGGCCTCCATCAATGGCGAGTGAGCTAAGAGGTGCCATAGCGGGATGTAATGTCCCTGAGATGGTGAAGAGAGGTGATGAAAGAGGGGCTGTTGGGTGTCATTGGGACGCGAGACAGTATTAAGTTGGATTGGGGTGGTGGTGTATGGTTCCATATGCTTGCAGAGGATGGTTGCAACGTCGACCAGCTGCGATAACTACACCTAGATGACGTCTTGAGTTGAATGATCTGAATTATGGCCTGAATAAATATGGGTTTAAACACTTGTTCGTGAAACTTATATACCGACGTGCCAGGCTTTGTCCAAAACGACTTCGCAATTAAATTCTTACTTTCCTCACACGAAAAAAAAAGTGGACCATAAACTCACGTACCCGAACAAGAATCCATCCCTATGATTGGGTCTTGTCCAATGGGACGGTCCCCATATTGGGATAAGGTTATGTGATAGCAACACTAGGGGAGCGGTAGATAGATAAATAGTGGTCAATAAAGATACACTTCACCTAAATAAGTATGTATGTATGTATGTATGTATGTGAGCGCATGCACGTGTGCGAATGTATGTATGTGCCTTAAAGACCTCGATCCCTAACGAAAGGTGTTCCCCAACACTCTATAAATATATGAATATGCATGAAGGAGATATCGCAGTAAATGCCTAAGGAAAAGCAGGTAATAGGTAATTACGTGAGTGGCATTGTAAGATGCTATAAAGCAGGTATTGAGAGACACCGTGAAGCAGGTATCTGGAGGTACCATTAAAGCTGGTATTTTGCTGTAGTTACGTGAGTGGAACCTAACGAGTGAGCTCGTGAGAGAGATCATGAGATCTCACTAGCAATAGGCTAGTGAGAGCGTGCTTATCAAGCAGGCTCGTGAGAGCGCTAGGTCATGTGGTGCACGTACTTTTCAACACCCTATACTGCAACCCAACCAGACTAACTGCAACCAGACTACCTATACTGTACTCGTGCCTAACAGGGGTTCTCCTTAGCGCCTCCCCCGCCAGCACAGCCAAACCACCAAACCACAGAATTTTCAACGTTCACACCTGAGATTCACAATGTCGACAACTCCCACACCTCGTAAGGTTATAGAGCCATACAAAAATGTTGAGGCTCGGATACAGCAGGCTATTGAGCATCTCTCCACCTTAGAAAGACCAAATATTGCTGCTGTGGCGCGAGAATTTTTTGTACCAGAGAGAAGGCTTCGTGACCGCTATAACGGAATTCCATCACTAAATGAACGACCACCACACAACAGAAAGCTTACTGAAGCAGAAGAGCTTGCAGTTTCCAAGTATATTGATCGCCTTGATAAAATGGGACTTTCTGCTCGCCTTCCTATGATTGCTGAGTGCGCAAATTCTGTTTTAAGACGGAATCATATCAGCGACAATGATCCACCACCGGTAGTAGGAGAACATTGGGTCCGGCGATTTTTAAAGCGATATCCAGAGTACTGTACTCGTAAGTAAGTATCTCTTGAGGCTGCACGGAAAAATGCACAAATACCAGAGACTATTACAGAATTTCTTGAAGACTATCAAAGAATATGTATGGAAAAGGGTATTGAACCACAAGATCAATACAACTATGATGAAACAGGATTCCGAATTGGTATTGGCAAGCATCAATGGATTGTTACAAGAGAGCTTGATCGTGCAAAACCTATGTTCAACTAATCGAGATCTTATTACTGTCTGTGAAACAATTTCAGCTGACGGTTCTACACTTCCACCAATAATCATTGTTCCAGGAGTTATCTATCAAGAACGTTGGTTTACACATACAGATCTTCCAGATGATTTTCTCAGCTGTTTCGGAATCTGGATA
This sequence comes from Terfezia claveryi, assembly GCA_015179025.1. NCBI lineage: Eukaryota > Fungi > Ascomycota > Pezizomycetes > Pezizales > Pezizaceae > Terfezia > Terfezia claveryi. The sequence continues at coordinate 143,867 of WHUX01000035.1, read as the reverse complement.
TTCTAATGGCCACTTAACACTTCTGTGGTTGCAACATTTCGATAAATTCTCTGCACAAAGACGACTAGGTGCTTATCGCCTATTAATCTTGGATAGGTATGGTTCACACTGTACAGCGGAATTTATTGATTACTGTAATGAGCATAAGATTGTTCCACTCTGTCTTCCTCCTCATACCACACATCTTCTACAGCCTCTTGATGTTGTGGTATTCCAACCATATAAACACTTCCATGCAGAAGCTGTTGATGCTGCTACTCGCAAAGGTTGTTCTGACTTTAATAAGATAGAGTTCCTTTCCACTATTAATTCTTTCCGAACACAAGCCTTCAAGCAATCCACTATCCGTACAGCATTCCGCAAGACTGGCATGATCCCCTATAATCCGAAGATAGTCCTCGATCGTTTACCAGAAATCCAACAAGCCCAACAAGCTTCTCGAAGTAATGCTGAAATAGATAGCAACTTCAGCGATGAGTTTGAACCATCAACTCCTCCACCATCAACTCCTCCACCGATTCTAAGCGGCTCGCCTGTAACTCCAGAAACTGTCAGAAGCCTTAAGCACAAAAGCGATCAACTGCTACATTATATGGAAGAGAACAACCTTTCACCGACCCTCCAAAGACACATGCGAGCCTTTACTAAGGGAAGCATTGCACAAGCTCATGATGGTGCGCAGGCAGTTGGAGATCTTAATAAAACCACCGCTGCGGAGAAAGCAAGACAGGCACGGCAGACAGCTAGCAAGCGTTCATTGCAAAAAGGTGGTGTATTGTATGCTTAGGTTACGGAAGGCATTGTGCAAGGAAATCAGGAAGTATGGCAGAGAGAAAGCGAAGGCTGAAAAGGACAAAGCAAAAACATTGCGCCAATTCGAGGAAATAGAACGAGCAGCAGAGCGTAGAGTTGAAATAATTAAACATCGGCCTTGGCCCGTCCGGTCGTGTCAGCACATAGGTACTTAATGCGGTCCCTCCTCCAGATACATTTCTCTCCCAGTCTCCTACACTCCGCTCCCTTTTATCACGTTAATACTACTTCACTTCAGGTACGTTTTCAATCAGATAACGTCAGCCATCTCTCTATCGAGTCTCCGTCAGGGTACGTTACCGGGTTGTTAATCGTTTGACAGCTCTGAAATTCCAGTACGATGGCTGCAGAACCTCCTAATTTCAATATTCTGGCAGAGGCCATGAGAGCCTCAGCCAACGGGCTTTAAATGCAGCTACGCAAATGGAGAGAATGCCAAACCTCTCGGTAGTGAATGTGGCTGCCCAACTGAACGAGATCCTACTCGAGATGAGAGGTCTACGCACCGAGGTGGGAAACCTACGCACCGAGGTGGGAAACCTATGCACCGAGGTGAGAAACCTACGCACCGAGGTGGGAGACCTACGCAGAGACTTCACTCGAGAGTATGACAACATCATAAGATCAGTACACCTACGGAAAGACATTTGCACTGACACTAGAATAGGAATCGAAACAACTTCGCCAGGATAATCAATTCAAAAGTCACCAACAATATCACACCATTGGAGGAGTTACTCGCTCTAGACGGTCAGCAAATTCAAGGGTTTCCGCAGACTACTGCCGATATTCATGATATGGATAGTAAGTGAAAAAAGGATGCTTTATGTACAGCACAAAGGCTAACCTTAATATTGTTAATAGATGCAGCCGTAAACAACCTTCTTACTGCGTTAGGGCTACCTGCAGGTGGTAGAGTGAATGACAAGAAGAACAGGATCCGTCTCCACCTCGGGTTAACTGTTTTGTGATAGGCTAGGTATGGGTTTCCGATTATGTGTATTTCTTCGGGGCTGATAGATGGGTTTGGTTTTTGACATTTGGTTTTTGTGGTGTTTTCCTCGAGTTGATAGGTAGCGTTTACCATGGAGTGTTTGAAGCATTACCACTGTTTTACTAGTAGGTTTTATTAATCAAATGAATAGGGTTGAAATTAATGGAACGTATGGCGATAGTTCTTAGTGTTGGGTTACTTGTTTCGGTAGTGACGTTGAGTGTCTTCTCTTTTGCGTTCGCAACCCATATAACAACCACACCCCAGCCGCCCCCGTAACCCCGGCAGGATCGATTTCTCCCTCTGTCGAGACCGACACCCGCATAGCAGGTAACGACAAATCGCCAACAGGGAAGGCAAATCGGAGGGCACATCAGCCTCCATATATGCCCACGAAAAGGAGGAGAAGGAAGACATCCAAGCGGATATCCACCGCAGCTTTGTAGAATCCCACGAAGCTGTCAGGGGGAAGGGGGCGGCACCGGCTGCAACCAAGGTCACAGGAACAACAGCAACCGCAACGGAGGAAACACGAGCTCCCTCAGCAAGGGCCAATCACCTCGGAAAAGAAATTTCGACGCACAGCAAAGGCCGCACCTCCACAAGCACCAGCACAGCAGACACAACAGGCAGCGCCCCCGGCACCATGCCCCCCTTACCCTCTAGCATACCATCCTGAAACTGTTACCTCACGTGTCTACACTTGATCTGGCCGTTGGCTGAGAGAACCAACCTCGTTAGATCCAGGAGTACCTGGGAGAGTCATCAGCTATGTCCGTAGGAAGAACTAGAGATAGGCAGCTAACCTCACCATCGTCTGCTGCATAGGAGAGAACTAGACAATTGCCAGCGGAATTGCCAGCGGAATTGCCAGCGGAATCACCAACACCATAGCGAACGAAATCGCCAACACCATAGCGAACAGAATTGCCAAAGTGGTGAGCAGAGTCACTTACGGAACAGGCCAACGTATGGGCCCATAATCTTAGATTGGTTGTGTAATCTATTCTTCCCTGCTTAACTCCAACATCTGGAGCCGTTGCTTGAACTCACATGAGCCACTACGCTGCTTGGAATCCAAGCAACTACAACGATGCACGGAGAACTCTCCTAGGCCACGCACTTCCTTGTGCCAATCCCTTTAACGCCTACTCGAGACGCACTACCTGCCTTGGTGAGGCGGTTGATCAAGCCACACTCGGCAGCCATAGTAGGGTATTGGTTATCGCAACCGAATTGCGTAGGTCCCTCACCAGGTAACAGGCTACCCCCCTTCCACTGGGGCGGTCCCACTGACTCAACATGCCACCACAGACTCCCTAATGACTTCCATCATTAGCTTCCTCAGCTGAATACCAGCCCTTCCTACACCAGGTTGGAGCAAGTATTAGTAAGGACTCAGGTAACATCAGTGACCCTGTAAACCGCATCACATTGCGGGGGGACTGGTGGAGTCTCGATCTAAAAATGATAACTAGACTAAAAATGGTGTAGAGAGACTACGAGATACTGGAAAAGGGATGGGCCAAAAAAGGACCTATGTGATTTCTCAAAAAGGCAACTATCCAATGCTACCAAAACAAGAAGTCAAAGATTCTAAATACCTATTGCGTACTGCGGTGGGAGACTTCCCGCGGGGTCTCCCACCGCAGTAAATTGGCACTAAACCTACTAGCGTTGTCACTGCTTTCTTAGGCCTAGCATGTTGCAATTATCTGTGGCCCCTTGGGTGCCGTATGGAACTGGATGACAAATCTTGGACTCCATTCCAATATGGAAGCACAGGTGAATTTTGGGTATATGGACGCAAAGTCCTCTTGGGCATGATTTGTCTCCATAGGGGCAATCGCATCCCGTGTGGACATAATTCCTCCCCATAAGGGCATCTCAGCCTGTGTGGATATAGCTTCTCTCCATAGGGATATACTGGTAACCCACACAGGCTGAGATTACCTAGAGTGGTGATGTGTTTGAGGTTTTGTGAGAGTAACGTGCCAACCAGACTAGAGAGTAACCAGACTACTTTTATCCCATTCTAAAAGGTCAATAGCTGCTGAATTTTCTGCCCAGTCTCTTGGCGTTCACGGGTGAGTGACGGGAGGTGATGATTAGTTGAAAAGTTCAGATTTGTGGAGATGGGTAGGTTTCGTAGCTTCCGAATATATGACTGGTTTCTTTTGTGTTAGAATATATATGCCTATGATGATTTTATTTATTTCGGGTGGAAAGTGAATGTACAAACATACAACCAAGGAAAACAGAATTGTCATTCACAAAAACACCTTCAACAGCTTCTGTTCCGGTAAGTACTTATGGCTATGCTCCTGCGGGATATTCAGTCTGTTGATTTAACACATCAGACGGCTTATGAAGTGCTTTCGCAGGCTTTGTTCGAATTTCTGTCCTAGATATTACTTTACGAGCCAACCAGACTACATTATCCCGTCAATAAACAGTACTTGTTTGAGTTTCCTAATATATATCGAGACGATCAGTTCAAAGTACTCTACGAAAGGAAATATGCAGTAAGCTGGTCTGCTCAGATCGGTCCACTTCTATTCATATCCATGCCAGACAGAGACTGGTTTCTCTTTGTGCGTTATGCTAAAGCGACATCTTGATAGAATTAAAGCCAGGCTTCTGTCTACTGAAAGGTTAGTTCTCCGTCTGTATTCCAAATTGGTGATGTAATTAATCAGGCTATTACAGATTTTTTTTTTATTTTTTTTTTTATTTTTAACACATTACCGTACTCCTATTCGGTCCCAGTGTGGTACAGTTATGTGCCTTGAGGAAGTAAATTTAGAGTACTCAGCCGATTATCATGCGAATCTAGGAATAAGGTAATAGAAGACAAAGAGGTGGTTTATACACCGCTAGACATTTCCACCCAGTCTTCTGATCTCCTTTATGACGGTTTCAATGCCCCTCACGGCAGTACTATACCTTGCGACTAATGCCTTCATATCACTTCCCGCACGGTCATACCGTTTAAGCTCTTGCTCGACAGTGCGCTGGCGAGCTTCTAGACGGGATCTTGTATCCACAAGGTGGTGGCTATAATAAGAGCCGTGGTTAATATCTAATCTGCATGCATTTCGTTAGGGAGACAGGAAGCGACTAACTGATAATTCTCCAACGCATTCAGTGACTCCGGGTTATAGATAGCAGCCAACGCTTCCAACTTCATAACATTCAACTTTCCCTCCATCCCCTCCACCACCCCCCCAACACCTCAGCCTGCCCCCTCACCGCGCTCTCTACAGTCCCAAACTTCACCTCCTCTAGCGACCTCACTCCCCTTTCCCCAACCTTCTTCCACTCTTCTCCAACCTCCTGCGCTAGCCCAGAAAGTTCTAACCTCAACCTCTCTACCTCAGCCCTCTTGTCTACCAGCAGTGCACATCGATGTGCCGCATGCGCAGGCAGAAGCTCAATTCTTTGCTGTCTTGCGGCTGCTGTCGCTGGTGGTGGCTCGGTAGGAAACGCGATAGTTGACAGGGAGATAGCAAGTTGGGTAAGGTGATGAGAGAGCGCTTGCGCGATCAAGGGAAGGCAAGTCTGGAAATCCTCGAGTTCTTCGAGTAGGAAGCCTGAATGAGCAGCGGAAAGAGAGGTGGGCTTAATCGTATGTGTTGCAACTATGTCGATGATATCGTTTATCTGTCCCCCTCTGGTCTGAGTAGGCAACCTATTAGTTCAATCTCCGGGAGTCGACCCACCTCATCTGTGAATCCATTATTCTGCCCAGTCAACTTCAGCAGTGAGTCCTTCAAAATCTCCATGCGCGCTAGTTCGGCACGATATGTTCTCAATTCCTACAATGCATAGTCAATCAGCAAAGATATTGGTATCTAAGGACGGCCCACCGTACCTGCTCAAGCGAAGCTGTAGCTGCAGCTTCGGGCTCCCTTGTTTCCCGAGTAGATCCATCATGAGGATTTAGTATCTGTGTTGTAAGCTGAGTGTAAAGCTCTCTGAATTGTGGGTTTTTGGCAAGAACTTCTGCAGAGACGGGGGGAAACATTATTATTATTGGGAGATACAAGGGTGTTTGAGCTTTCGTGAGTTTCCATGGGAGGCATGTTCACGTGTGATAGACAAGCGAGTCTTGGCAACGGTGTGATGAGTAGTAGCTACTGTGCAATGCTAAGCTTCAATGCTGTTATGGAACGCTTTGTAGCGGAAGCCTTGCTGTCGGACGACCTTGCTAATGTTTTTGATTTTCCAAACCAATTGACAGTATAGAAAATCAGACCGAGGCGTGCTTGACAGGGGGTATCCCCATACAAAATTTTCTGCTGTACATACCAGATTGTGGAGCCTACGATACCCCCAAAGTTTCCTTGCATCAGTGCTCGCGAAGCTTATCAGGGGGAGGCAGGCTATGTAGTGGCCCTCTTGCTATTCCAGATCCCAAAGTAGTCTAGTGAACAGAATTTTATTTTATTTTTTATTTTTTATTTTTTTATTTTTATTTTTTATTTTTAAGAGTCTATACGTCTGCGGAGCCTAAGGTATGAGACGGATAGCCAGGTACATATGACCTGAGGTCAAGTTAAAGGTTCTAAAGCTGAGACCTCCACATATGGCAATACACAACTAGACTCGCCTTCTGAAATGGATTTCATGCCACTAGATTAATGAATTTCCCTAAACTATAACTCCTACCATCTGCTCTTTCCCTGAACCACTACTATATGAATCCATACAGCCCTGCTGCAATCTCGTCTACAAATCTTTGTCTTGCAGCACGGATTTCCTTGGCAATTCCGATAGCCAAATCCTTAGCATCACCAGGGAAGCGAGCAGAAATATAGTGGTAAATAGGATCGGTGTGGGTAAATGAACTATGTATAGTCAGCAGTTTTTTTCTTTGTGCAGGTACCTGGGAAGAAAACTAACCCAGGACCCAACGGTCCCCCCTTGTATTGTTTTTCTGGATCATCGAGAACCTTCTTGACCTGTCATCCGATGTCAGTGATGAACTCATATCTTGCTTGTCATTTCTTACTATATCTGCTGTATACTCAACTTCACCCTTATTGTCAACCTTACTTTGTGGCTGTTCTCCAGTATGTGCTGCTACGCCCTCGGAAAACGTTCTGTAGTACTCTCCCATTCGCCATACCTGACTCACTCCCCACGCTATGCTTTCCATCCACATGGGCAAAGTCGAGGTTTCCAGATTGTGTAGGACACTCTTCCCGGCATGTGTAGGGTCGGGATAATCGGCTGGGTATTGTGAGAACGCAAGGGGAAGAACACCTTGGCCGATTGCTGCGATGACATGCTGTGGTTTGGCGATAGGACCAGTCGGATTTTCCCCATCCCTAGTTATCGGGGATGTTCTGCGGACACAGGAGGGGATATAGTTGACAAGTCCTACGTGGAGGGGTTTAGAGAAGAAATATGGGATCATTGACTTGTCGTGACCACCTGGAAGGTAAATAGCATCTTCACACAATTCACAAATTAGCTTCTCTGCATGACAAGCTGGCTGCGGAGTGAGATGCCAGTGGTGTATTACCATAATCTGCAAAATCCACCCTCCCTTGTTCACCGCCAAATCTCTTCATATCGATAAACTCTCTTGATCCAGCCATCTCGTACCAACCCTCAACAATGGAGTTTTTTGCACCTAGGACCGTCCGGAATAGTCCTCTCTCCATCAACTTCGAATCTGCCTTCGCCGGCTCACCGGCTTCGGTAGCAAAGTGGACCGTCCATCCTTCTTCCTTGGTGAGGTAACCCCAGACAGCTACCACTTCTGTTGGATCGTGACCTTGTGAGGATAGAACGAATAAAATTCGTGGGACGGGCGGGGGGAGAAGGGATGCCAGTGAGAGGGAAAGATTTGGTGCTTCAAAGCTGGGTTGTGGTTGACGCTTGGCCGAAGGCATGACGTTCGATATCTCCACCGGAGCACTGAGAACTGAATTTGACGGATAGGACAAAAAAAAGGATTGATTTTTGTTTTGTTCTACTCAGCTGCCACTTGGTGAGCTGAAGGCTGAAAACAAATGCCGATCAGGGTACCGGTGATCAGCAATTGACTAGCTCGCAGCTGAGAAGTTGGCAATATATATGATATAGCTAGTGAAGTCAAATCTTTTAATTCTATGAGCGTGAGATAAAGGTTACACTCGCAGACCTGCTGCTCTCGATCTATCTCTGTAATCCTGACGCTAGGGCGTATGTTCGTATGACCTCATCGGGTAAACTTTGGTTAATTTACTTTTTGGTTCCAGACAATCCTCACCCGTTGTTCCCCGTATCTGTTTTTTCAGCCACTCTGTCTTCCCAATTGGCACCATCTCCTCCTTCACAAAATACAACTTGACTGCATCAAGGAATATCTCCCCTTGACCTTCTCTGTCATAATATCCCCCAGACTCCCGAAAATCCCACTTTAAAATATCGGCCCTTTGACCTTATCCACTGCAAATTGTCTCAGCAACACCAATTCCTCTCGCTCCGGTTCATCCTATTTTTTCCATCTGTTATCCCTATCTAATATCTTTCCTTGTTCCTGCAGCACCTGCTCCCTCGCATGTCCTCTCATTTCCTCCACTCGAGCCAAGCTCACCTACCAGTGCCATCCTTGACTTGCCTTCTCCCTGTATCCACGTTTCTACCCCCTCCTCATCCTTCCAGTCTGTCATATGTTCCTCAATATATATTCCCTGACTGTCAGATCCTCCACCTTGGCCTTTGGATTACATCCCATGAACAGTTGTGCTGGTGTATAGCCGTGATTGAAAATACCATACTTGCCCCATTCCTATAAATGTTGTTTTTCTCCCTGTAGAATTATTCTCAGGCCCATGAGTATCATCTGCACATATCTTTCTGCCAAATCCATTGACGATGGGTTTGTTATGGGTACGGGGTAATAGAATTACTCCTTTCTGCTAAAATTCTCATGGAACGGCCCCTTTGGTAATGTAGCTTGCATTGTCGCAATAGACCTCTCTCGGCCATCCCACAATTGTCGCGATTGTTGTCGCGATTTTTGTGAGAATACTCAGCACTGACTCCCCCATCTGCCGATTCCACTGCTTCTGCGAACAAAACCTTGAGAAATAATCAACAAATGAGGACATACTCGCTGTTGGTGGATTTTTCCCATGGATTAATTGGTCCAATAGAGTCCATTCCAATCATGTCCATTGGTTGTAGATTAAAGATAGGTTTGAGATCTCAATGGGCCGAACCTTTGACACGAGTCACATTCTGCCGTGTACCTGAAGTTGTCTCGTGCTCTCGTTGGCCAGAATTAATTCCCTTCAAGGGTGCTCATCGTTATCCCCCGCATAATCCTTGGGACATCTCTCCTTGTAACGCACCTCACAACCTGCCCTGACTCCTGTACAGTAACATTCCACTGTCCTCCTCCGCGTTCACTTTTCTTCCCTGCTTTCCTTCTACTGCTCCTACTCATCCCGATGTCTTGTATTCCACAACAAGTCTGTACCACTTGTCCTTTCGCCACTTTCTCCACAAATCTTCACTTTCTTGTTTTCTCAACATTTCTTGCTTTCCTAAATGATCCCCCTCTTCTTCGTCGTCCTTCCCCTTGCTCCACTTTAAATCTATCCCTTCAGTCATCTTTTCTACCATTGCGACATCCTCCCAATTTTCCAAACCTGTTGCCCGGTCGCTCATTCCGCTCTCCGGCACTTCTTGGGAGCCCCATTTTTCTCCCCTTTGCTCAATATACTCAATAACGCTGAGTGGTCCGTGTATCCCAAGCTCAGTACTGCCAGCCCTTCCTGTTCTGTATTCAAATATCTCTGACAATCGTTGAGATATGTACTGTACATTACGATTCCCACATCTTTGAGATTTTCCATTGTCAGTACACAGAATTCCCTGACCGAGCTCGGAATTTCCATTCCAACTTACTTATCACCCCTCTCCTGTAAAATCATGCTCGAAAATAGACCCTCCGGCTCCCCTCAATACACACTGCCTAAAATGCAATGTCAAAAGCTTCCTGGACACATAGTGCGGATCTAGTAGGCACCGGTCAGAAGCAATAACCTCTCGCATCGTTAACTAAGTCCTCAAAATCTTCCTCATATTCATTCTCCTCTTCTGGTGAAGATGCCAATGTATAGGCACATACGGTATTTTCAGCTTCAGTTTCAATTTGATATAGAGCTTGATAGAGGCATCTTGTAGGTGGTGATGATAACTACAGTGTACATACGTCATGTCACTTACAGAAAATCTATTTAAGCTGGTCGTGCCAACCAGACTAAAGCTGGTCAATTATATGTTTCAGTTATTTTGGCTAGTGTGTGGCGTTAGGTAGCTGCCCTCCACAGGTGTGGCTTGCACTAAAAACCCCATAACATGATACAGGATTCTACAGAAACTTATTGACCACCACTAATCACCGCACCGCATCAATATTGTATAAAGGAGGACATTAAGTTCTTTAGAACCCGGATTTGTCTCTGTAGGATATGGTCAACACTCTCTAATGGTGTCCCCTCAGCGCTATTATTTTCGGTCTACAGAGATCTCTTGAGTATTCATCGTGGGATAAGAAATTTTCCATTCCATCGTCCAATTTGATCAAGGAGGAGAATCAAGGTTAAAGCTTATTCGGAGTGAGAGTGTTGGCCTAACCTTTTTTTTACTTTTTTTTTTAATAGACTATACTCGCAATCGACCTACGGTCATGAAGAGGTCCCGAAGCCTCCCCTTTAAAGTTTCGACCTATGCTTTCGGTACCAGAAGCATAGGCAATAACAAAAGAAACCGCAACAAAGTAGCTACGTAATGACCTCCGCCGCCAGCTCCCGTCCCCTTATCTGAGGTTGAGGTTGGAAAAGAAAGTCTCAACCAGGTCCTCGAAGACTTCTTTGTCCCTGTCCTTTCTCTTCCGCAACCACCTTTCCCTATCATCCGCTTGCCCCCATGAGTTCCACCTCCTACCCATCCATTCTCCAGCGGGACAGGTAAGGCGACGTGCTTACCTGGCTCAGGATCTACCTCACAAAACCTGCACACTGGGCCTACTGTGGGTCCAGGATGTGTTGCCCTAAGCTTCTCTCGCTGTTCAATGTTGTCAATGACAATTGCACCGTTTGCTTGAATGCTTGCTCAAAGGTAGTTATATAACTGCCTTTGGCACCCAAGTAACCCATATACAACATCAATCCTCCTGTTGCGATCCACCAATGCGAATATCTAACCACTTCTCATCCTTGATGCCAGCCTCTTGGATATCTTTCGACCAACTAGATTCTTCCGTCTGTGAGGCCTTCACTGCCATAATTCGATGCGTTACTAGACTCTTCTCACTTATTCCGAGTTGAAATTGACCTGGTTTAAACATCCGAATTGTGTGGTCCTGCTTCAATCATTGTCCCAGAAAATTGACTCTTTTCCATACAATTGTCCAGGTGTATTCCGTAGTGCTGCAGCCGCCCAAACATGTTGTGGATATTTGTGATCTTGATTTTGATTTCCAATCCAAGGATTTTTGCAGCCCCAATCGTATGACCAGAGGCTGCAACGGCATGTGCAGCCACTCTGAAAAGTTTGCACCCGTGTGCAAATCAGAACATTGAGGAGTGGCAAGCCAATTATTTCTGTGGGAGCAGTCCCAATACATAACAGTTGCTATTGAAAACAGTTGATGTGTGGGATTTAGGTATTTTCATAGAGGTTGGCTAGCCATTCGTGAGCTTGGGCTTTTTGTGTAGAGGAGGTGGAAGTGCAAGTACTATAAACACATGTTAGTCAAACATGAGAGGATATATACCTGTAACGTTGGTGGAGGCCATTGGAATATGTGTTCTGAAGATATTTGGAGGCAATGGAGTTGTATGGGTAAATAATATAGGGTTGGAAATAAGAAAAACTTAACTTGAGGACATTAACAAAGGCTGCGAAGCTTAATAAGCCATATGTTTATTAATATTTTCTAATGGAATCTCAATAGGATCTGATTGGTAGTCAGTGCAATGAAGATCACGCCACACCTTCCCTATCCCAATCACCTTACCATCTTTCCTGACTCTTACAGCTCTACAGCCTGCCAACCAATCAACTTGAATAACTGAACAACTCGTATCTGGGTGGTCAAACCATTGGTCGATGCATAGGGAGTGCTCCCCTCCTTGGGACCAGACAAATCGAACATACGCAACCGCACAGAGTATCCGGTAATGCAATCGCCACATTCCTGCTGTGTACGCTGAACTTTTGTGGTTACTTTGTAACGTTCCAATGTTTCATAGGATACCCCAGTGTCCGCCAAAAAGTCTTCAAATGCTTTAGTCTAATCCCAAAGTATACAATATAGCGTGAAGCTGGGAATCCGAAAAAATTTTCTCCAACAAACCCCTTCGGGAGCAGATAATCAAATCAGCAAACAAAACCCAATACTTAGGTTCTGAACTTCAATTGAGTTTATGTTGCTCGTTCTAGTCAAGATACAGTCCATAAGAAAGAATTCTCAGACCAATAAGTTATCGACACATCAGTTGAACACCAACAAAAAGCTTCTAGTTCCACCGACGAGATACAATTCATACGGTAATGATATAGTCTGGTTGGCACGTAATGATACAGCACAATCAGTGTTCAGACACTTGGCATGCAACACAACCCCGCACAAGATCACGCCCCGACAGCATTATTAACCACAACACAATGCCGTCCGAAAAAGAAAAAATATGACGATCAGAGGGAGCTATTTCCAGCACCAGAGGGCGGGCCAGGATGAACTTCAACTGTCCAGGATACAATCCAGGCAGATCGCCAAGGAAGACCCCACCAGAAATCAAATTTGAGCCACGCAGCGCACCTCGCAAAACAACTCCTGCAGATGATAAAACGAATAGTCAAAGCTGTGATTTCCACTCCAGAAGGCAGAAGGGTGGCGCCGAGATAACTGTAACAGTGTTGCCCCTCATGTGTCCCCCTCGGCCAATAGGAGGAGGTTAAGCGAGCAGAGAATTCGAAAGTGGTCGAGATGCTGGAACGAATTACGCTAACGGAAGAGATTCCAAAGGCTCACCCCCTTGCAGGGCTCACAAGTATCGGCACTGAACTCCTTCTATGTAGGAGAAAAATGTCATTTGGAGTGACGAGACTACTGTAGAGAGAGGGTATGGCAAGCAAGAGACTTGGGGTTTTTCGATATCTAGGTAAGAAGATTGAAGTGAGAAGTTTGAGATAGAAACGATGCTAAGGTATCTCAAACGATGTTGGGATGTTTTAGTGAGGGTATACAGGGAGGTTTAATCCCAATGTATACTGGGATGCCTATTCACCTGACCTCAATCCAAATTAAAATATCTGGGCTATAGGAGGCTATAGAAATCCAGCGTGTCTATAAGAAGGTTTGTTAGGGGGATGCCTAAGCGAAGTATTAGAAAGTGGAGTTGATTCTTCCATATCTTAGCTTTCATTTGAAATCTTATTAATATAATCGCAATCAAAAAATTATTATTTGTTGCAAAGTGAATTTTTGAATACAAGGCGGCTGCCGGGATATCGACTGTTGCCATGCGAATGTCCGGAGACTTCTGGAGCCTCACAATAGTCTTTCATTCCTCAACCATCTGCTTCCCGCAACCAGACTACTGCTTCCCTCGATCCCCTTTCGATTATTAACTTCATGAGAATTTTTCAACGGCAAGCATGGCGACCATCAACATCCGAAGAGACATTACGGATCCCTTCTACCGTTATAAAATGGAGAGGCTTCAATCGAAGATTGAAGGAAAGGGCAATGGTATCAAGAGTGTCATTGTGAACCTCTCCAGCGTGGCACAGTCTCTTAGCCGTTCCCCACAATGTAAGAGACCTCCAGTGCACGTACAGTTGGTCTTCATAGCTGATATGGTATACTATAGATGTTGTCAAATTCTTCGGGTTTGAGTTGGGTGCACAAGTTACTGCTAATCCATCGGACGACCGCTACATTATTAATGGCGCTCACGAGGCTTCCAAGCTTCAGGACTATTTGGATACGTTCATCGTCAAGTTTGTTCTTTGCGAGGAGTGTAAGAATCCAGAGACCGACCTGAAGATTACCAAGGACGGCCACATTATCCGTGATTGCAAGGCTTGTGGGCAACGCACAAATGTCGATCTTCGCCACAAACTTTCTGGATATATTCTCAAGAACCCACCTGGAAAGGAGTCTAGCGATTCCAAGAAGGGGAGCAAGAAGAGTAAGAGCAAGAGCAAGAAGAGCGAAGACAAGGCTGAGAAGGATGCCGAGAACGGTTCTGGAGGAAACTCTGATGAGGACAAGAACGGCGCCACTCCCGATGCCGAGATTGACGGTGATGCATCTGACGATGAACTCACCCGCCGTATCCAGCAAGAGGCTAAGGAGCTCCCCAAGGCGTCACAACACGGTGCTAAGGACGACGGCTGGGCTATTGACATGAGCCAGGACGCTATCGACCGCCGTGCTCAGGCACTGGCCGACAGTCTCAGTCGTGTTGTCGTCGCTGGTGGTGATGATGAGGAAGAAGAAGAGGAGGCCGGTGACAATCCGTATGAAAAGCTCGGCGCCTGGATTGAGGAGGAGAAGAAGTCGAAGGGCAGCGTCGATGATGTTGAGATTTATAAGAAATGTGTTGATTTGGGTATTGAGAAGAAGCACAAGACCCTTCAGGTCTTGGCTCAAACTCTCTTTGATGAAGGGATCGTCAAGCAAATTCCAACCAGAGCGGCACTCCTGAAGAAGGTATGTGATGTGTTTTGCCATATTGTATACTGATAGGATTGAAGCTAATACATCGTGCAGCTCATCATTTCCGAGCGACACCAGAGAGCCTTCCTTGGTGGCACTGAGCGCTTCATTGGCAAGGACCACCCCGAGCTGATTAAAGCGGTGCCAACTGTTCTCATGACTTACTACAATGAGGATCTTATCACCGAGGACGTAGTCACAAAGTGGGGTTCTAAGGCTTCGAGAAAGTACGTTGACACGACAACTAGCAAGAAGGTTCGGAAGGCCGCGGAGCCATTCTTGACCTGGCTTGCGGAGGCAGAGTCTGAAGATGAAGAGGAAGAGGAAGAGGATGGCGAGTAAAAATCTGGTCTGGTCCGTTTATTTTTGTTCCTGGACATGATACTTTTTCTTACTTTTTTGTGCAGATTGGAGCTTGTGTTTGCAAGAGTTGTTTGCTTCCATGGTTTTGAAGAGGTTGGGGGTTAAGGAATGACTTGCTTTATGATGTTGTCGATAGGCTCACAGTCTTTTTTTTTAGGAATTAGTTCAATCGTACTCGTAATGTCACATCTCTCACAAGCCATGTATTGTGTGCATTAGCAGTAGTACCTTTTTTGCTGCTTCTCAGACTCTTCATATAAATATACAAGAAGTAATCCATCATTACTGTAATATACAGTTCAAGTTGATGACTGTTTAAAAAATTCCCCCGCACGCCCCACGCCCCATGCCCCATGCCTCCTCCTAATGCCATACAGGGGAAATATATAGTTAATGTAAAAAGATGAATGGGAAAGGCAAGGCAGAGGGGATTATTGTGAACATTTCCCAAAAAAACATATTAAGTAGAGCTTTTGTTTCAATACCACAGATAACCAATTCACCAAACCAAACCTTCACCAAATTTTCTCCGAAACTGCTCCGCTACATCAGCAGTCTGATAGCAATCACTCTGTGCTTGCTTATCTAGCGCTTCGGGCATCCTATACTTGCCACTCCAATTAGCTTTTTCTTTTTGTTTTTCTCCAACAACTCTTAGAAGGTAGTGTAGTGGGGAAGGACAGGCTCACCATTTCTCCAAACTTTCGACCCTCTTCTCATGCGCTGGATGGGTACTTAAAAACTGCGGCGGGCTAATCGTCTCCACGGCACTCATCCTCTGCCAGAGCCTCGGCGCCTCCTGGGGGTTATAGCAAGCCTGGGCAAGCATCATCAACCCGATATAGTCTGCCTCTGCCTCCTGCTTCCGGCTCTGTGGGCGGAGGTAGACTAAGTCCATGAGGATCCGGCCGAAGCCGCCGCCGTCGCCGCCGCTGACCCCCAGAATGAGGGACGCAGCCCAGATTGCGGCGACGACTACGAACATTTGTGACATGCGCTCGGCAGCGTGGTGTGCGATTGTGTGCGAGATTTCGTGGGAGAGGACAGCTGCTAGGCCGTCATCGTTGGCGGCAATAGGGAGGATGCCGCTATTGGTGTGGGGGAGGAGGAGGAAGGGGGTTAGCTGATGTGGATGGGTGGGGGTGGGGATGAAGATGTGTGGTACCTAAATACGAAAACCTTGCCCCCCGGAATCACAAATGCATTCTTCTGGCTATCATCCTTGATCACATAAACCTCCCAATTCAAATCCTCCATTCCTATATATCTCCCCCGTGCCGCGCGCATCCCAACCACCCAAATTAGCCATTTCACTTTTTTATTCTCTCACACACACTCCTCTACGCATCCAATGAGCACATATATGGTACGTAAACATACATACCAGAAACCCTAATCAACCTGTTCATGACCCTCCTTACCGTCTTCGTATACGGATGATTCGCCGGTAATATCCTCCCCCTGAACTCGTTCATCGTGCTCGCGTACAGAGCCTTAGCCGTCTGCGCCTCGTATGCGGGGCTGAAGACGTTAAACCGCCTTCTACCGGAGACGGGCACCGTCTCGATATTGCTGACGTAAAATATCCCTAGCCCGCTGGCGGAAAGGAGTACGATTATCCGGAACCGTTGGGAGTGCCGCCAGAGATGGAGGAGCGTCCGGGAGCGTGATTGGAACCGGTGGTAGGTGTGTTGCGGGCCCCAGCCGCCAGCGGGGTACCGCGGGGGTCGGGTGGTGTTGATGGTGCGAGTTTGGTGGTGGATGAGTGGGGGGGAAGTGTAGGGGCGGTGAAGGAAGGATGTTGCAATGGGGCGAGAGAGCCGAGGGAGGGCGGTGCTGCGTAGGGTGCGGGCAAACATGTTGCTGGCGGGGTACGTTCGGAGCAGATGACAGCTATGCTACGTATGCTGGAGAGAGGCTGCCGGGGAGGGGGGAGGGGGGAGGGGGGAGGGGGGAGGGTTTGGGGCCGTGAGGGGGAAAGCACTTGGGAATATACCATCTGCTCCGGTGCTGCAGAGGATGTTGATGGTTGATACTGACGTAACCCCCCCCCCGGTGTTGATCGTCCGTCAGCGTTTATTCTGTATACAACTAACCGCTTTGGCGGGGATCGCTTGCGCTTCCCGCGACAGCGCATATCTACCGGAGAAATATCTCAGTTTTTACCAATTCATTCTGGAAAGCTCTACCTGTTGGCTCTCCTCCGTTTGCCGTCAGCATCCGCAGACCCATAAGGTCCAGTAGTTCGGTTCTTCATGAACAGTACCCCCATGACTCCCTTCCAGGAGGCGTGATTCGAGAGGTGTAGCCATCAGGCCAGGTGGGAAGGTCGTCACTTGTCCGACATCTGGCAAATTTTTTTTTTTTTTTTTTAAATACTGAGTAAACATCTGGCAAAGGATACATGCGATCAATGAATGATTCATACTGTACTCTGGACGTCCTAACTACCTATCTAACTGCTGTATTATAATCTTATATTCTCATGAAGCGCTATGTAGCAGCTTATATTACTGACATAACTGACATAAGTTATAAGCAATAAGCACACTAACCTACATAGGTAGTCAGTCATGAATTAACTTAGGTAGCTCTTTCCAGCCCGCCAAGACATGGTATTTTTATCACAACTTTCTGGCGCTTGCCAAGAGGCGCTTCTCCAGTGCGTCAATGGGATTCAATAACTACTATGAAATCACTCAGCTTTTCAACTTACTTATTAACAGATCGGATAGCTTGCTTGACGGAAGGGAATTTCAATGCCAATATATATAACATAAGAGTTCCTCAGACTACCGGACTCTGGTGAGATTTGAGCTCAAAACTAATCACTATAACAGTTACGACTAAGAGAATATATCAACTAAAGGGAAATATAGATGTACTGGTACACTCTTCCCCTTCCTGCGACCCCCCAGTGGAAGAACATGTCAGCGCCGAACTCCGGTATTATTTTTTTCGAAACAAAGGGACATGTTCTTTCTCTCTTAGGTCTTACAACCGGCATACATATTTCCATCCTACTCGAGGTTTGATACATGATAAATTGGCTGGGATGGTGCAACAACTACCATCTCCGTACCGTATCCAGATTGCGGTAAGCATATCCCACTACGACGTTTAGCATGGAATCTGTGCCGAACCTTCGCTGACAAGGATGATATGTAGAGATGATCATGAGGCATCGATGTCTCATGCGTAGATACCTCAGCTGGATATAAGGTCAGGCTTACCCCCAACCTAGAATGCACCCTCTCAGCTACGTTCTCTGTTCCTTCTTTCTATCATAGCCCACTTCTTTTGTAGACCGGATATCCTTCATTCATCTTGCTGGGCTAGACTGAGGGATCCTCCATCTTTCATTCTCTTTATATGCCCTCTTCTTCCCTCCTGCAATTGATACCAGTGAACCAAACTAGGCGGGGAGCTACTTCAAGTATTTTTTTATTTTTGGAATTTAATATCTAATACGGAAGAACTTGTTATTTGAATTCGATATACTGGATCGAAAATGGTTATTTCAAAGATATTACTTTCGTTTTTATTACTTGCAGTATTGTCACTAGCTTTGCCAATGCATGCGGGTGGAAGAGAACATACACATACCCTAGCGGTGGGGAGCAGATGGGGCAAAGGCAGGAGCTCGAATATTACGGATACCGTAAACAAGACCAGCACTTTGGCATTGGAGCTGGGTTCGAGGCCCGGGGCGTGCTCTGGAAGACCAAAACTATATCGAAAAGCATGGTATGCCACGATGAATACCTCTAATAACTGATTTTTTCTAAATTCCGATGAACAGGCATACCCTCACGGCTACCGAACGTAAGGGATACATTGATGCAGAATTGTGTATGATAAAACTCCCAGCACGCCTCACCAGTATCAACCCAGCCGTCCGGAACTTGTTTGACGACATGCAAGCTGTGCACCAAGTCCAATCTGACCATATCCACTCGTCAGGGCACTTTCTACCCTTCCACCGATACCATATGTGGGCACACGAAACTCTCCTCAGAGAAGCATGCGGATATACCGGGGCTCAGCCATTCTGGGAAGAGCAACAGGACGCAGGAAAGTTCGCCTTATCGCCAATTTTCTCGCCCGAGACAGGATTCGGTTCAGCTACAGGGACGGGAGAGAACAGCTGTGTTTCCGATGGACCCTTTGCGGGAATGATGCTCTCCGTGGGCCCGGGGTACTCAAATCAACTTCACTGCCTCTCACGAGAAGTCAATGAGACCGCTTCCCTGATGTCCGAAAAGGTTAATGTTGATGCTTGCCTTCAACTACCCACATTTGGTGAAACATGGCCATGTATCGAAAACTTGCCCCACCGGGGCGGACATAATGGTGTTATGGGGGAGATGTCAAACGCTGTTTCAAGTCCCGGTGACCCACTGTTCTACTTGCATCACACATACATTGATAAGTTATGGTGGGAGTGGCAGAGCCAAGATTTGAATAGCAGGCTCACGCAGATTGCTGGTATGACCACATCACGGAAACCAGAAACTGGCTGGGTGCTAGCAACATTAAACGACACACTGACACTCCATGGTCTTGTGGGAGACCTAAAGATCTCGGAATTGATGGATATTCAGAGCGAATTATTATGTTACGACTATGCGCTCTAAAAGGATCTGGCTGGTTATGAAGATTTTGCACGTAATTTCTCAAGACGAGATGGGTTCCTTTGTCCATAATATGGCATTTCTTTTTGTTCTTAGAGATTAGATATAGAGCTAGATCTGGGGTACTACTTCCTAAGTGTGTGAGCCCTTGAACTAGTGAAGCCTATCATATACGATAGGCTACGAAGTTGACTCGACTTTAGGCAAGATTAACATGTTGTTGGTGCTAGAGGCATGATCGATCATGACCCAACTTCAACGTCCTCGAGCTACAACCGTACTGAAATTAATAATGAATATACCTATATATATATATCTTGTTGGCACAAGCCCCTCGCAAGAGAGGCCGTGGCTTCACGAATAGCCGGGAAAACGTTGGGTTATACTGTAACTACTACACGAGCTATTTGATATTACTGTACATAATACAGGGGAGTACAGTTGGAATGTTCAATTTATGTAGTCTCAATTTATGCATTACAAAGATATGTTCGAACGAGACTAAATATTTATTATGTTCGATAAAAAAGGTTACATGCAGGCCTTACAATTCTTGAATCTGCAAGACAAAAAATGTTATTCTGGTCACGGTGAGACTCGAACTCACAACCCTCGCGTTATTAGCACGATGCTCTGCCGATTGAGCCACGCGACCTTGTATATATTCTTCATCCTTGTCAAAAATATATCTGTACTCTTTTTTGGTTTGGACTTTAAAATTTTGTTCCTCATTGTATTCAATTCCTATAACCGTTGGGCATAATATGTAAGAGAACAATGCGTATTAGCAGGCCGATGATATGGTATGTACATTACGCCCGAACTCCCGAAAAGGCCAAAATAATGGCCACGGTTTGACTCGAACTCGCGTTTCATATTAGCACGATGCTCTGCCGATTGAGCTACAAAACTGCAATTTTAAGGTCATTTATTCCCTCTTACCAATTCGCTAATAGTATCCACCTGGCACTTGGTAGCTTGAACCTTTCCCTCCATCCTCCTCATCACTACTATCTGGATAATCCCCAGTGGGCCAGTCCTGGTGTTGAGAATACTCACTTGATCCTTCCATCCCACCTCTGCGTAGTGTATTAATACTCTCACTACCAAGCTTCACTGGAGAGTAAGCCTTGATATCGTGGATCTCCCGCCCGCCAGGGATCTTGCTCACGAGAGAATTTGTCGCGGGGACTTTCTCAAAGACAAGTTTATCGTTTGTCTTGCTCCATTTAGCATCTAGGCCTTCAATTGTTTGGAGTTCCGAGTGGACACTACATGGGTCTAAGTTGGATGGTAATACGCTGGTTGAGTTTTGTGTTGAGCTTGAATGGGATGATAATGATGGGGAAGAGGACTTTGAAAGCCGGAGTTTCTCCATTCGACTTGCTAGGGTTTTCTTTTCCTTGTCATCGTTGGAGGAGGTGGTGGGTATGGTGCCCCCGAGAAACTCTTTGCCGAGTTTAATCCAGCCTAGGCCTTCCCCGAGCCTGCCTTGAACTTCGGCGTCTACACCGAGGAATCTACAGCCTCGAGCTTTGGCTACACGTTTGAGATCCTCGAGATACCGCACGTATTCTTCATTTATGACACCGGCTCGGATTAAATCGGAGATGACACCTTGTGCTCGAACTGCGTGTTCGGAAGCGGCGATGCATAATCGGGAATATAACATTGCCTTCACTCCGGTAGGAGGGAGGGGAGGGCTGTATAGATACTCTTTTGAATAGATATCATTGTTCTTCTTCGGTCCGGGTATGCCAGTTATCGCGAGATATGTTGGATACGGATCGGTTCTTAGGACAGCAAGGAGGGTTGCAGAACCAAGTGATATCGAAGCTAGTGAGGACAGCATGGGTTCGCAGATATTGACTGGGATTGAGTTCTTCTGATCCCCTGCCGTTGCTATAGGTGGGGTGAGCGTGAGTAGGTACTGGAATATCTGTGCCGAAGTCAAGACGTGGTTTGTTGCTTGTGGGAGGAGGGGGGATGCCGCGGAGTCTGGGGAGGAGGTAGTCGGGGACAAGAACTCCATTAGCAATACCCTGGCTTGTATGGTGTGTGCATAGGCAAGCGTTGAGTATACCCAAAAGACCTCGTATTCGAGGCCTTTTCCCTTTCGCCGTTCACTTTGGGTGATGCCGAAGCGGGTGCTGGATGAGAGTGTTGGTCGCCATTCGGTTTCTATCTCTAGTGTTGTTGGTATAGGGGATGCATCACCTGATTTCAGTGCTTCCTGGAGAAACTGGAGATATGAAATATATTCGGTAGTGACATTGATGATGTGCTTGATGTTTGCGCCCTGGGCCGACAGAGGAAGTCGTTTATGTGCCTTCAGCGAGTCCCTGAGGATGCCTCGATGAGTTGTACATGATAGAGGTAAAGATGGGTATGTCGGAGAAGTGTAATGCTGTGAAAATGAAACTGTCGACGTTGTCGGAAGTGTGAAAGGGAACGGCATCCTGCAAGCCCCAGTCAGAATTCGATTGTGCTGAAGGAAACAATCACAACTGGTGATATCGAATGCGCGGGGTGGTCAATCCTCACGCGCTTAGTCATATCCGGCATCTTGGAATCCAACCTTCGTTCATCAAAGCATCCTGCAAACACCTCAACCGGGATTGATCATTTCGCGAGTATGTCGCTGCATAACCCCAGCAGCTCTCTTTCGTTGAATATCCCTATGCTAATTGCGCAATAAATATTGAATCTAGCTTCGTACACTATGTCGACAAATACTGCACCCCCATATACCCCAGGCCAGTCGTACACTCCCGAGTCTGCGGCTTTCCTCGCAAAAAAGCCTACGGTTCCGCCGACTTTTGAAGGAGTTGATTACGATGATACAAGGGCTCTCAAAGCTGCCCAGGATGCGATCATCCGAGAGCAATGGGTCAAGTCTATGATGGCTAGGCTTGTGAGGGAGGAGCTTGGAAAGTGCTATTACAGGGAGGGTGTGAACCATTTGGAGAAGTGCGGACATCTACGCGGTATGTAAGATCCTCTCATATGGGTGGAGCTGGGCCACAGCTAATGTTCGGGCTACAGAGCGGTATTTGGAGCTTTTGTCAGAGGCAAAGATCAAGGGTTACTTATTCCCCATGAAATACTATACACAAGCCCCAGTGGAGAAGAAGCAGACGAAGTTGGCGACAATGAGGCAGTGACGGTTTTGTTCGGGGTGGAGGACCACAGTTGAAGCTAGATCTGGCAGTACATATGTTTTATCAATTTCTTATGACTTGATCAAAGAGAAAGCGATGCATCACTTTCAGACGTCTCGTAGGTGTGGAACTGCTCAACGACTGTATATAATATCCACGGAGTATGTATGAATTTTAGATACACGAGGCCTTGCGCTTATCTACAGGTCTAACTATATACTATAACAGTGACACATGATGGATTGAAATTGTCATTATCGGCCATACCCCAATTCATTTACACCATTGCCGTACTGCTCACCGGCGGCAATACGCATATCAGCTCTCTTCTTCAGGCCAGAGAGCACTTTAAATAATCTCTCAACTGCATTGTCGGATATTTCTATTCACAGGGCTAAGTCAGTGAAGCCTCGTAAAAACTGGAAACCCATAACCTACGCCAATGCACAACGATACGTCCCAACCCAAGGGCCTTTATTCCTTCTTTGAATGCCTCCTCCTCAAACTCCTTGTCCCCAATGTGTGCGTGATTCAAATCCAGCCAAACCATATTAGTCTCCACCTCATGTTCAAGCTTCCCACCACACTCCTTTACCCAGAACTCTGCAATCCTCCTTGCCTTCTCATGTGTCTCCCTCAACTTTCCTGCTAGGAAAACCTCCTCAATGGCAGCGTTGGCCATGACAGTTAAAATTCCAGCCTGCCTTATACCTCCTCCAATAGCCTTCCTAAAATGCCTAACCCGATTGATGATGCTCTGTGAGCTAACAATGATGCTACCCACAGGAGCACCAATACCTTTACTAAAGCAAGCAGTCAGAGTATCAAACTCTTTTGCATAAGCTTTCATCTTCTCCAGTTGCTCCTCCATTGTCTCATAATTCGAAACTGCATTCCATATCCGCGCTCCATCAAGATGCATATGCATTCCATTCTCCCTCGCCCACTTTCCGACCCTCTGAACCTCCTCCAATGGCATAACCACTCCGCCTAGAGTGTTTTCCAAGCTTATCACCTTCGTAGGACACGCATGGATATCATCGCTGACTACAGCAACCTTCTTGATATCCTCCAGAATCAGGTATTTCCCATTACTCGGTACCACTGATTGTGTCATTGCCTGGGTCATAAGACCAAGGCCTCCAGCCTCATAATTGATAAGATGTCCCCGGTGGTCGCAAAGAACCGCATGAGGAGGCTGGGCAAGAAGTACGCGGATGGAAAGCTGGTTACCCATAGTCCCAGACATCACGAAGATCCCAGCCTCCTTGCCGAACAGCTCCGCCATACGCTTCTCGAAGGCAATGGTGGTGTGGGATTCATTGTAGACATCATCTCCTAAAGAAACTGCCTGTAAGGCTTGCAGTTGGGCTTCACTAGGTGTTGTAAAGGTATCACCTGTCGGTGGGGTGTCAGTGAGGTGTCTTATGGAGATTTGTCCGGACGGCTCACTCCTGAAATCAAACTCTGCAGGGGATTTTTCCCAATCAGAAATACTGGTACCATTCGATGCCATTGAAGCCGTAGAAAGCGGTCTTCGACAGCTTGAACCACGTATTGACCTTAGATATGACGGAATCGAGACAGCACACCTGCTTCGAATGTATCTGGCAGACTGCTCTGTAAATATGTATTCTCCGTCAGTAACCCGAGTTCCCCACCGGGTAGGGGCAGAAAATCCGTTGGGGGTAGATGGGGAATCTGGACCCACTCACTGGTAATGGCAGCCTGCCCCTGGGGAGCCCTCGACAGGCCTAACCTCAATTCGAGGCTTCTTATCACACAGTTCGACATCTGAATTGCAACTCACCCGAAGGTTTTATGTTCAAGAACAGGGTTATTCAGGTACTAGTGACATGAGACTCCAATTAGCCAAACTATCTTGTATTGATAATACTGCATATAGATGAAGTTTAAGTTTATAAGGAAAGCCCTTTGATGCTGGTTGTAGCTTAAAGAGCTAGCCGTCTTACCGGCAAGTTACTTTGGTAATGTGACTACCGCTTTCAAAATATTCAGTGTAGGTTTCTTACCATTGGTAATCTAGAGTAACTGTTGGAATTACTCTCTCGCTAGCCGAGATAGGACAGTTTGAATTCTGCGGAAACCAGGGTAGGATCAAGGATCCCAAAGAGGCCGGTCTCAATTAGGGAAAGCAGGATATAAGGAGCTGGATATGTCGTAGGAAAAATGGGATTTCTTCTGTAGAGCACTGGGACCATAGCAATAAGTCTATAGCGATATCTAGATATCTCTCCTCTTCTGAATATACACGATCAATTATCTTCACGATTCCTTCGCTGCATAACCTCGTAATCTTACAGGTTATGAGCCCGGCGCTCAAGGCAAAAAGCAATAAGAACAAAAGACAGTTGAGATATCTGTGGTACCAACCCAGTAACACTGCCGTTCAGAAAGCAGAAGCCCAAAAGCCGTGGCCGCCCTATTGTTGCAACATAAAGAAACCCTGCGAAACTTAGCATATGCCTACACACCGATCCTGGTCAAAGAAAATAAACCGTCAGAACAAGCAACTTTTCAAGAATCTCTCCGGAAATAAATCTTCAGGAATCACCACAACTCCAAGAGAATCGCTGTCAGACACCGAATACCTAGAACAGGAATTACGCAAGAGTGGGCTATACAACGAGGTACTAGCGATAGAAGAAAACCATCAAGAGCTCGGAAATCTCTTAACCGACCTTGATACCCAAGAAGCAGAAACATCTCTACTGGACAAAGAAATCCAGTACGAGGACCAACTAATAAGCTTCGACCAGATATACCCAGCGCTCATCTAAATGAGCGGCACAGCAGGACCAGCCCCAGAAACCGAATCAGAGCACGAAGTCGAATACCCAAATCTCCCAGTCAACATTCAGGTCCAACGAAGAAGAGGGCGAAGAGCAAGAACTCCACCTCCTCCACCACCAGATTCACCAACACCACCTCCAGTAACCATGTCCAAAGAACGATCAATCCCAAAAATCGAGCCCAAGCTTAGCGGACAACAGGACTATGCTCAGTGGATACTATCTATTGAGCAAACGCTTAGCAGCTATGAACACAAAGATGAGACAATATGGGAAATCGTCACCGGAGATGTCCAAGATCCAGATCCCACAGCCACCGGAAAAGCCAGAGATGCAGATGCTAAAGCCTGGAAGAAAGACAACAACTTCGCAATCCTTACAATGAAAAGAAATTGCGAGAAAGAGGTTGTAGATATCATCGGACTAGCCAGGACAGCCAACGAAGCCTATAAGGAGCTGAAGGCCAAATTCGAAGGCAAGACTGTCACCACACTCGGAGCTCTACTTATTGGAGTCATCAAACTCAGCTATGACGATAGAAATAGTTCAATCGAAGAACATATTAGCGAGTTCGACAAAAAGTGGGGATTCATGAGATCTATGCTGGGAGGAACGATCCCAGACGACCTTAAAGAATTCGGAACAATATTGACAGGCCTAAGCAAAAACGACCAAGCCAAAGGGACGTTTCTGCTAGCCACTCTTCCGCCCTACTACAATACTCTTATTGAAAATATCCAGATGAAGAGTGGACTTACCTATGGCGATATCACTACTCATCTCAAGACATACGTCCCAGGTAGGCAAAAGGGGAAAAGGAGAGGAGATAATGCCGGAGATTCGGTACAAAACCCAGTAGTACTTAAGACAGGAGCTGGCAGGGGACGAGATCAAGGAGATAATGGCAAAAGATGCGACTACTGCATCAGCAAAGGATGGAAAGGACTCAACCACACAGAATCCGAGTGCTTTACCAAAAAGCGCGAAAAGAAAAAAGTCAAGAAGGCTAAAAAGGAAGATTCCGACAATGAAGAATCTGATGAAGAAGGAGTCACTATCAAGGTTGTTCGGATTGGGAAGACGAGGGTAGGACGTGAAGGGTGTTATGAATATGACACAGCAGCCACCCACCATACGACCAACGAATACGACCGACTTACCGATGTCCAACACAACCTCAGCATCAAGGTATCCGCTCACGATCAAACCGAATCCATTTGCCACACTCTAGGAACTCTAGTCTTCAGACACAATGGCCGCAACATCCGCCACGAGCAATGCTTATATGACCCAACATACAGCAACATTATTAGCGGCCTTCGGATGCCAGAGGACTTCGTCATGCAAGGAAAAAAGGGCAAGGTAGAGCTAAAAACAGGAAGGAAAATACTCTACAAAATGGATCGAGATATTGATGGGATATGGATCAAGCCTGAGAATACAGTCGAAAACTGGAAAGGAGCAGGAATCAAAAGAATCGAGGGAACTAGTAAGGAGACTGCAATCAGCCTACATGAAAGGTATGGACATATTTCCTATAAAACCCTCAAAACTCTCCCCGAATACCCGAAGGATCAGAAAGAGAAGATCCGATGCAAGGCGTGTGAACAAGGGAAGGCCACCAAACCGGCCACACCCAAGCAGCCCAAAGATCTACAGATTAGGACAAACCGACTTCTAGAACGGGTCCATGCAGACCTTGTCGGACCAATCGAACCTCCTACACCTAGCAAACAATATCGATATCTGCTAGTAATTGTGGACGACTTCAGCCGGTATATAGCTGTACAGCCCCTTCGAAAGAAGAGCGAGACTGGAAAAGCGTTAATGGAAATAATCAATAAACTGGAAGCAGCCACAACCCTACGAGTCAGCCAAATCCAAGCAGACTGGGGAGGAGAATTCCGCAATAATGAGCTTCAAGAAGAACTAAAGCAACGAGGCATAGCCTCTAAAGAAACTATCCCGAAGCATAGCGAAACAAATGCTATAATTGAACGAGCAAACCGAACAATCCTCACTATGAGCAGGACTGCTCTGATAGGATCAGCCCTACCTAAAGGCCTGTGGGACAAAGCTTCGAGCTGGGCAGCCTATACGAAGAATCGGATTCCCCATAAAACTCTTCAGGGAAAAACCCCTATCGAAATCATGCTCAAAAAGGACCCGGAAGCTGAACGAACAAAGCTAAGACCATTTGGGCAGCGAGTCCTCTGTTTTAACTACGACATCTCCGATAAGCTCTCTTCAAGAAGCTATGAAGCCAATATAATCGGTTATACAGAAAGCTTTGAAAGCTACCAGGTGCGAACAGACACTGGCCAGATTAAGCTCGCCCTCCGGCCAGTCCCTATAGAAAATTCGGAGACTAGCAGCTCAGAATCTCCGGATGAAGCCCCTAGTGAAAGGCTTAGGGAAGACGACATTATCCTGGAAGACCCAAAATCACCGATACCAGTTCTCCAACCCATGGCACCACCTCCACTAAAGAGGCCTAGAAAGACTACTCGAGATTGGGAAAGCATGGTCGGTACCAGGAAATCAGAGCGACAGCCAGTCAGGAGGAAGATATTCGCAGTAGGAGCTGACCCAGATCACCCAACCGATGAGCAAGCCCGCAACTCTCCACAAGCCGAAGAATGAGCTAAAGCTCGAGCTAAAGAACGAGAGCAATTGAATCGATATGGGGTATACACCAAGATCGATAAATCCGAAATCCCTGAAGGAACACGGATTGTTGACACCAAATGGGTATACCTAGTCAAAAGGAAAGCAGACGGAAGCATTGAGAAATATAAAGCTCGCAAGGTTGGGAGGGGATTCACTCAAGAAGCAGGTGTTAACTATGACGAAACCTATGCACAAATGATGCGCCCTGAAACGCTCAAAATCCTCCTAGTCATTGCCCTCCACCGAGATTGGGCAATCCGCCAATGGGATGTTGTGGCTGCATACCTACAAGCCCTCCTTGAACATGATGTCTACATTACCGACACAAATGAGGAAGGAGAGGTTGAGTACTGGAAGCTCGATAAAGCTCTCTATGGTCTAAAGCAAGCCGGCCACGAGTGGTTCAAAACCCTCTGCGATATCCTCTCCACACTCGGAATACACCAGTGCATAGGAGATGAAGGAACCTACACTACCCCACGTCACAATATTGTGATTGGGACTCATGTCGATGATCTCCTCGGAATCGCCCCTACAGAAGAAGATCTCGACAAAGTAGAGAAAGGCATTGAAGGAAGAGTTGAGCTAGACAAACGAGGGAAACCCTCGAATATGCTTGGAATAGAATTACATTGGTCAAAAGAACAAGTTGTACTGACACAAACTCGCCTTATAGAATCAATGACGAAAAGCTTCTTACCTCAGATCAATCAACATGGAGTTTTTGGAGGAAAGCGATCTCTGCCGCTAGACGCACAGCAATACACCAGCGACGGAAGCCACGAGGAAGTGGCAAAATACCAGTCAATAATAGGGGGGTTACTCTTTATCGCTCGAATGACGAGACCCGAGATCTCGATTCATGTCAACTTGTTAGGACGAAGGACCAAGGATCATACCCCGAAGTACTACCAGACAGCCCTCCAGGTCTTGCGGTATTTGTACTCGACAAAGTACGATGGGCTGCAATTAAAGAAGCCAGAAGCCAACGAATTGGCAATCAATATATTCGCAGACGCATCATACGGAGGGGAGGAAGCCCGATCACAGACAGGAGTTCTGATGACACTGGGGAACCAACTGATAGGATGGTACAGTCGAAGGCAGGACATCGTGACGTTGTCAATCACCGAAGCGGAATACATCAGCGACTGCGAAGGAGCGAAGGATGCAGCCTGGTTGAACCAATTTCTCTCGGAGCTAGGAATAACGAATGTACCAACCTTAGTAACAGACAGCGAAGGAGCTTACAATTTGAGCAAAGCCACCAAATTCGCACGGAGGAGCCGACATATAGAGCACCGATTCCACTATCTCCGACAGCAAGTACGACTAGGGCGCTTGAAGATACGCACGATACCAGGGAAGGACAACCCAGCGGATCTTCTGACGAAGCTCTTGCCGATGACCTCTGTGAATGGCTGGAAAGACAGATGGATGTCGACAGTTACGACACCCCAATCCTAGACATGACGGAAGAAGAACTAATGACAGCCGGAATGAATGTATGGGCGCTCGAGTAGGGGAGAGTGTTGGAATTACTCTCTCGCTAGCCGAGATAGGACAGTTTGAATTCTGCGGAAACCAGGGTAGGATCAAGGATCCCAAAGAGGCCGGTCTCAATTAGGGAAAGCAGGATATAAGGAGCTGGATATGTCGTAGGAAAAATGGGATTTCTTCTGTAGAGCACTGGGACCATAGCAATAAGTCTATAGCGATATCTAGATATCTCTCCTCTTCTGAATATACACGATCAATTATCTTCACGATTCCTTCGCTGCATAACCTCGTAATCTTACAGTAACACCCAGTATATTGTATATTTTTGTTAGTTAGGGCTTGATTCCCTGGGCCTCAGACTGTCCCAGGGCCTCCACCTTTACTGCGCGATGATGGAAAACGCTGGGGGCCTGCAAAAAAGTGGGTTCAGGGTAATTTGGTGTTAAAGGCTCCCGCAGAGGCAACGAAGAATATCATCATTCACGTTTAACGGTAAGCTATTGTGATTATGAGGTCTCAGTAATATGCTTATTTGTCGGTCGACAGGACTATTTTCGAAGATGTGGTAATGATGCCTCGAACTAGAAGAAGCGAAAGCCCAAGTACATTACTTATACAGCAGTGAAGGGAGCTGGTATTGGGATTCAGTCGCTCTCAAATAAAGAGCGAATGTTGGCTAGCGATGGAGGGGATGCCTTGCTGCAAAAAAGGAGAGGTTCACTACTTTATTGGGCCCATACTGTGCGATAGACCAGATGGAAGTGCATACAATTACGGAACGGGGATAAGTTCTGTGGACGGTGAGACAGGTGGTAAGTAGGAATTTGTTGCTATGGATTTGATGAAAGAAAGGCTTGTCTTCGGTATAGAGGTGAAGAGATCTCCACTTAGGGAGGTAATGGAGCAGTATTTACTCTCAATAATATGTGAGAGCAGTGGTGGAAACGAGATATAGGTTGCATGGACTCCGGTAAACGATCACATACTTTGGCTAATTGTTACAGATAAGTGAGCCGCTCTTAGCAATGTTTTCTCATATGGAGAAAGAGAAGGAACATAGATGCCCCGTTCTGGTCGATTGCATGCATATATGCCGCAGTGAGCATTGGATGTTATAATAACGGTCGTCCAAAGGAACCAGCTCACGACGAATGCCACATGTGATAAAGCTGTTTCTTTATCAGATTCTTTCAAAAACCCAGAAGCAAACTTGATTTTGCTTGTTTTTCTCAATTTGTTTTTTTCGCTTTTACAATTCCTTTTTTCTTTGTGTAGCCGGTGCAATCTTATTGGTAGCTTTATGGTCTTGTGCTCAAAGCCAGGATACCTGTGAACATAAATTCATCATTGTCCTACTTTCAATAAAATCGAAACAGAGTGCATCAAGATACGCAAACTTCTAAGCAGATTCAATTATGTATAAAAGTCACATAGATCGTTAAGAAATACTGCAACTATTGCAACTGTATTCTTCCTTTTCTTTTTACTTTCAGTTCTAAAAATAAACCTATTAATGCTTTTAAGTAATATATAATGAGATCAATCTTAAATACCAATCTACACTTCGCCATCATCCCCACCACCGCTGTCGCCCTCCCCGCCATCACTACCCTCTTGTTCTCCCTCGCCATCCCCCTCCCCGCCATCACTACCCTCTTCTCCCTCGAAATCCCCCTCCCCGTCTTTGTCCGCATAGTCTCCTTCATTCACCGTATCCCACGCACCAACCATATCCCATGTATCAACTTCCGCAGCCTGACTAACATATTTCACTAACTTCACAAAAGTCACCCATCTCTTTATATAATACTAAGCCTATTCCTTACGACACCCCTGTAAACACTACACCATCATCACCACTCGCTGCAGATTTGTAAATGACAGGATCTGACTTCTTGCCTTTCTTCCCGCCCAACTCTTGATCCTTCTCATCCTCTTCACCCTCAGAATCTTCGTCATCATCATTCCTGCCATATACAATTCGTATCCTCCTACCCCTGCACTCTCATTGGAAAAAGGACCCGCCTCCTTTGATAGGACAGGCGTTTTCTCCTTCCCATTGGCCTTTGAGGCTGAATTAGCTTTCTTTTCTCTTCCTTCCTCCTCCTCCTCTTCCACCTCTTCCTCCCCCTTACTATCCCATCCTTTGCTTAGCGTGAGCCCCAAACAAACCTCAATCTTCACATCTCCTTCTTCAAATTTGCTTGGATCAGGTTCCCAGCCAGCTGCCAGTGCGTAGGCCTGAAACGGCGAGGAAGGAGGTCGTGACTAGAGAGCTTCAGCCCAGTTGCGAGGTAAGGAGCTTTCGGAAGGCTTTGAAGGAAACAACTGCGAGATTAGATTTTGAATAGGGTCTTCTTCTGAAGCCTCCTGCTTTCCCTTGCCCTTCCCCACTCCTTTCACTCCACTTGGCGTATTTTGAAGCTACAAAAATCGTTGTTTATGTGGGGATACAGCAACTTTGCACCCTTCTGCCTCCTGCTTCTCTTTTATGTCCTCTTTGCTACCGTCCCGTGCCTCAAGATTTGCCTTCACCTTTGCAAACATATTTTTTGAGACGAAGTTGGTGAGTTGGATTGAGAAATTTGCGGATAATTCTCCGCTGATAGCTCGAGTCAGGTAAGTTGAGTACAGGATATACGACACTCTCAATAATATGTATCATCATGACATAGGAGATGGCATCCCTTTGTGTAGACGTTGATTGCCATATCGGTTTTTTCCCACTCAATAGTCCACAATTTGCCACGGAAATATAGTGCCCGAATTCCTTTGAATACATAGCATTCGGCAGTTGCAGCAACGAAGGGAGAAACTTCAGTGCGGAGGCCGGAAGTCCAGATATCTCGCAAGATCTCCGGATTGGTGAATGCGATAGATATCGGTTTCTTTCCGACTGAAATGCCCGTTGTTCAGAATCTCGTTGCCGACACTTCGGAGGAGTGTCGTTGGATTACTGCATGCTTGTTTGTAACTGTGGTCAGTTAGAGCTCAATTTTGACGACCCTAAGCAGTATTTAGGACACAACGTTCGGAAGCAGCATGGAAATCCCGATATCCGGGCTGCGAAAGATATAACTATACTACTTGAATTTAAATTGTAGGTACACACAAGATATCTCGCCTATAAAAAGAAATACCAAAAATCGAAATTATATTTAGTATACCAGCCTTTGCATCTATCACTCAGAGTCCCTAGATACCTAAAGAACTCCCAAACTCCTTTGCACGAAAGAACAAATATGCGATTCTATTTCCCGGCCCCCCTCTTTCCCCCAGCACCCCAACCTACTCTATCTCCCTCCCACCCCACCTAACCCCCCACTACGCCCACTACGCCCACCAACATCCGGCCTCTTCGCCACCCTCCTCTGCGTCCTCACCGCGGCCACAATCCTCCCAATATCCGTCTCCACCACACACCCGCCTTGAATCACCTCTGCCAACACCTGATGCAGCACCTCGAAATTGAAAATCAAATCCAACTCGCACACATTCTCAAACACTCTATCCAGGGCCTCGACAAAAACCTGTATAAGATCTAATAATCCAAGCTCAGACTCAGCACCGTCGCAGATGATGATGAAGAACAGTGTTGCGTAGTGACGGTAGATTATTTGGATTGGTTCGGGGGCGAGGGAGGAGCTCGTGGGGGACGAGAAGGCGGATTGGGTGGATGTGAGGAGGGGAGGGAGAGGGAGAAAGTTGCAGGCGGAGGGAGGGCGGGTGGAGACGAGAGAAAATATTTCGGAGAGGAGCCGCTGTTGTAGGGAGATGTCCTGTGAATCGGGGGATGCGTTAGATACTAAGTACTAGAT
This sequence comes from Terfezia claveryi, assembly GCA_015179025.1. NCBI lineage: Eukaryota > Fungi > Ascomycota > Pezizomycetes > Pezizales > Pezizaceae > Terfezia > Terfezia claveryi. Next base: position 110,368 of record WHUX01000035.1, on the reverse strand, counting down.
GCTAGATACTATATACCTGGGTGGGCAGGGGGGTGGCAGGAAGGAGACATACGACGTGGGAGTAAAATTTGGTCAGGCGGGGTTGGCCAGCGTTGTTGAATATTAGGACCGCGTTGATCATCTTTATAGATGTTAATAGGAGATGTGGATAACAGGGTGTTTGTTTATTTGACATTGATATATAAGACTATTGTTGTACCTAGTGGGTAGGGGCTGAATAAGGGTTCAAACCGGATGGGGAAGTAGGTAAACCCCCCTCCCAAGCTTGCTTGTTTTCTTCTCTTGACCTGCCTCTACCCTAGTCTGGTTGCACTACCCCTCCACAGACCCCTACCCGCACCTTCCCTCCCCTTACCCCCCTTTGTGCTCCTTACTTAGCCTGAACAGTTCTTTCAATTTTCTGGATCACCCATTCAATCAACTTCCGAATTTCCTTACGGAGCAATAAATTATTGATCGGAAACCTTAAGTATTATATAAAGCTTACTCACTTTCTGCCGGACGACCTTGCTCATGCAAGATATTGTACTTTGGCTCGTTTGGCAGCAAAGAATCTAGTTAAATGGGAGGAAATCTGCCGTGCTCTTTGTTTGGTAATTAATTTATGTTTGCTTGTGGGAAATAACGTAACTATTACCAAACCATTTCTACAGCGACTATTCCTATCGTATAAGAAACTGCGAACTTATCTAATGGATCTTTCCCTCCCCTCCCCATCCTCCCCTTCTACTCCTGTCCAAGTTGAAGGGGTCTGGAAAATTAACCTGGTGTCGCTTTTCTTATTTTGTTGGTAATAATGGTATTCAACTTTGTCTTTTTAGGGTAATGGTAGAGTTGGAGGGGGGGCAACCAGACTAGGAGTAGACTTGGATCACACGTTTAGTACATTTATCTTTCAGAGATCTAGCATCTCTAAGTAGGGATTTTGGCTTGCAGAAATGAGCATAGCTAGGTCTTGTGGCTGTAAATATACAAGCAATTGAGTACATGATCCTCAGGCAGTTCACAATTCAGGGTAATGTATACCCTACTTATTCAGCACCTTTCAGAATTCAAAGGGCAATTAACAAAACGAGCTCTTCCAATTGTGGCTAACTCTGAAAGCCCTGTTCTTCAATACTTGCCATACCGACACACCACACAGTTTACGATTCTGTGTGGCATAAGCGGTACCTAGATGGCCCACAAAGTTGCAACAACTTGTGGGAGGAGAACCTGGTCCAGTGAATAGCCGCTTGGACTTGTAGGGCAGAGTTCAGAACATTCCGAAAAGTCAAAGAAGAAACAGGAGCCCTGTACTATCAAGTCCCCTATCGTGATTGCTTTTTGTCCTTGCTTTTTCGGAGGTATCACATGTGACATTGGTGGACTGTATAGGGCGGATGCCTTCGTCGTGAATATAAATACCTCCGCTAAAATCAAGAGAGCTGCGATATTTGTCTTCACTTAGCCATGAGTTGTTCCAGTTTCCTGCTGGTTTCGGGCCCCCTTCTACCAACACCAATCGGAAGCTTCAATCGAGTCCATGCTCTTGCCTTCGGGATGGCAACTTGCGGTCTAACCTACCTGTTAGTCTCGCACACCGAGGAGACTCTCTACGAGGATCTGATCGAAACTACCCGAGCAGTCCTGTTGGGGGGTCTAAAATGCAGTAGACAGGGACAACAACTAGCCACAAGGGGTAGTAGTATTAGGGGACCGGCAACCCAAAAAAGGCTATAGTCAACAAAAGGCCTTCTAGACCTCAGAGAAGCTAGGTAGTAGCAAGAGTACTAAACTCATTTAGGTTCATAACCCAGGGATTACATAACTCCTAGTCTTATACCGGGGGTTGTGCCAACCAGACTAAATTAACTACCGCATCACAAACAACCATTTATAGAGCTGTGATATCAACTTTTACAAATGCTTCACCCTCTGCCAAGCCACAACAAAATTCCCCTAGCTATACCATCCTTATACTCACCCGCTCTGACATCAACTCTCTTTACAGCTCCCAAACTGCAGATTTGCTCTGCACCCCATCCAGAACCACCGTATTCCTCACTGGTAAATACTGTCTCGTTACACACTTGAGGACCTCCTGACTGACAATCCCCCCAGTCAGGCTTGCTATATTTTGCAATTCCGCTCCCCCATACCTCGTAACCTCCCTACACCACATATCAAGGGCCCTCAAAATCTCAGTGCTAGGAAATTCTTCATTTTCAGGGAGCTCTAGCAGGTCGGCAACTTTGCGGAGATAGACTCTCGCATGAGTGAGTAGCTCAGGACTGTCATCTTCGCCGTTTTCCTGACCAGGATCATGGCCATAGTCATCGTAGAAAGTTTGGTAAGCGCGGAGGGCAATGTAGATTGGGAGCAGGGTGTCGGGGTTGTACTTCAGGTCGGAGTCTTGGGGATTTAATATAATTAGCTCATGTTTAAGGGATAGGATTCAAGGGGCGGGAAAAAACGTACAGACAACCTTAGCATGGAATGTATCAACCATCCATTCGTCAATGAATGGCCGATATCGTATCCTCCTGACATGGTTTGCATTTTTACACCATAGGCTTATATCCTCTTCAGGAATATCTGTCTCAGGTCGGTTTAAACTAACAAGAATTTGTGATACATTTTGCGCAACCTGGGCCAAATCGCTTGCGGCCTTCTGGCGATATAGATTTTGTAGTTTCACATAATCCCGTGACTCGGTTTTCATATCTGGGATACCCCCAGGTAAAGGAAGCAATCCATCCCCTTGATCTGGAGAGGCTACGAATTCTGCTATGCCGCGAGCAATGATCCAAAAATTATCCGACTAATAAGTTGTAGACTTTAGTAATGAAACCATGAAAAGCCGTGGTATCATAGGGCTTACATCCTGGTCCAGATTCTGGCATCTATCATCCTCCAATACCTCCCTTATCCCACTGCTTATCTCATGTGGTTTCACATTTGCCAACACAGCCGCAGCTGCTTCCTCCCAATTCTCCTCGATACCTCCAGCAACGTCCGTCCTCATCCCCGTTAATAACAGCTTCTTGAATTCATTCTTCTCCTTGTAAGTCCCAGGCAATCTTTCCCCATGTTCCTCTTTCCATTTCTCAAGGTAGTGTAACAGAATGGCTAGGTAAGGTATATGTCCATGCTGATGCTCACTCATAGTATTCATATCTCGAGTCGCATTTTTTGCGAATAATAGTAGCTCTACCCAGGGATTAAAGAGGCGGAGGTCGATGAGGCTATCTGGGTGGGTTTCGACAATGCGGAGCTCTGGTAGGAAAATTCGGAGGGAAGAGATGAATCCTACACAATAGACATGGAAGATGGCAAGATCAGGATTCATCACTTGGAGAGTGTGGACTAGGTGTGAGGGGAGTGGTGAGCAGAGGATTATGGCTGTTATGCCATGTGTGGAAATGAATGTAGGGTCGGAAGTTATGAGGTTGGATAGGGACTATGGGGTCACGAAATTAGAATCACTCAATAGCTTTTGGAATGAGAAGGTTTACATCGTTGATATATGACCCTTGTACATCTGGGTTAAGCTCTGAAAGATACTTGCAAGTATATTCCGCCCGAGGCAGCCCAACACCCTCTGCATCCACAAAGAAGTTAACCCCCAGGTCTACTTCAGCTATTGTAGCATCGTCAATGACAGTGAACTTCCCAATGCCTATCCCGCAGGGCACGGGTATCATTAGCCCATAGCTATTTCAGTAAGGCAGGGGAATCAAGCTATGCACCAGGGAGAATCAAGTTCTTGAGAACTTCACAGCCAGTCGCGGTAGCGTTTACAAGGCATATGTGAGAAGCTTCAAGAGCTTGTTGGCCGTTTGCACCCCAGAGACGGAGCTGTCTGTCGTACTTCTTTTCTTTTGCGTTGGGCTGACCGGTGCCGGAGCTCGCCATGATTGTAGACGAATAGGAGGCCGTAATTTCGTAATAAATGTATAGTTGGGGTTTGCTAAAGCCTTAACGGTCAGAAAGTCAGCAGAAAACGGGGTTTAGATGCAAATGTGCTTCAAGGAGCGAAATTCGTGAGGGAAGTTTCTTGTGAGGCTCTGCAGCCGCCAAGACTTGCAAGCTAAGATAGGTTACCAACCATACTAGAACTACCCCACCCTGCCATTGCTCATCCCTGGATCATCTCCGATCTACAGCCTTATAAAGGCATCAGGGCCCCTAATTCATCCCCCCCAGAATGCCATTTTCGCTGGTAGAAGGCAGTGAAGGTACGTTCAATTGGTCGGCCCTGCGGAGAAGCAATTGCTCACGGATATCTTTTCGACAGGCCTCACCCTGTTTTGGCACAGCGTTCGCTTTCCCGTTTTATTCATTGTTACGGCCTCTGTCATTGGCTTGAAGCTATGGTCCTCTCTACGAACATTACATGCGCAGGAGACTGTCCATATTGGTGCGAAGGATCTGAAACCACCCGGATTGACCACTGACTCGAAAAAACAAACCTCAACCACCAATGGAATTACGACTATGAAACCCCCGGCCCGGAAATCCTCCCCCAAACGAGTGACTGGCGGCACAGTTAAAGGCAAAAGGGCACCCTTGAATAAGAAAAAAACACTACCAGTTGCGGAATCCACAGATTTCGACACCATTCAACCCATCATCTTCTATGCCTCCCTAACCACTACAACTTCTCAGCTGGCGGAGACTCTACACAAGACATTCTTTTCCGACCCAACTTCCACAGCTTATCCCACCTTCTCTGTTGCGACTCATGCTACAACGGCAAGACCTGCTGACTCCCTTCCCCGGAAAATTCTACCTCCGCTACTCCATGATCTAGAATCAATTGAGCTAGATGACTACTTCCAAACTCTTCCTACCCCGCGAAAATCCGGTACAAAATTTGTTTATCTTGTTCTTCTACCCACCTACGACCCTCCGGAACAATCACCCTCGTATTCCTTCATTAAGCACCTGGACGACACTCACCACGACTTCCGCATTGACACTGCTCCCCTTCGAGCCCTTGGTGGTTTCTCGGTATTTGGCACAGGGGATTCAAGTGAATGGGGCGAGAACAAGCGATTTTGCCGAGATGCGAAGTTTGCTGATAAGTGGCTAGGGAAGTTGACGGGTGGCGCTGCAAGCAGGAGGATCTTCCCAATCGGCTTTGGAGATTGTAACCCGGATAGTGAAGGAAAAGGAGATGTAGAAGCACAGTTAAAGGAATGGGCGGTGCATTTGGAGGAATCAGTTAAGGAATATTCTATCACTGGTGAACTTGGGGAAAGAGCAGATCTGAGAGCGGCTGTGGAGTCTGGGGATGAGGATTCGGATGTCGATGAAGCAGAAGATGAGGTGGATGTAGAGGGAGCAGATGGGGAGGCGGTGGTGGATGTGGAGGATATTGGAAGGATAATAGCGAAGGGCAAACATCAAGGAAAGCCCAATCAGGGTGGGGTACACGCTATTGATCTCACCACCAAGAGCAAAAGGAGTTCTCCTGAGGAGGCCAAAGAGATGGTGCCTAAGGGCGGGCCGACCTACAACGCTCTTACAAAACAAGGATATGATATTGTTGGCTCCCACTCCGGTGTTAAGGTACCTCCCCCTCTTCACATAATCTGTGCAGGAGGGTAAGACTGATATACTTGAGCTGAACTTAGCTCTGTCGATGGACCAAATCTGCGCTCCGTGGCCGTGGTTCCTGCTACAAATTTTCCTTCTATGGCATCAAGTCCCATCTCTGCATGGAAACCACCCCTTCTCTCTCCTGCTCCAACAAATGCGTATTCTGCTGGCGCCATGGCACAAACCCCGTAGGAACGACCTGGCGATGGAAAGTTGACCCCCCAGAAGCCATCTTTGCCGGTGTAGTCGATGGCCACTACAGGAAAATCAAGATGCTCAAAGGCGTTCCTGGGATCCGGGCAGATCGTTTTGCGGAAGCATTTAGGATTCGACATTGTGCATTGTCGCTTGTTGGAGAGCCGATTTTTTATCCTTATATCAATGAATTCTTGGGAATGCTTCATAAGAGCAGGATTAGTAGTTTCTTGGTGTGTAATGCTCAACATCCCGATGAGCTGGCAAGGCTGGGGCCAGTGACACAGTTGTATGTGTCGATTGATGCGAGTAATAAGGAGAGTTTGAGGAAGATTGATAGGCCACTACATAGGGACTTTTGGGAGAGGTTTAATAGGTGCTTGGATATCTTGAGGGAGAAGAGGAATAGTCATCGCACGGTTTTCAGACTTACGCTTGTCAAGGGGTTTAATATTGCGGATGAAGTCCGTGGATATGCAGACCTTGTGGAGAAGGCTCTCCCTTGCTTTGTGGAGATTAAGGGAGTTACATACTGCGGTACTGCGACTACATCAAAGGCAGGGTTGACAATGAGCAACGTCCCGTTCTACGAAGAAGTTGTGGAGTTTGTGGATGCGCTTAATGACGAGCTTGCTACGAGGGGCCTTGGGTATGGGATTGCGGCGGAGCATGCACATAGTTGTTGTGTGTTGATTGCGAGCGAGAAATTTAAGGATGGGAAGGGGAGGTGGCATACGAGGATTGACTATGGGAAGTTCTTTGAGCTGGTGGAGGGTGGGAAGCCGTTTGGGCCGTTGGATTATGTGGGGGAGGAGACACCGGAGTGGGCGACGTGGGGGAATGGTGGGTTTGATCCGGCGGATGAGAGGGTGTGGAGGAAGGGGAAGAATAAGAAACCGTTGCCGGGAGCGGAGGGATGTGGGGATATTGGGCCACCAGAGACAGATACAAGGTTAGTGGTGGTGGAGGTTGGGTCGTAAAATTAGTGAAGGGGGTGGACAGGCACCATTGTTCATATTCATATTCACGATCGAGTCGGCATGCTTAATTAATTCAAGCTTTTATACTCTGTTCGGTGTTAGAGAAGAAAGGCACTGTGGGTTCAAATAAGCAGTGGAAGCGAATGTAGATTACCCACAAGTCGGGGGGTTTTATGTGACGCTGGTGGCGCAGTCAACCTAATTTGCAACTATACCTCTTGTCAATTATTCCCAAAGTCCCACTCTATTACATGCCCACATCACAAAATCAACATGAAGGAAGTTGAGACAACAGGTAGTTATCAACAAGTTGACACCTTATGAATAAGACTCACGCTACCAATGTCAATGTGCCGGATAACCTAGACCCCTATGGATCTGCTACGACCAACCGATATGCACGAGAATCTCATCAGGGCAGATCCAACACGAGAATGGTCACCTCTGATAGTTACGGAACTATCAAAGTTATATCTTGGAATTATGATTCTAGTCGGAACCTTACGCCTACCATGTATACACTGACTCGGGTTGAGTAAATACGGCCTCTACACATCTCTAAATCCTAACCGGAAATAAAAAACTTATTCTACGTATATTTTGATCAGACATTTTGAATATTGACTAGGGTCGCACGGTGTCAGATCAAGTATCACACTCACGTCCGAATTGTGGTGCTTATTGGAGGCAGTGAATCTTATTTCAAATGCCATCCCGAAAAAAAGGTTAGGAAATGCAGTTTCAGGGTAAAAACCATCACAAACCATTGATTTTACAGCTGCAAACTGAAAAATCAAAATTAACCACAAGGTCAAAAGTAATTGTATATACTGTATGTATCTGGTTGCTCAGCTTAACGGGTGGTTTGGGGAGGTCAGGTCGGAGTAAGTTGGGTTGTTTGAGGGGGAAGAAAGTTGAGTCCGGCCTCGACCGGTGAATGTTGTTGTTACTGAAGAAGGCCTGGTATTATTAATGTTTTAACCATACAATACTTAATGAAATCTAGCGAAATTATAGCAGTATACCACAGGAAATGGTTTTCGACTCACTCTAGTTTAGCATGATCAGAAACTGCGTACCCTGAGCATGCATTGAGATTTATCCTGACAAAAGTACAAAGTTAAAAAAAAGAGCAACGCAGAATATGCACATAAATAAAATTAACCAATAACCGAGACTCCCACCATCCCAATCCGTCTAGGTATCTTTGTGAGCCACCTTGACAGCTGGGTACCAACTAGATCACTAGTCTCAATCCCAGGCCAATGACCAGAAACAGAGACGTCCACAAAACAGCCGCCCTATCATAAGACAGGACCAATATCACCACGCAAAATGATGACACCTATCCTCACAAGTCATAAAAAAATCTGATTAGAGCCCCTACATCATCAGGGAAGCATTCCAACGCTCCAAGTTACCCCCCTCCTTAATCTCCTGTTTTTCGATTTTTTCCAGGCCCCCTCCGATGCTGCCAGCAAGCTATTTAAGCACTTGCAAATTTGCGGGAAATTTTAGCAATGACTATATAGAGTTAATTAGTTAGATTTCATAGCCAAATAAAGCAGAGGCTGTGGGGGAGAGAAGAGGGAAGGAGGAGCTCACTATGAAGAGCGACAACGCTGAAAATGAAACCCAAACTGAGAACAAGAACGACAACAGGGTCAATCTTTAACCCGGGGCTCTCGTCGGTATATAGCTCTGCAAGTAGACTCGGTGGGTTAGAATTTCTATGATTTGGGGTCCTCGACAACAGAGGTGGTGTTACTTACTCAACATGGTGCTGCTACTTCCTCCAGCTCCGGCGGCTCTCGTACTAGCTGGCCTGGCGTTGGCGACCTGGGCAGCTCGGTCGGCAGCATTTCGCCTTCGAATAGCGGTCTTAGGTCCACCTGGAGGAGTTGGGGAAAATGGGCGGCTAGAAGTGGACACAGATGGTGTACCGGGGCCACTGCCGGCAGGGTTTGGTGAGGCTGCTCGTGAAGAGGAAGACTAAATGAAGATGCATTAGCGATTATGAAAAAAGCACCCAGAGAACTAAAGATATATCTGCAAAGTCCGGGCAAGTGGGGATCAAAGAGAGTTGTATGTGCATCTGTCCTCCGGGAGGCCAAGGGACTGGAGAAAGGCAAGGCCAGGAGGAAGAGCAAACTGCCTGGGGCTGTAGCAATTATCCGCAACCCGACTACCGTTATCTCGAGTCCATTGCTCAACTCCGTCAGTGCTTCATGACTCAGTCACACACGCAATGGTATTAACCAAATACCACCCAGATTCTGACTCCCAGGAATCCACAGGCCGCATATCCAAAATCATACTACAGTCACATATAATGCTCTCCTTGCTCGGACCATCGGAAGAATTTTGGGGTATCTGTGATGATCTCCAGTTGTTTGACGCCAAAGTTTGCAATTTGATCGCAGGACATCGCGACCGGTACAAGGCACACCAAAATGAAGAAAGAACGCTTTCACTCACCATGATTAATTATAACCGATGTGTAAAGGAGTGACGCAGCAGGCCAGAGAGAACGGTATAATTTCAATGAGAAACCGAAGGAGTCGTGTTGGGTGTTGGATTGGTGGTTTGTATACTGCTGAGACAGAACTACGAATCAATATTAGGCTTCAATCGTAAAGACCAGATTTCGGGTTTTGATTGTTGGTTTGACTAAAAGGAGAATGGGCAGAATAAATCTTACGCTACTGCCGACATAGGAAAACAGAACAATGAATTGTTTCCTGTGTCACGTGCAAACAGGTCTCTAGATTTGAGGGTCATCTTACGGCCTTGCGATTGTACTCTCTAGTCTTCTTGTCCGCCCATTCGGTGATTGTTGGTTTTGTTTCCTGAATACCACACCGTGAACTCAAGCCCAGCTTTGACACAGGATAAACTCACTGCCATGCTACTAACGGTATGAAGCTTCCTAATAAATTCGTAACTCATGAGATACATGAATTGCATAGCAAATTCTAAACTACTAAGTACCCTCATAAAGTCGTCTACGGAAACAAAGAGTTCTTCACGTTCATATTCATAGCTGATATATCTCAACAATCGACATCTCGAAATATGTTTACAAATCCCCTGCGCCACTTTCCTTCGTTAGCAGATCTGATTAATTAGGAACCTTTTACGTGATGCTTAGCGATGATATGTCCATTAGTTTCATGCAGGCCTTGGAGTAATCCTATATCCTTATTCCCTACTCAAGTGGGCACCCCTCATAGTGGGCTGGCTGCCGGGGGGCTTGGAGACATACAAGATGAAATATTTCAGGAAATGCGGATATCAATTGTGTTCTATGGAGTTTGAAAAAGGTATGTTAAATGTAATGTCATGAAATACACATGTGGAGCAACCCTTCCTTCACCCTATCAAGGGATATATATAGTTATAGGACGCCCTGCCTACATGCTGGCCCCACAGCGGTAAAGAGCACGAGATAGGTAAAGACCTCTAGCCAGATAGTAAAAGGCCGAGGAGATGGTTCAACCACTGTGAGAGCGAGATATGGGTGATGAGCGTATGAGAAAAGGGATTCCCAGAGAGTAGATAAATCCCAAACTGCCGCCTACAAGGGGACTGATGTACAACGGGGAAGAAGGCGAAGAGGGGAAGCCACTCCTTTGCAGGTTACCCTCAACTCCGTCCCATTTCCCGTTCCCCAGCTCATCTCAGGGACACTCAATCTGTCACCGGTGTCATCACCTATAATAGACCTGCCACAGTCTGGTAACGGGGAATTCAACATCCACTGTAATGCCTTCAATATCACCCAGGATGAAGGATTGCCCACTCCTCCTATACCCTCAGACTCAATATGCCACATACGATCAGAAGCTGCTGCCAATACATATATGACGCTCAAACAAGTGAATGTCAATCCCTCTGTGTAGTCACAAACCGTCCACACCACAACTGCTTGATATATTACACTTCAGCTTCAACATTAAACACATCGCTGGGGCGAAAAATTTCACTTGGATTGTCCTGAGTCGCCCATAGCATAGGCTGGTCATTTTTTTCAGGGTGCCTCCTACAGTCGCCCTTCGCTGCTTTGGCATGGATATGCTACCTTATATGCTATACAGTATGTGATTGATCATCCTACATGTACGAAATACAGACCTAGATAAAAGTCTTCGCAATCCAGAAAAAAAACGCTCCGTAAACATCTGCATAATTGCATCTACCTTACGAAGGAAACTGAAAAGTTGAGAGAATTTCTAATTCTGCAACGTATTGTACCCAGAGCTTTGAACCTGGCTGCAAAAATCAGAACAGAGAGCATATACGGAATACTCTTTCTTAAATCTAAAATTTTTTTGTTGAAGCGTTCCGGGAAACCTGATCGTTCACATTTTTCTTCCACTATTCGTATGATTCTGGTGGATTGCGAAGACTTTTTACATATTTTTACAATGCACAATGCATCCTCGTTGCACTGGTAAGCTAGATTAAAAGCCCAATTAAAGACCACGGAAGGCTAAAACAAAAATGATCTTCAGACTGTTGAACAAACTTGCTATTATATCAACCCGGGACGTCTTCAGGCCCAGATACCTCCAAGCCCGACTTCCGTCCTTCTACTCGACCTTCACCATCTCCAGAGTCATGGGGACTGAGCTGAACACCAGCAAGGGCCCGAACCGGAATCAATTCACCAACAGCCGTGGTGGTGAAAAGAAGCGCAGAAAGGTCAAAAAAGCAAAAAATCCCATTGGAGATGGATCCGCCGAGGAGGTACTTCTCATCGACGTCAAAAACCTACTTTCGCGGGCGCACAGTGGAGAAGGTTCAGGGAGGGAAGAGAATCTCGGTGGAGAAGGTGCAGGGAGGGAAGAGAATCTCGATGGGAGCCTCGCCGGGAAAGAGAAGATGCTACCAGAAAAATTCAGCACCATTGAGCTCACAATCCACGAGCTGGGAAGCAATGGTGACGGGCTGGCATACTCCCTAAACAAAGACCGCATCTACGTTGTTCCATTCACATTACCCGGAGACGTAGTCGAAGCCAAGATCTATGCACATTTCAAAGACCACTCCCTCACAGACCTACTCAAAGTCGTCACTCCCTCTGCAAGCCGAAACGATAGCCTCATCAGGTGTAAGTACTTTGCAAACTGCGGCGGATGTCAATTCCAAATGCTATCATATGCAGAACAACTCATTCACAAGCGACGAGTCGTGGAAAAAGCTTACGAGAACTTATCTGGTCTTGACCCGGCTGTGGTGCCGGAGATTGGGCCGACTTGGGGCTCACCGCTACAGTACGGTTACCGGACGAAGCTCACCCCGCATTTCGATGGCCCCAGGAAGGGCGGATGGCCAGTAGGTGCGAAGCCACCAGCGATTGGGTTCCAGAAGAAAGGGCAGGGATATGTGATTGACATCGAGGATTGTCCTATTGGAACTCCGGCCTTGAGGGAGGGGTTGGTTCGGCAGAGAGATTGGGCACGGGAGAATATTCACACGTATAAACGTGGTGCTACGTTACTACTCCGGGAGAGCACGATACGGACACCGAAAGATGGTGGAATAGAAGGAGAGTATACGACGGAACGGATCTGCGTAACGGACAATAAGGAGACCATCACGGAATATATTGGGCAGTTCAAGTTTACTTCCCCCGCAGGGACATTCTTTCAAAATAACAACTCCATCCTTGATGAATTCACCACATTCGTCAGGGACAACCTCCATCTTCCAATTCCTAATGCCAATGGATCCTTGAAAGAAACTACGCCTAAATACCTCGTTGACGCATATTGTGGCTCTGGACTGTTCAGCATCACATGTGGAAATTCCTTTGACAAAGTCATTGGCGTTGATGTCTCTCCTGAAGGGATTGTTTTTGCATCAAAAAACGCAGAGCTCAATAATATTCAAAATACATTCTTCCTTGAGGGTAATGCTGAAAAGATTTTTGAAAAAATCGACTTTCCGGGGTCTGAGACAAGCGTTATAATCGACCCTCCAAGGAAAGGAAGTGACAAAGCTTTCTTAGATCAGTTGCTCGATTTGGCACCCAAGAGAATTGTTTATATTTCTTGTAATGTGCATACGCAGGCGAGGGACTTGGGATACTTCTTGACACATGAGAAGGGTGTGGGATATAAGATTGATAGTATAAGGGGATTCGATTTCTTCCCACAGGTGGGTTCCCCTTTTGCACTTAAACGAGTAGTTGAGTGCTAACTTGGGTTGTAGACACATCATGTAGAGAGTGTAGCAGTATTGACAAAGGTAATATAGCTTGTTAGCTCATATCCTTTTGATACCAATAGTACAGTAGTGCAGTCATAAGTTCTGTCTATTAGTTACTTGTATGCGCAAAGAAAATGATTAAGAAAAATGTCAAAATTGAAGGACTCGGTAAAACACCAATGCATAGGATATTACCACGAAATTGGTGACAAGTAGCAACAAAATCAACAAACAAGAGTTGAGCGGCTAATTTCGGCTAGCGGTCATGTCATGAGCGAGCTGAGGCCGAGAAGTCGCCCAACAATAAGAAAAAAAGCCCCATGAGAGACAATAAAAATCCTTTCCCAGATATAAATGAGCCTTGGTGGTAATTGGTTTTGAATAAGTAAGGATCTAAATCAAACTTTGGTGATGGCACGCACAGGCTCTGGCCTAATTTTGATACGGCCTCCCCATCCTCACCCATTTATCTTCCAATCATATTGACTCAATACTCTTGCTTTATCTCGGTCTCGTAAAATCTTGCTCCGTAACTTCTCGCCCTTTGTCGCCTGTCTTCCTGCTCTCTCTGTTGTCTCTCCACTTCTAATCGCTCTATTACCTGTCTGGCTTCCTAAGCCTCGCCAGGTTTCTTAGAGTTACAAGAAACGATCTTGACTTTATCTGTGTGGACAAGCTGAGCATTCTGCAACTTGAAGGTCACATCTTTAATAAGGAAGGTCCAGACTTCGTCACAGAATCTATATGTGTCAAGATGTCCCTTTTTTTACGCAGATGAGAAAGGTTTTGTTCAGCCTAAGATCTCATTCCTCATTCATCACAAAACAAGGCAACCAGGAATGAGAAATGTAACCACCTTGAAACTCAAATTCGCTTTCACCCTCTCGGACAGAATTTCAGTTATGGACCGGTCGAAGTTGGACAGGACTTTCATTGCGAGTTGGGGGTCGATGCGACCTTGCATTATGAGGTCGTCGAGGGTATCGGTAAGCGTGACACCAACGCTGTACAGTTCATAAAAGGAATTATTAGCTGGGTATTCTATGATTATACGGGGTGTTTGGGCGCCACCCATCCCTCTGTCAAGTAGTGAAGGGAAGGATGAAGAACCTGCTGCTTCGGTAGAGCTCGTAATAAGTGTTATTATTCATGGTTATGGAGCCTTTCGTGAGAAGCCTAAGAAGCGATGGATGTTCGCCTGTACGGCCTGTTGGAAGATTATGAGGGAGGTTGTTCTGGACTGCTCTTATAGCTGCCGAAAACAAACAGAACTCGATCACTCAGTAAGGTTGGCATGAGACTATAGTAAGGTATACATACAGTACATAGCTCTTGTTCCTTGCTGACTAAACCGCTGCATAACACCGAATCTCGATTCACGATGCGAATTTAAGGCTGCGTCAACATCAACCATTCGCTCAAATCCACAACCTCATCTATCCCGCATTCGAACGAAATCAGTGATGGGATACTACAACAGCTATGGAGGCCCGGCGTTGATCTCTTCTGGGGCGCTGTTAGTTGGAGCTTGTATGTTGTTCAAAGCTGGACCCGGCCGGAGCTTGAATTGAGGGCATTTGCTAATGGAGGTGATTTTCGTCAGATATGCTGTTTCACGATGATGGAGAAGAGTTCAATGTTAGACAAACATCCTACTCGCCTGATGGAAAATATTCGGTAGTGAGGCTTCCAGATTTGACATTGTGATGCACAGGTCGGACGGTTTTTGGAAGAGACATCGCCGTACACGTGGGCTACGCTCGGGATCGCGCTGTGTATAGGGCTGAGTGTTGTCGGAGCAGCATGGTACGTTGCGGAGGTTATCAAGTAGGCAACGAGTTGAAAAACGGTCAGGCTAACGGAGTCAATAGGGGAATATTCGTTACAGGAACCAGTATATTAGGTGGAGGTGTCAAGGCGCCACGGATTCGAACGAAAAACTTGATTTCTATCATTTTCTGTGAGGTCGTGGCAATCTACGGTGTGATTATGAGTACGTCCCAACGAAGCTCACTTCCTTCAGAACACAACTAACACTACCGAACCATAGGCATTGTCTTCTCCTCTAAGCTCGCCCCCGTTTCCGGCCCCGAACTATACCAGTACAAGAACTACTACACCGGCTACGCAGTTTTCTGGGGAGGTCTCACCGTCGGAGTTTGCAACCTTGTCTGTGGCGTTGCTGTCGGCATCACAGGCTCCGCAGCTGCATTGGCAGATGCAACCGACCCGAACCTCTTTGTCAGGATTCTCGTCATTGAAATTTTCGGAAGTGTCTTGGGATTGTTCGGGCTCATCATTGGATTACTAGTCTCTGGAAAGGCTGCCGAATTCGCAGGAAACTAGGCCTGAGGAAAATTCGAAATTGGGCGAAAATAGAGAGCGGGCAGGCATGGGTTATCGGCGCAGATGGGTGTAGATATTAAAGCCCCGTAATCCCGGACTGTGGAGCGTTGCTGCCGGACTATGGCCATTTGCACTTCCCACGTTAGCCTGCCGAAGGGGAAAACACCTACTATATCACAGCATTCACAGGTGACATGGCAGGCCTTTGTAGAACTACATGTGTATATGCTACTCCCTTCTTTTTTTTCTTATTGTTATTCTTTTCAGTTTGATTGGACATGTTTAGCTGTAGATCAAGGGGATGATATTCTCTATTCATACCTGGGTTTGGGTAATTATACGAATAATCACAATGTTTATATGAATCAGATTGTGTTCGTATTGTGTTCGTGGAAATTATTTATTCGACAACTTTATGGGGCGCAGCCCTAGATATTTAATACGCAAATATCAAGTACGTTCAAGTCCGCTTGCGCAACCCTCCAAAATCCTTTGACTCGTCCTTCGGGAAAATATGCGGCAATGGCCCCATAGGTATAATACCCTACACCCTTATGATTAGCCCAAACACATCGCCAGCTCAGGGTAATCCATTTCCACCACGGAACCGAGGAGCAACTTACATGCGGATTGATCTGGGGATGACTTAAGAAATAATGCGTCTTGATATGATTAAACTCCGTCGTATTCCTAAACGCCGGAATATCCCAATACAAATGTCTCAACCAATTATGTATCCTAGGATATCCAGACCTAATATCCCTAATATTACACTTGAAGTGCTGTACGTAGACGATATCGAAGCGGATGATTGTCACGTATAGGCGGATATCGGCTTCGGTTAATTCCTCGCCGAGGAGGTATGGTCCGGGGGAGTTTGTGAGGATTTGCTCCACGCGGTCGAGGGATTCGAAGACATCTTTTACAGCTTTGTCGTAGGGTTCCTGTGCGCTATCGAGGAAGAGGATTAGTTGAGGGTAAAAGTATGCCTCCCAGAAAAGCGGGGACGCGGGACGAACGTAGCAAAACCAGACTTATAAACCCCATTATTAATCCCATCATAAACCCACGCATTCATTTCATCAACCTCGCCCTTCCTCCCCCTCAGAAACTCCACACCCTTATATTCTTCGTCAACGAAATCATCGAATTCTGTATATAGCATACGGATAATCTCGCTACTCTCGTTGTTCACAATCGTCTCGTTCTTCTTATCCCATAGAACTGGGACGGTGTAGCGGCCTTCGAAATTGGAGTTGGTACGGAAGTAGAGATCGCTGAGACGCTTAAAGTTATAGAGGGGGTCGGGGATGGCGTTTAGGCCTGGGAGGTTGTCGGTAGGTGTAGGGAAGTGCCAACCGCCTTCGGTCATGTGCGGGTGCACTGCGCTGAAGGAGATGATGTCTTGGAGGCCTTTGAGCTCTCGGACGATGAGCGTCCTGTGGGCTATGAGGGTGTTGGGTTAGTATTGATAAATATCAATACGAAGGGCAGGTTATAGAGGGGAGCTAGAGCGTACCCCAGGGACAGGCATAGGAGACATAGAGATGGTATCTGCCCTTTTCTGGTGGAAATTGGGCACCGGGTTCTCTGCTGACGAAACTCCTGAAGGTAGACTGAGAAATGTCAGTTGGGGTCTCTAGATTTGAGATTTGAGGGTCATCTTACGGCCTTGCGATTGTACTCTCCAGTCTTCTTGTCCGCCCATTCGGTGATTGTTGGTTTTGTTTCCTGAATACCACACCGTGAACTCAATATTCGTCCCCAAGCCCAGCTTTGACACGGGAAAAGCTCACTGCCATGATAGTAACGGTATGAAGCTTCCTGAAATTTGTGACTCGTGAGATACCTGAATTGCGTAGCAAATTGTAAACCACCCTCATAAAGTCGTCTACGAAAACAAAGGGTTCTTCACGTTCGTATTCTTAGCTGATTATATCTCAACAATCGAGACACCTCGGTTGTTATATAACCCTCACCCACAGAACTCTCTTATATTTCATTCATCATTTACCAAGCAAGATCGAAATGTTTACAAATCCCCTGCGCCACTTTCCTTCGTTAGCAGGTCTGATTAATTAGGAGCCATTTACGTGATGCTTAGCGATGATATTATCCACCAGGATGTGTGCATTGGCGTGCTACAGTTGTGTATTATGACTTCAGCCGTGAATATAGGAAAAGGAAATAGGGGAACTCGCTATGTTACAATTCTCTAAACATTACAATCCATCCTCATTAAATCATTAAAATCATTTAAATTCAAAGGAAAAGCATCCTAATCAAATTACCACATCGACAGGTACTACCACCCCCAGCAAATACTCTATCAAAACCAATTTAAATGTTCATACTCATCACCGACAGAACAAGGATATAATAACCTCTTAACACCCAAATCGACCCAGCTCCGGAAAGGAAAACAGAAAATCAAGTACGTGAACCCAAAAACTAAAAGAGTCCAAATTTCTTCTTCTTCTTTTCCTCCGGTGCGTACCTTCCGCCTCCAGGTGGGTTATAAGACACCTTAAACCCACTCATCTCTTTCGTCAGTGGTTGCGGGGCAGGTGCTGGTTTTGGTATAGCTTTTGGAGGTGCTTGTTGCTGTACTGGTGGTGGAGGTGGCTTTGGTACTGGGTCTGGCTCTAATAGATGTTTAGGAACTTCTTTCCTAGGCCTGTCGTAGGGTAGATCCAGGTTCCTCCTATTTTCCCGTGACCGAGAAACTTGGTTCAGGTACGACATTGGGGTGAGGATGTGCGAACTCCCCAAGAAGATATCTCTTAGGGAAGCCTTCGAGACTTCGTAACACGCCCTGCTCTCTGAGTATGTTGCACCACCCGCCATGAAGACAATAACTCGCTGCCTTGGTTCCACTACAGACAGACGTGTCCTCGCCCACGTGGGCTTCGCTGAACGAAGTGACGCCTGCGATATATTTTCTTGTATACCAAGGGTCGCCTGGTTTCCGAGCTCTGCCTTAACAAATGGAAAAACAGTTGGATCAAGTGTACCCTTTACATGATCCTCCAACATGGATTTCAGCGCCGTCACAAATCTAGAAAGCTCATAAGTTTCAACATTAGAGTTACTTGTCTTAGCTTTCTTTTGCTGCGAGACATTCCGGTTGGAGGTGTCCTTGAGGGGTTTGATCACGCGGGCACCAAGTAGTTCTAAATTCCTGAGTATTGTCTCCTCCATTCGGCCAAGTTGAGAATGGAAGATAAGTTTCTGGAGATCTCCTTCAAGAAGTCCATCTTTGAAAAGTAGGTAGATTATGAGCAACCGGAGTCGGTCCGAAGGGCTACCATAGTGTTATTAACACAAATATCATGAATGTAAGTTGTAAAACATCCTCACCTGACAGCGGGATCGTCCAACATTCTGACGAGTTGATCTGCAATATTTCTAGGCTTTTCATAGTTTTCATTTAAACCGGTAGCCAATGTCTGGATTCAGCCTAGGTTAGTATAGACAGCCTGAAACATACGCGATATATAAATACCTGCTCCACAGACGCCGTATCAGGTAGCTTCTTCTTTTCAAACAAGTTCATACACTCTTGCGCCATAGTCAAGTGCAGAGCATATGCTTCCTTCATTTCCTGAAATTGGGGCAAATTTGCTATCATGTCCTTGATTGCATTCAAACTCGTTGCATTTCCACTGCAATTCCATTCAATTAGTCTCGAACGAAGACAGAATGAGAGTAGGTTGTACAACACTTACTTGTCAACAAAGTTCTTATTGTTCCTGAGAAATCCTTGGAAATCTGCCATGAGCTTCTCGATAGTATCCTTCATGTGCTGATGCCTCACATCAACCCATACCTTATCATCTTCCGAGATGACCATATCCCTGGTGATCGTCTGTCCTGCTTCTTCCACTTCGGTCTTGTAAATTATCTTCTCGCCGTCTTGAATCGGTAGTAAGTCATGTGCCATAGCCTGATATGTAAATTCATGTAATACAGGAGCATATAAATCCAGTGCTCGGTCAACAATGAATAAGACACCTTTAGGTCTATTCGACTGTGGTGGCCATCCAGGGTGAGACTGGGCATAGTAATCTAGCTCATCCTGGACAGCCTGGGCAAGCATTTGGGACAGCACCCGCGCCTCATGCGTTAGATTTGAGGGGCGGAAATACCGCACTGTGGGTAATTCCTCCAGAGAGATGCAAACACAAACAATCTATCCTCAGTATGTTAGCACGATAAAAGGCCATACGGCAGATGAATAGCCACCTTACGCGCGAGCTCAACCAGATGGTTTCTCACCACCGGTCTGCACTCTGGGTGATATAATGTGTAGAAAGAACTCGGTTCTCGAAACGTAAACAGGTGAGACTCTCTTGGAAAGTAATCTATCGATAAGACGTTCTGGCCCGCAATATATCTCCACGCTGGTGAGTTTCTAAGCAGTCCCTGGAGATTTTCTCCTGGATCTATATCGCGACCACAATCAGCCCAAGGCCCCCCCCAAAAAGAAAGCAATAAACCTCAATAGGATAGGAATTGCCGAACCTGACGTCCACTGAATATGCGCACAAGCATATCTCGGTACCGGCCGGTCGAAGTCGGATATCAGACATCGCACAACATGCTCCTCCGCACTTAAGAAATACACAGCTTCGAACTTGGGCGTAGGAGGGCGTTTGTTTTCAATCTGTTGAACGTCTGTATAGCGCTACCATGTTACCAACCAGTCCTGGGCCCCCTCTCGTGCCCTCCTGCAAACATACCGGTAATTTTATGATTCAGGATTTGATGTGTATCCATCACATTCGTTATCAGCTTGAAGCTCGTCTCATCCGCAACGACATATCTCCACTAATGCTCCCCGTTAGCCCAAATCCCGGTAGTACATTGATGACGGCTGCATACGGTATTTGGGGGTTGTATATTTGTGATTGCATCGATGATTGCTGTAAGGGCATCAGCTACATGTCCTGCACTAAGGATCAAGTTCCCACACCTTTACTCTGAAGCTCAATTAGGGAAACCATTGAAGTTGTAGAATGACGCGGAAATCCGCGGGTTGAAGCTCTGACTGGAGATCGGGAGCGAAGGTCAAGAGTAGAAAGAGCTGATCGTGAGCTGAAGCCGGGGGGTATTATTATTGTAATTTGTATGAGTGACTGGGTTAAATATAAGTTTGAGCTCTGGCGCAGGAGGCAATGCCAAGGTTTAGTTAAGTACAATTCGAGACATAGTTTTATGCGTGCATATGTATTATGCCTGCTACTGTACCGCATCCACTGGTGAATAACGATCCTTGTCAGTAGTCTGGTTGTTTAAAGACATAGGTAGCATTAGTGCACTTTCTCAATAAACTGGGGACCGTTATATCACCTTTACTGTATAAGCTCGACCCTTGTCTTTAAACTGACAAGGATCGTTATTCACCAGTGGATGCGGTACGGAGTACTTGTACAGAGTACATACCAGATATAATTACCCTCACTCTAGGTGTTTCGCACGAAACAAATGTTTGAGAGTTACAACTCTAAAGCTATATCTTATTTTTTTAACCGTTTTTTAGTTCAAAGACCCAACCAAGGTAGAGAGAGCTCGAACTTCCCGTACAATTCGGTACGTAGAATCTGTACCCGCGCTCTGGGAAAATGCAATTAGATCTCAAAAACGCACCACCCACAAAGTAAGTAAAAAATAGGTAAATGAATAACAAAACAAGTGATTGAAGTCTGGGCTACCACCCGTTATCAAGAGAATACCAAAACCCGAAAAATTCAAAGCAGGGACACATTAGACTAGGAAAAGACAACACGGAAGAAAAC
This sequence comes from Terfezia claveryi, assembly GCA_015179025.1. NCBI lineage: Eukaryota > Fungi > Ascomycota > Pezizomycetes > Pezizales > Pezizaceae > Terfezia > Terfezia claveryi. The sequence continues at coordinate 89,250 of WHUX01000035.1, read as the reverse complement.
AAAACAAAAAGGGGAAAAGGAAATGGATGGCAATCCGGCTATGTATGCATAAGACGATATAAGCTCACAAACAAGGAATGGAAATAACAAGAATGAATGTGAAAGCATATTTATGCCGCGTAGGCATCACTTGAAAGGCCCTCCTCAACAGCCGTCCTTCGAGCAAGATTGAGCCAGCTTCTGCTGTGCCTTCCTCTCATTCACTATCGCTCTCAGTATCTCCAGCCTTTTCTCCATAACCTTCATAGCCTCTTCGATTTCCTTTTCCCTTATCCCCCCTACTTCCCCGATCATGTTCAGCACCTGATTCCTTTCAATCTTATTTAGCTTGTTCCAAGCATTTGTCCTTCGTTCCTCCTGTGTATTTCTCGGAACTCCCCCCATATTGGCGGCATTGAGACCAACTCGATCTTCCAACCAGTCCCATAAGCCCTGCTCCTCAGCGTACCATGACTGCTCCCAGTCAGGATAACTTCCGTGCATTCCTGGCCATGGGTATCTCCCTGTGGGGCTTCTGTCTCCAGCTGCAGTTCTCTTTCCAAAGAATGGCAGCTTTCCTGTAAATGCACAGATAATCACCAATAATACCCCAACGCCTATAAGGAGACCCATGCCTCCCCCAGGAGCCATCTCCACCAGGGGGGCTAAAACAGGCTTCAGTGGCAGAAGAACCCCCCAAGCAGCGTTCTCTCGCAACTCCTTCTCCCTAGCTACTTTTTCCCTTGCTGCCTTCTGTGCTGCCGCAGAATTTGCGGCAATTGACGCTTGAGCACCCTTCCCGCCACCCTTGCCCTTCTTCCCACCCTTTGCTCCGCCTTTCCCCCGAGGCTTCGAAGCGGCGGCATACTTCTCAAGCTCCCGTTTAAGAGCAGCAGTCAGATCCTTTCCGTGTGTAATTTGGCCATCATTACAACCCTTCTCTATAGGGCCCTTTAACCAAGACTTTCCAGTCCATTCAATTGTACAATTGAGCTGCATTCTGGTTTCCGCCGCAGAGCCTGTCATGCTACCATCCCCCCAGGTGAGGCAGTATCTAGTCTTCACAGAGAACTGATTTCCAGAGGGAACATCTGGTGTCTGTGTTGTGACAAGAACTGAAACCGCTTTCTCCAAATCCATCTGCTCGAGTTGCTCGGTGCAAATACATTTAGTCTGTTTTGGGCCGATACCGCCAGGAAGGGGCCGGATGTACGAATAGCCTCTGGTGCTCTTTCCTCCAGCTTCAGCACTGGGAGCCCACTCTGCATTGTTGGGAATTGACAGCTCCATCACCTTTTGATCTTCAAAGAATTTTGTTAAGAAACTATTGCTTTGTGAACCAAATAGCAACGCATAGACCTTCCCGAGCGGGCCAGGAAGATATTCATCACACACTATTCGTTCGTAATGAAGTTCGTGATCACCACAGTCGGTCGCAGAATGCGTGGCTGGACCTGGGAAGTCTTGCGCTTTGGCGGCATCGGGTGCCCCACTCACTCCGCCTCCAGGTGCTGCTGCTGCCCCTTCTCCACCACCAGCAGCGCCGATGCTGGTAACATTCCCATTCATTGCAGCTCCATTTGGAGCCGAAACCACACCACCACCCAAGTCCCCAAATCCACCATCGGCGTCCCCCACACATTCCCGCTCGTATACACCCTCATCATCATCGTCATCTTCCTCCTCATACCCTTCCTCATCTTCGTCGTATTCGTCCTCACTCTCACTTCCATTGTTACTCTTGTCCCTTCCATCACCAGCGCCATTAGCTTTATCCACCTGCTTCTCCAGTGTATATCCTGCCACACTCGGAATCAGCCCAGGGTGGCTGATTTTCCATATATTCACAAGCAAGTCGTAAGTTGTATCCCTGCTTATAAAACTCGCAAACACGTTCCTAGCGTGCAACGTCTGGATGACAATGGCATTAGGGAACAGTAACGCAGTGCTCTTTTTCTCAATAGCCATAACTTCGTCAAAGCTGATCACAAGAGTATTGATCCATCCCAATATGTTAGAATTGAAACAGATATGGCCTTCCGATACATAGAGTCGGCCATGGAGGAGAATGTCTTTCTGGAGAGCACAGCCATAGTCTTCAATAAGATAGTCATCCTCTGGGACTGAGCGGAAGAGAGCATGGAAATCTCGATTACGCTTCTTGCTGGCAACAGCAAAGCCAGTAATCTTCGGTCCAGGCCCCGAAGGTGAGGCGGGTGATTGCGGTTGATTGGTGGGGCTTTGCAGATGGTTCGCCAAGCTGCTTGCCGCACTTGAGCCACGCGGGCGCCTGACTTGACCCATTACGCCGGATCCACGGTTGCTCTTAGCAGACCCTGATCGCTTCAATGGGTCACCGGCAGCGCTTGGAAGCCATTCGTCCCGGTCATCGTCGGCATTAGGGGTCGTATTCTCGTATCCTGGTGAAGATGCATGTATTGGCGGTGCATTAAACGCTATATCTTCAGCCATGGGTGTTTTCGAAGGTAGGACAATACTCGCTGGTAATCGATGAGTTGGTAGAATAGGTGTATCTGTAACGGCTGTTTCTGTGTTTATTTGTGTTCCACCTGGCACCCGGGGGACATCTTCACTTGTGCCTCGGCCTCCAGTACTCCTGTATATACTTGAACTCCCATCCATTTCAGGTTTTTCACTTGTTCCTCCGCTATATACTGCTGTCGCCGCAGTGGATGAGCCGTTCTTGCTAAGGTCGGTCTTGCTGCCAGTAGATATCCCTAAACTGCCCAAACTTAGCTCCCCCTGGCCCAGCGTTTCCACCGCCAGTCTCTTTCTTGGTTGTTCTTCCTTGCCGGTATCGGATTGCATCCCAGATGTATCTCCTTTTGACTTCTCGTCCGTTTCAGTGCCACTTCGTGAACGACCAACGTCTGGTGTATTAGCTCCGGAACCGGCTGTACTCTCTCCCTTTACGATGTTATTCGCAACTGTATTGCTCAACGTTGTCGCAGCATTCTGGGCAGCATTTTGGGCGGCACTGATCATACTTGAGAAGAATCCACCGGCACTATTGGCGCCTTGACCGCCTCCACTCTTTCCGTTTGTTCCGTCTTCAGCAGAGATCATTCTACCGCGGCTGTCATCAACACCAGCCATTTGTGGGCTGGACATCCCTTCCGCAGTCGGCGTAAGGGGATGGGTCATGCTCTGGCTTAATTTACTGGGAGTATTCGACAAACTTCCCGAGCGGTTGCCCCTGATTCCCCGAGCTGGTGGCGAAGTCGGCGTTGGCGGTGTTACTGTAGTCTCAGGAGCTGATCCAGAGCTTGTGGGGGTGATTTTCAGATCCATAGAGAGGGACCCACCCCGACGAGATCTTGAGACTGAACTAGATGGGGAAGCCGCGGTCGGAGATTTGATTGGATTTATAGCTTCTGCATTCACTCCGCCACTGTTAATATTTCGGGGTGGTACCTTGATTGGCGTTACTGGACCACGTCTCTGTTGAATACTGATTGCAGGCGATGTAGCTCTGCGGTGGGTTCCAACAATCTCCGGCAGGTTTTCTTTAGAGTGGTCTCTGACCGAGCTAGGAGTCGGAGAGTACCTATCCGGACACGTACCACGTATCAGCAACCGATATCCAACGCCTGTATAAGCTGTAAATATGTCTGGGAAACTGTGTCTTAAGAACTGATCGGGTAGACACAGCGGTTGCTTAGGTATACATAGGTATAACTAAAACATGGAGGCTGAGGGCTCAAGCTCAACCTCCAACCAAGCAGACCCGTGCACTACGGATCAGAAGAAACAAACGAAATGAAACAAGCAAGAGACAATGGGATCGCTAGAAATATCAAGAAATTTAGTACGGTACGTACCCATGTTCATCACTATATGCATCTAGCAAGCTGCTTGCCTCACTTCCGGCGCCATCTCTACTCTCGCCTCTATCCTCACGGTCAAGTTTTTCGGCCCCTTTCCTCCCTCTTTTCTTTCGAGAAAACAGTCCAGCCACTACCTCACCGACATCCCTATGCTTTTTTGGAGATTCGTCACTATGAGAGGTTTGTGAGTGGCCCCCGGAATTGGCCGACTTTCCGCTGCCATCGGAGGCCACAGAGAGAGCAGCTGAAGACGCCTTTTTAGTTGCAAACTTTGGGTTCGATTTCCCCACCGTAGGTGTGGAAGGAGGATCAGACATCGTGGAATTATTATTTCGACTGCTTCCTGCTGCTGCCCAAGTATGATTTGCAGGGAATGCTAGAGCAATGCAATACCAAACAGGGACAAATAAGTATTGGAGGCACGGAGATGGAACCTGCTATCTCAGCACTGGCGGATTCATGAAACAATAAGCGGGGTATGACGGAATATATGGGAGTGTGAATTCCGCTGGGAACTAAGTATCGTGACGGGCGCTGAAATGCTTCAAAGTACCTGATTAAGTAGTTCTAAACGGATATACGCCCAATACTTCAGTAAGCTTAGGTAAGGTAGGGCACGAGATTGGTACAGTAAGTTGGACGATACCTTCTTGTCTGGTTACTGAATACCAGATACGAACGAATTTACTTCGTATATCCGTAGAATGTGGTATGTTGTTGGGCTTGAGAAATGTCAACTCCATGATCAAGGTCACATCGAAGGAAATGCCAGGTTGAGAGTCCCTAACTCCACTACCTTCAGATCCCTTCGGGTAAGACTCAGGAGGTATCCAGGAAGAACTCCGTTTATAATTAATTAATCGGTGAGTTTAATTAAGTTCAGTTTGGAACGCATTGGATAATTTTATGCTAATCTTCAGTGGATTACTAGAATCAGACTTCATTCCTGCTGAACCACCACAACCCGACTATAATGTCATGAGGGACAATCGAACAACATCGGGCCTTTCTTTCTGCTACTGAGCTGGCCAGACAATTTGCCGGTTTCCTACGTTCGACCATGTACCCAGATTTTAGCCGAGCTCAGGGCGATGAGAAATGAAATAATGTTTCGTTTGGAGGCAGGGTACGTCATCCATTTACTTGGTACATTTCTTTCCTTGTTATTTGACCCCTGTTGAAAGGTAATACGGAGATTATAATGCTCTATGATAGCACGCCTAACAATTGCTCTCTTCCATTAACAGACTGACTGCTGCTCTCAAGACAGGCCTGAATGAAGATGTCGAGAATTTCCTTTTGGGTGCTATCGATTGTAAGTCAATATATTTTTATTTTGTCTATATACACTTTTTCCATTAGTGTTTTTGCAGATGGTTTGCATTACTTGGTGTTAAGGCAATGATTGTTTTAGGTATCGGTTTGTTGTTTGTTTAATTAAATTTTATTTGTGTTGCTGTTCATCTTACAGACTACAAGAGTTCGATGGTTTCAATTATATTTTTTTTTTTTCAATTCTTGAATAAATTGGGGGTGTTTGGCCAGCGACTGGGGAAAATACTAGCCGTTTTAGGTAGTCCCGTGATGTCATGCAAGCACACAGAGCTACGTTACCCTCACGTCCAAATTCAACCAACACTGGTGCCCAATACCAACCCCACCTTGCAATATTGCCTCCTCTACTCTACCCCCCGCCATATTGAGCGGGTGAGTCCATGAGCACTAGGAGCCCTTTTACTTAGCATCTATACCCAAGTCAAATCCGTATTTAAGGGGGAGCCTGTAAAATGATGTTTTAAAGTAAGGGCACCCGCGCAACGTGAGCAAGCAATTTCGAGGGCCCTTATTGAATGAATAATGGAGCTACCCTGAATTGAATCAGGTGGAGTTCATAGGAGCATGCTGTCTCACTAAAAGATGATCTCTGGTCCGGGAAGACCTACTCCAGTGTTGTAGTTCTTCTCTAAGTATTTATTTTTTTCCACTAGCGCTACGATTGCTTGGAGTTTTCTCTTCTTGTCTCCATTTCAGAACTATAGAGTCCATTTTCTCTCTCTCTGTCTGTCGTTCAGACTAACTGTGCGTACCTTGAATCCAGTCATCCAGTCGGGGTTCCGACTAGGCCGTCATAGTGACCACGTACGAGTATTAGAAAATGAAAATAAAACGATGCTCCCCCCTCAACTCCCCCATCCTGAGCAAGCCCACGGAGAGGTCTCCAAAATTCAGAGAGAAATTTACATACATGACAAAAAGGACAAATAAGAAAAGAATAGGTAATTAGGAATGATGTAAGAATTCTGAGATCCTCCCGTTGGTTTATTTGGCCTTTTCTTGATGCTTTTCGGTGCCTTGAATACTGAGGTGGTCTGACTATGATTTCATATCGATAATAACTCTTGCTAGTCCGCAGATGGAACATTCGTGATAAGCATAGTACTAAGTACTTAGTGTAAACAAGACGGTATGCTTATATTGGGTATGTTCATAACTAGAGTATATAAATCGATACCTCGGTAGTTCAGGGTAACAGAAATCCAACCAACCAACTACACAACCCTATATAAGCAGAAATTAATATCAAGCTCCGTCCGCCCTATTCTTTCTAACTTTTCTACTCTCCCATCACTAACCTCAACCTTTTTCACACAACCGATACCCCCAAAGATGAACTACATAGAAAATCCTCCTAAACAGTTTGACCATTGCAATCTGTAATATGCGGCCTCGCCTACCAAGCTGCCATTTTCTCTTCAAGCGTGCCATCAGACCCGGCATCTCTAAGACTGACTGACACCCTTTTATCATCAATGATCAGCGGATATCCCCCCTATATTTAATATTCTCATACACTTCACTTATTAATATCATTTCGAGTCACACAAGTCTGATAGTGGTTACATATTCCCAGGACATCGTTTGTCCCAAATCTGCCTCTCATCTAGGCTTACTTACCAATAGGTCCAGGCTGTATAATGACATTACTTGCCATTCCGCTTGGTTTAATTACCTGGACCTCGTCCAAGGAAGGTCAATATTATTCTTGACCCTCGGAGCATTCTTAAACTTTGAGGTTATGGCTACCTCGCTATTTTTGCCGCCGCCTGCTGGTGGAAGCTCGAAAAAAAATGTCACCAACCAGCTTGGATTTTTACAAAGAGTCACTGTTAAGTACCCGGATGTCTTCAATGTGCTGTATCATCGCTTCGAGCATATCAGTGTCCGGAGGGGCAGTCCCAGCCATATCAGCATCAAATGCCCATTAAAGTCTTGTATTGGTGAATTCCTGAGCAATGGCATTGCACTGAGGGGTATGGTATGTATCTGATCCACAACTTCTATCTCTGGCCTAAACTGATAAATAGCATAGCGGGGTCGGGGGATGATATCATGCGCGCGGTATTCAAAGGTATCGAGACATATATTGGTAAATCTAGTCTTCTACCTAGACTTTTCTAAGCAGACTTCTAATTTATTGTATGGCTAGCCCCTTGATTCTTTGCTTGTGGAGGGGAAGCGGATCAGCTATTCGTCGTCCTACACAGACACAGCATTAGTTCACGGTTTGGAAGGTGGGCGGTGAAGCGACAGCTGTTGTGAGGGTAACGGCGGTTGCGCGGATATGCCCATGCCAACCAGGGCGTTCACATTCATGCCATCGAGGGAGACTGAGCGACAGCCAAATGGACTGCGGACTCCCATGGTGATTGCTAGCATGAACTATGGCAAACCATGTCATTGTAGTATTAACCAGAAAGTAAAATTAACCCAAGAGAATACCAAACATAAATATAGCAAGCCCAGAACCCAATAGAAAGAACAATAGCCCATTGGCCGCCGTACACCAAGAATACAAGAAGGGATGAAACGCAAAAAAAAATAACAATGCTATCTTGAGTACATCTCCACCTACCCATTTGCGTTATCGTCCGTTGTATTGTCCATGACCGCCTTGGTTTCCATGACCGAAATATGTGCCATGGCTTTGTTGCTGGTACTGCCCATAACCTGGTTGAATATGCGGAGGAATAGAGTCTGGTTGCGCCAGCGGCTGCTGGGATATCGGACTTTGCTGATACTGCTGACTCGATATCCTCCCCATTGCTTCGCCCAGGCCTCTGCTAGACGAGCTTACTGTCCTAGAATGAAGTTGCCTCTGTGCAAGGGCTTGCTGCACTGTAACATTATTACTGACACCTGATTTTGTCAGGTCTTGTTTCTCCTTTTCCCTAGCTTCGAGGGCCCCCAGCAGCCCTGCCTGATGTGGGGGTTGTTTTCGAATATTCCCTTCTTCCATTTGCAATAGCGTAGTCCCAGTCCTCCGTGCAATATACTCTTGCTCTCGGGCTGAGAGATGTGAGGACAAATCAGGTGTATTTATAAGCCCATGAGGTGAGAAAGCTCGCGACGGGGGACGGGGTATTTGTTCAGCAGACGAATTTCGTGATGGCCGTCTAGAATGTACATAGCGATTTCTTGCTTGTGATTGTTGTTTGGCAGCCGCAGCCTGCTCCGCAACGTAGCCTTCAGGCGTTTCCGATCTAGCTACAAACTTGCTATTACCACCAGTTTGTACTAGGCCAGGCTGCCACGCCATCTTTCGGCCTGTCGATGACACTTTATTATGGCTGACAACCTGTAATCCCTTTCCATCCCCAGGTTCCGGTGATGAGTATTGTCGAAGGTGAGGAGATCGCTTGGTGTCATCGAAAACACACGAGGATCCTGTAGAAGGATTTTTATTGTGTCCTGCGCCAACCAATGACCCATCCAAGTTCTGTTGAGTTGTTCCTTTCATATACTCAACCGGGCTTGCGTGTTCCGAGTGAATACCATGGATGGAGTCGGTAATTTGACCATGGCCCCTGCTTACAGCCCTTGTTTGTGAACTCGGCTGCCCGAGGGTAGTCCCAGTTGACAGACTCTTTCCGTGATTGAATGTTCTCCCAAAATCAACCTTAGGCACATTGGATTCCATCTCAGATGGGGGAACCCCTGATCTATAGTGACTGTCTCCAATGGTAATATCACCCGCCTTCCTTTGACCCACAGTTCTCATCACACCCGCCCTTGCACCCTCAGCTCTCGGTGGCGGTTTTACAGCTTCATGTTCCTCATCAGTACTAGCATAATCATCAGTTTCATCGTTGCCATATTCGCTGCCGCTGTCACTCTCACTAAAAGTGCGTGCTATTTTGGTCGCTCGGCTTAGTTCAGACAAGTCCTCCTGGCTGTTTGTTCTTGCCATGTGTTGTGAAACCCTGTTCAAGGCTTCTGTGTTTATCATATGGTTCGCGAGGCTGCCCAAACTGTCAGTAGAATGCGGAGTTTGATTTTGAGATCCATCATTGGACGATGCAATGTTTTTAGTCTTCAATGGGGGTGGTTGCGGTGCATGGTTGGCCTTGAAGGGTATCTTTGTCGGGACAGGGTGAGACGGCAAAGGAGTCATCATGGTAGAGCCTTGACTCAGATCTAAGGGGGAAGGCCGGTTGCCCAAAGATGGTCTCAAATCATCATTCTCCAGGCCCCATGAAAACTTATTTTGCTCGTTATTTTGAGGGGATGCAAGTCCTTTGGAGGTAGGTCTAGATCCCTCCGCGGAGTTATAGTATAGGTGCCTCGGTGGATCGGGTGGAGGTGGGGAATGAGAGCGTCTCCGTATGCTAATTTTGGTGTCTTCCAATGGGGGAGGTGGAAGGGGATGGTGAGGTGAAGGTGTATAACTTCTTGATGCAGAAGACCATTGCGCGGCCGACTCAGCACCCAGCGAGGCAGTAGACGTCCATTCAGGTCTTCTTATGGGCAAATCCTCAAACATGTTGCTTTCATAGGATGACCTAGGTGGCCTGTCACTGTAGTCTTCTGTATCGTCATGGTTTTGCCGATTGTTTCCATGTTGATATGCGGAACCAACAACAGAGCCTTGAACTAATGTTTGCAGGGTTGCCATAGACATCCGTGATTGAAAACCTGGGGTTGGAGGTAACGGATGTGCGGGCCGGGAGCTAGGAACGTGTGCCATGATTGGGGTCGACGGAATATCTTTTGGTAGATCCAATTTAGGATAACGCGTTGAACGAGTATTGAAGTTCGCAAACAATTCACCATCATCCTCATCACTGTGCACCTCGCTGCCAACACCATGTACCGAGGAGCGAAAATCACTACCATGATGTTGGATGGCGGAGGCTGTAGACGGCCGCTCGTGCGGAGAATTCCCTACCGTGGTGTGGTCATGATAGCTCACATAGCCCTGTGCTTCGGACATTGATCGATTATGCTTTCCAATTAAAGGTATTGAAGGTGTCAGCGGGACATGCTGGGGTGGATAGGGTACTGCCGGAGAAGAGGACGTGGACGATCGATTATCATTAAAAACTATTGTGGATACCTTGGATTGAGCCGGGAGACTATCTCTAGGCACTCTCTGAATCTCCTGCATCTTTTTGAGTGTCAACTCTTTCAGTTTCCGTCTCCAATCCATCTCTGAAAATATTTTCTGCTTGTCCACCGAAATCAAATTCGCAACATCCGCAACCTCCAAATAGCCATATTTTGCTTCACGAGGCATGGCAAACATCAAGCTCCTCATGTCCATCACATCAGCTGCCAGTCTCTCTGGCCGACCATATAGATGGAACGCGTCAAAGGTTGGGAATAGCCATCGTATCATCATCTCAAATCCAGATACACTTGGATGTGTATCGGGCATGACAAACACAAATCCTTCCCGAGGCTCCGAGGCATTTTGGGTAGTAAGTTGACCTTCTATCTTTACCAACGTGGAATGCTCTATCAAGGCCTCTGATTGAGGATATATAGCGTAGCATGAGTATACCTTAGTAATCGTAGCCACAGGTGTTGCTTTCTTCGTCTTCTTTGTAGCATAGAATTTGATATTCCCGAGCACGAGAGGCTCACGAGGCTGCTTGCCTTTTTTGATCTCTTTTTTCCACTTCTGGTACATCTTCTCGTCTGGTGGTGTTATGACTGCCCAGTACTTGTTCCAAGGTTCCCCCGCCGCAAATCGAACTCGAGCCCAATCTTCGTACTTGAACCGTGTTCTCTGCATGATGTTATTAATTCCATTGATCGATTTGCCTTTACTACTAATTAATGCACCAGTATATGCTTCCTGCAACATGGCGAGCTCGAACAACGCAAGCCTTATACCTGCTGTCCACTGAGTAAGTGAATGATGACTATTGAAGAACAATAAATGGCGATTTTTTCCAGCTGTAGAGATGGAAAGAACGTTCCTCAGCGTCGGGGTATTTGCAGACTTCGTAGGTAACGTATCAATCTACGGGTCTCAATTAGTCTGATGAAACATCTATGGGTGTACTAAGCCATTATGCACAAACCATTCTGATTGAAGCATCTGTCAGATTGAGGAATGTTGGAACGACTTCCTCATTTTCCCCTGCTGAATCTAGCGCAGCAGCTTCCCATAGAGACAAAACTGTTCCAACCAGTTGTGCAAAACACTCCATCCATTGTCGGTTCGTGTGTGGTTTACCATCTATTCCGCAGAATATATGTTAGTTTCTAGAGAAGTTGATGAATTGTATTGGTAGACATGCCTGGATTCAAATCCGTCAGCTTTAAGAAGTATCCTTCTGTGTATAGTTTCCTAGAGTGATTGCTGAGGAAGGTAAATATAGGTTGTAGTTCCGGTGGGGTTTCATGAGTGACACTCAATAGTGGTGGTTGTGCATTCGGAAGAGACCGAGAGGGTGTGTGGCCATTCCGTGATAGAGTGCGGTAAGGTGAGCTATTTGTCACCGGAGGTTCTGGGACTGGCGATAATGGCGTTGATTTGGCCTTCTCTCGTGAGGATGAACTTCCCATCAGCGATGAGAAGGAGAAAACTGCTGACGCTTCAGTAAGCTATTCCGGCTCTGATATTTGTATACGAATATAAATTACCTTTAGTTGGAGCCATGTGACTTTCACTGAGCGCTTGCTGTTTGGAGCCAAGAAAAGGCACGAATCTCAACACAGAGTTAGGAGCTGCTCGACTACTGTTGGATCGCGGACGCTGAGTGTAGTGAAGTTGCAGGTGTGGTGCAGGTGCAGCCTCAAACCAGATATGCTGATGGAAATGAGGCAAATCAGCAGCGTTGTCCCGACCCTGGAACGTTGCGACAACAAAAACGAGTGAGGGTTAAGAAGAGAGATGTGAAGGAATGCAGCCCTAGTGTTTACAGGAAGGCTTCAAGAAGACAAATATGGTTGATGACAGTTGAGGGATGATATGAGCATGTAACTGTGGCTGGTACTTACCAGGAGCACGGTCAGAAGCAACTTACCTACTGAGTTACCGAAGAATACGTACCACCTATGTTATGTACACTCTCTCTAGAGAATAGAATTTTTTCCAAAAAGCAGCTACTCCTTGCAAGTGCAAGCCCGGCTCAACGATCATGATATACGATCCCCCCAGCTGGAGGTCAGGTTTCCATTAGCCCGATACCAATACCAGGTCAGGTATAGCTGAATGAGAAACTTACTGGCAAACATCAATCCGTGATATAGAGACGCAACAACTCCTCCCGGGAACTGCTCAGATCGTGCTATAATATCACCATCACTTTTGTGTACAGAGTACATGATGGCAGTAATAATAAATACAACTTTGATTATGGTGGATTTGCTGACGTGCTCGGACCAAAGAGACCTTGCTATCAGGCTGTTCTATATTTATCCAAGTACTTTTTTATAGCGCTGCAAGTGGATAAGTACAGTGTACTGGTAGTTCGGGTCACGAGCCGCGCCAACCAACCAGGTCTATTATAGCTAGGCTACATACCAGTCTAGTCTTGTTCTGGAAATTATATTCCAGAAGACTACTTAGTCCCGTTTGGCGGGGGCTTGTGCCAACCAGACTCACCAGACTACAGACTACTAAGCATACAGTTAAACCTACGGAATTACACTACTTAACTTACCACCAAAAAGAGGAAAGAGCCATATGCATTCAGTAGGTATTCAGCACACTCGAAAAGTATGGTACCGGTATGAATTTCAGTGCTAATAAAAAATACCGCAATAATTATATCAAAACTATGAAGAGACAGGGGGTCTTAATTCTCAGATAATGCAGTAGGGACATGAAATATCATATATCCACATGCCCACATATACACTACGGTACTCTTCTGGTAGTCTCAGATCTCAACAAATTCTTTGTAAAAAAGCAATCCAGGGTATGAATTCTTGTAGGAAAGTATCCTAGTACACTGGAATAGGAAAGAATTAGCATTGACAGGATCGCTATGCACATGTACCATACAACTTATACATCATCATGACCGCATGATAAAAACCATATGACTTCAGCCCAAGTCTCTGTATGTGTACTCTACATACAGCCCAAGTCTTTGTATGTGTACTCTACATACAGAGATATTACTTGTAATAATAATGGAAGGTGGACTCCTCGGGGGGGTTTGCGAGTATAGATGTACAGTATGTAGGGTACTGCAGTCATTACTTCTATTGTCAGCACATTGGCCCATCTGGGATTTTTTTTATTTATTTATACTTGCCTGTATTTCCCAGTGGCCTATTTTGAAGAAAGTCGTTGTGTCGCACCTTCATCAATGGGAAAACTCCACTCCCAGACTTCACTTTGTGCCCGGGTGTTTCGTGCAGCGCTGGAACGCCGGTTGCAGGCCATCTCACTTTTCTGCCCTTGCAATGGCCCCCTCATTTGCCAGGCCCTATCATCCCAACCAGACTAACCATCCCCGTTCTGTGGGAATTCACTCCTTGATATCACAGTACCGGTATCTGCAACCGGAGAGTTCGCACCATCACTGTGCGCAAACATCCGCTACTCCAACGCATGCAACCAGCCCACTCTCACGACGATCTTCTGGAAGGACGCAACGCGACCGAATAAAATGGGACAGGCAGGCGGCATAAACAACGGGAACACTGCAGGAGCATGTATGTATGTAATGCTTGTTTCAAGCCCGTCTAAGCCATACTTTCGTTTATATCTCAGGGTGGTCTCAATATTCGACTGCTATACACACAGTTCTTTGTTTCGGGTTCGCAGTCCCCGGCAAGGCGGCCCTAACTTTGGGTGAGATTTGACACTACAACAGCCAGCTGGTTACAACAACGATTATTTGGGCAGCCGCGCTGGCTCATCAGTCTGGTTGGCACGCTCATCATATGTATGTCCAGCAACTGTCCTCTCGTTCTTCCTCTTCATCATTGCATTCGGCTGTTTACTCGTCAGCATCTTATCAGCACCAATCGTTAAGCAAATCGCGTTAGCTACAAATAACAATGTCACTTTTGGTCAAATAATGCGCAGGTGCGCACGGGAATCACGTTGGGTTATAATGTTGGCAAGTTTCGACGACATGTTTCAGGCTACGTTCTCTCGCAGTCGACTATTAAGAATGAAAGAATAAAACCATGCATTTAGATGAAGCAATCTACGAATACTTAGGTGGCTGCTAGCAATTGTGTACTGGGCTAGATTCAATGACTTGCTCCGCAGGATTTCACCCTCCCATCCAAGGCTCTCACAAATCTTTTTGAAAATCCACCCCATTGGCGCTCTTTTCGTTCTCATCCTTCTGATTCTTACGTCGCGTCACATTTCTATGGCCCGGGTCATTTTCCAGGCTATTTGTTGGTTAACCGGCCGCCAGCAAATTGTATTGCCCGCTATCTGGAACATATTTCCCGTAGTTGATTTCCGAGCGTTTCTGTTCCTCCAAGATCCAAATCAGAGTAGCAAGCCAGGCCCATGCCGCTCGACTTCCTATAGATGAGCTAATTGTTGGCTCTGAGGAGAATTGGGGAAAAGCAGATACAGTGAGGGCTATATCAGGCCTGGTATTATTCACAAGATACATGAGTGATCTAATGATCTGTCTAAATTGGGATGCCTCTGCAAGAACGTCCCCTTCTTGAGTGCTTTAACAAATATCTATATTTGTTAGGATCCAACGGAAGAGAAACAGGGTTGCATTCGTTCATTCCAAATTTGACGAGAAATTGGTCAATATAGTGTATGCTTGTTGTATATGTCGACGACATCACTCTCGCCGGTAACAGCAATGAGATCTAGGTCCTCGAACGATGGCAACTATCACTTGATGCTTCATATGTATCAAAACACATTGGATCAAAATTGGTTCTAGGGGTATGAGAAATCCAATTAATCTCTGGTACTACTTACTTACTGACTAGGTGACTGTTTGAGGTCGTATATATAGAGTTGGAGAAAACCTGTGAAATGCCTACTACGGCATAGTCTATGCAAGAACTCGTAGGTTATGCACCGGTGGGCTTCTCACGGTGAGGCTCTCTGTTTTCTGTTGCCAGCTTAGTCTAACATTTAATTTGCAATTCACGAGCTGGATATCACAGCCATATCTCGAGCCAAACCGCCAGCCATATACTGTATGCAGCCATATAGCCAGCACTCCGCAGCCATATAGCCAGCGATACCGCCAGCCATATACGCAGCAATACCGAAAAAAAGAAACACTTCGCGAGGAGTGAAGTGGAAAAAAAAAGTCGCAGGGAAACAAAGGAAAAACTAACAACCCCGACCCCAGAATAATAATAGGAATACAGGGGTTTGAGAATCTGAGAATACAACGGAAAGTCTTCCATTGTTCAAATTTCAGCTTCTTATTTTCAGCTGGTAGTTGCCTAAACCCACTTACAACCAACAATATTACGCCTAGGTGCAGTTTTTTTCTTTTTTTTTTAAAAAAAATATCCAGTACTCATATGCAGTCCCAGTAAGGGGACACCCAGAAATCCGGGGGAAAGGCAAGTTAATCTGCCAGGTCCGGCGATAGACACAAAGATGTGCTAGGGGGTGAGAGGCAGGTCCTTAAGGAAGCCTTACTCAGTTCAATGATGTCTTACCTTTTGAAAGTTATATATCTAGTAAGGTCTGGTACTCGGGGCGGTGAAGATATATGACCTCCATGATCTCCTCACCCTTGTAAATAACCCCCTGGAGCCAAGTCCCAGCGAGTCTCCTATTACAAGATGTTCTTATATTCCAATACAAAATTAGCTGGGGCGGAGCTTAATTAAGGTTGATATATTGATTTCACTTGGTTTCTTCTACACGTGGGTCACTGCCTTTGTTTCCCCGTCGATTGCCTCAATGCCAAAGCTTCCTAAAATATTTAGCTCATCAATCAGAGGCTGTAGCCAGGTAAGTAGCTGGGGTGGTTTACTAGGTCCCCAGCATAAGCATCAGCAAAAAATATTATTTGCGTCCAGTGCGCCAGACGCACTGGACGCCCTGGACGCAAGAAGGAAAGAGGGGTTCGGGGGCCGGAGATACGAATGGGACAGATATGCATTCTCAGCCTATACGTGGATGCGGACAGATCGAGGTTCACAGAAAAGCTGGTTACGCCACATTTGCAAAGCGAAGACAAAACATGTGCATGCGGACATCCACGGAGGACACGCAGCATATAACCTTCAGGTGTCCACGGTTCGAACGAGAAATAGCTCTCCTCTTAGAAACAAGAGCCACATGGGCGGAGACAAACCTGAGTGGAGAAAGGAGGGGGAGGAAGTTTTCGAGACCACAGGCTCTTTTCAGTTATCTCTATAGCGAGCGCTCTCGAATTTTTCTTTTCTCTTGATTGATTCGGTCGGTTCAGAGGGGGCGGGCTTCAGTCAGGCCCCGGACGCAACCGCACCAATTGTTTGGCGTCCTGATCTTCGGTTTTCTCCAGTGCCTCTTTTCGGGTGGCCTTGGAGGCTGCCCGTAGGCCTCCTCCCGTTACTGTACGCCGGTTGCCTTTTATTTGTCCCTTCGATCCGCCCTCTCATTACCTTCTATACCAACATGGCTCTGACCCAGGGAATCTTGACATCCCTTCTGTCTGCCGATTGAACTAAAGCTGTTTTGATATCAGCTTCGATGCCTGATCTTCGAGGTACTCCTTTGCTCATGTTTGTATCGAGTATTCCGTAGTAAGGCTAGGTGGATTGCCTGGAGTTCGCCGTGCGCAACCGTGGCTGTGTCCCCTAGGAAGCCGCCGTAGATGGCCTCTGGTCCGCCTCTTCTATCCGTGCTGTATGCTGCCCCGGCGACCATCCTATGAATCCCAGTGCCATCAGTGTAGCAAACCCTCCAACCTTCATCCATCCAGGATTGATCCTATCTCCGCAGCCCAGTAACCCTTGGTGTTTCAACCTGTCGGAGGTTAGCCGTGGAAGCTGCCGGGGGTGGAGCGCTGGGTGGGGTGGATGTCATATGGGTGGATGCAGATATTTCTGCGGGGGTCAGGAGGAGGAAGGGGATATGGCTGTTTTGATGTGGCCATGGCGCGCCGGAGGAGGAGGGTGGTAGCTTTAGCTGTTGCTGCTGAAGTGGTGGGCATGAAGAGGCCAGCGGCATGCCCGGGCCGCAAGCGGGCGGAAGGGGGGGAGGGGGAGGGACATCGCGGTGGAGTACGGTACCGTGTATCCCCCGATGGCAATCCAATCAGCGGCTGAAGTCCACGGCGGTGTTTGGGGTGGGGAGAAGTACGAATTTCAGTTATGCGGCCCTGCCAAGCGCAGCGCTAGCCCGGGGTCCCTGCAAGAGTCTTGGATTTTCTCGACATTTGCGCCGTGCCTGCATCAACCATCGCCCAGCAACTGCTGCCATCTTGATGGAGGCAAGGAAGAAAGTAGGGAAAGAAGCAAGGAAAGGGGAATAGAAGGATAGAAGGATAGAAGGATAGGAGGATAGGAGGGAAGGAAGGACAAGAGATACTGTGCATCCTCGACAAACATCCACAGCCATGGCCGCTGCACTGCGGACCACCACCATGCGCAGCAGCATCCGGGGGGCCATACGGCCCTCAATTTCCATTGCTCAGCTGCAGATATGGATGCCTCAAGCCCTACGGGCCTTCTCTCTCAGCTCCCCAACCCTAAAGAACTCCCCCCCAGCCCCCTCCCTCCGGCCAAAGCAAAATCAAAAAACAACCCCTCTAACCACCTCCACCCTCCCCGCACGTCCCCTCCCTACCATCAACCCCACCTCCTCGAAAGACCTCGACTCCCTCCTCGCTCACTTCCGCAAAGAATTGTTCACCGAACCGCACCTGCTGGAGCGTCAACGTCTCATCGAAGAAGACTCACCCAAACTCATACCCCGCAATTGCTCACGGAAAATGTTCACAAAGGCAGTGCAGATGATGAATGTTCCATCTGACTTTGACGCTATTCCAGAGTTGGTGTTGGGGTATACCCAAGGCGGGTTGAAGTTGCTGGATAAGCACATCTCCTTGGCCGTGCGTCGAGCGGGACTTACCGGCCGCGCGGACGTGTTAATGAGTATCTTGGAGCAGGCGGGGCATAATAAGATACATATCCCCATGTCGATTGCGAGAGAGGGGTTTAGGGGTTTTATTGTGATGGCAAAACTCCCCTCGAAGCACGCAGTGATTGAAGCCGTCGTGGGAGCCCGGCATCTTAGAAACTTACTGCAGGAACAAGATACCCTCTTGCTGGACCAATACCAGTCCGTCGCGTCCAGACAGTCGGAAGCAGGGAAGACGCAGAGTGGGATTGAGGCTTCGCTTGGCCCGGAACCGGTTAAAATCGCGAAGGACCCAGTGGGGCTGGGGACGTTGGTGGGGTCTACGAGTGAGGCGAGCAAGAGGTTTAATGGAGGACTAGACCATAAGGGGTATACGGCGTGGTATGTGAAGAAGATGTTCCTGCCGGAGAGTTGGGACAGCGTAAAGGATGAACTAGGGAAGCAGTGGGAGTCTGTCCGTACGCCAGACTCTAAATATGAAGAGACTCGAGAGGCCTTCCACAACCGCAAAGCCACAATCAAAGATCTAGGCGTCTTCATCGACTCTATCAAATCCGCCGAAGAGGTGCTTAGCAAAACAGCAAACTACATCCTTAGCACTCCCGTATCCGAGATAGATACTTCCCTCTTTAACCCTAAACATGGCGTGACAGAGAAGAATATCAAAGACCACGGGGTTGAGGCTGGAGAGTTAGCAAAGAGCTTGAGAAGGGAGATTCCGATTATAGAGCAGGGGCTGGATAAGTGGGTCGAAGTTATGGTCGAGGATGGGGCCAAGGTAATGAGGTGGAGTGAGGCGGAGACGAGGACTAGGATGGAGGGGACAAAGACGACGTATGAGTGGGCGGCCAGGGAGTTGGTTAACAAGGGGGTGGGGTTGACGAAGGCGAAAAGTGGTAAAACAGGTTTATGAAGAGGCGGAGGGAAAGGTGGAGGGGGAAATGGAGTAGCGGATATGGGATTGCGATGTGAGACTTGAATAAGGAAGCGGGGGGGTATGTATATAGAGCATTTAAACCTCTCTGCTCTTCAGGTTACAAAATTAAGTTGTATGTATAGTCAATAGCCTGAATTTAATCCACTCCACAATCCTCCTGGCCTGAAGAAGATGTCGCGATAGTTTAGTTTATATTCACAACCAACCAACCTCACTCTGCTCGAAAATTATGCCACTACCAAAGCCGAGCGGAACATCGAAGTTTAATGGTAAATAAAGCATTTCACAGTTACCCTGAGCCTTGTACATGGAACGACCTAAGCTCATAAGTTTCATATGTGCAATCCCCCTAGCCCCTCCCTCTCTCAATTCCCCCCTGGGTATTGTTTAGGCCTTCTAGACCTCCTTGATGTCTTCTCCCTCGGAGGTCAACTGGCTCACCACAGAAGTCATCACCATGGCCATTCTGCACCCATTAAAAACCGCCCAAATGCACCTCAAAAAGTAAACATAGAACAAGTAAGATAAGAATTAAACAAGCACGACCCTACTCTCCATACCCCATGGGGATATTTCTGTTCTCACTAGTATAGTGTGGAAATCTTTCTCGTGCCTGCTGCTCGGGCAGAAGGTGGGGCGTTTTGCGTATTCTTTGGCCCCCTCCCCCCCCCTCCCCCCCCCTCCCCTCCAAAGGCCGTGCATGCTCATAGGGTGTTTGGACCCTTTTGTTCTTGATGGGGAGTGTTGCACCAGCCTGGAGTAGCATCTTTGCACTTTCTAAACCTAAAATACGGGTATAACTGGAGGGAAAGCATGCATGAGAGGAGGGTTGCCCGATTGATCCACCGCATTGACCAACTTTCGAGTTTCCACTAGATGTTCAAGAAGAAACCCCATCATTTCAGTCGATTTAACTTGCTTCGTGGTGAAGCAGATTACAAGAGACGCACTCATTCGGCTGCCTCTAACACGCCTATATTCCTCCCCTTCATCATTGTCTTAAAATATACTTTACCCTCTTCCATCGAATGTGCCCCTCATATTCCTATATTCCAATTCCCTTTCGTCATTTTCACATTCAGAAACCATACCCTTTTTCCCCATTTGGCCCTAACCCTAAATTTCTCCACACCTTCATCTTCGACAGGCACAACGTCTATCCAAGGGACCTTCTTTTTTCCATTTATACTTCCGCTGACACCTATCCTCCCTTTGAACTCTCCTCCCACCTCCAACCTCATTCTCCGCAACAGGACTAGGCATTACCATTTGCATAGGAGACTGATTTGCATATCTTTCCCTTAGTGAGCTTCCAAACGAATCAACCCTAGTAAACCCTTGCCTCCTCTTTATTGGAAGCCATTCAAGCTCCTCTTCTTCCCCATCTGCCTCCGGAGCTTCTAACTTATAACCGCTCCTTAACGAGTTCAGATCAGATGGCCCATTCCCACCAAGCTCCATAACCAATCGTCCATTCCTTGTTGGTGTAGCTGGCACCATGGAGGTGCCCATCATGCAACCCCTGACTCCATCGACACCCTGACCAGATATAACTCCTAGACCCTCAGTATCCTTTCCTCCCTTTGTTCACGAGCACTCGCCTGTGCACATTCCCTCTCAGGTTTCACCTTAGCCTGTTATTCTACTTGTTGGCCTAACATAGCCCGCAGTACATCCAAACGCTCAACTGCATTAACGGCCCCAACAATCGCACTCTTTAACTTATTGATCACTTGCATAGTTCTCTCGATCTTTTTGTCAATGAGCAAGTAGAGATCCTCACAACGGCGCACTATTTCCAAGCATGCTTCGATATTCCAACGAGCCATCCCCAAGGGACGCAGCAGGATTGATTTAAGATATATCTATCTTCAGTTAATTCCCGGGTTCCAGAAGACCACCCACTCCCTTATACCTTCCTCACCCTGAGTAGGATTAAGTTGTTCTATGAAACGTGCATCCAGTTCTCTGTAATGGTAACTATGCTTTTCCAGTTCCGCCAGAATTTCCAAACTCAGTAGCCCCTCATATTTTCTTATATGGAATACACTGCCCATTCTAAGGGAGGTTAATTTTGACTGTTGCGAGGGAGCGACTACGAATGCGAGTCGTGGTGGAGGGGCAGTGGAGCTGTTGTAGCTACATATATTATGTCACAACAGCGCAATTCATGAGCATGAACGAGCAACTTACAAGACGCATAGCTACTGGGAAAAGGTTTGTAAGTCCTTTTAATTGTTTATGATTGGTCGATTGGTGTGAGCAGTCCACGATTCCAGCAGTGAGCATGCCCGCCAGTGCCATTGGAGTTATTTCCAGCTGAGAATAGTTATTCCGCGAACCATAAAGAGGGAGTCTGGTTACGGAGTAAAGGGAACGGTAAACTGGGGTGAAGTAAAAGTTCCCACCTCACGCGCCACAAACACTTCCGCCACATGGCCTGTCCTGACTAATCAATCAAGCGACCCTGCTCCTGCTCACAAAGAGCACAACACAACCAACCACTTGAGCACCAACCTGACCGCACACGATGAAGTCCGCAAAAGTTCCCCTCCCAACCCCCCAATGGGTCATCGACCTCTCCCACGCCCCATCCAACTCCCGCCCCTCTCCCGCCGGGAAAATCCCCGACCCCCCCGGCTTCACCAGCGGAGGCAGTGGAGGGAACAAGGTCAGTCTCACCCTTCCACCCCCAATCCCCATATCATCACACCAACTAACCCCACTCCAATAGAAACCCACCACCCCCTCGAAACCCCCCCCAACCCAATCCGAAACAGACGATCTCTTCCTCAAAAAAGCGTGGGAGCTCGCCCTCGCTCCCGGGAAATCCCTGCCCATGAACTTCATCATGATGTACATGTCCGGCAACACTCTGCAAATCTTCAGCATCATGATGGTGTGGATGCTTTTCCAAAACCCGCTCCGCGCGCTCGCAAATATGGGTTCTACCTTCCGCAGATTCGATAATGAACGCACGCATCAGAGGCTTTGGGCGGTCAAATCTGTGTTTGTGTTGATGCAGTTCGTGGCGCTGGGGGTGGGAGTGTGGAAGGTTAATGGGATGGGACTGTTGCCGAATCGGAGGAGTGATTGGCTAGCTTGGGAGGGGGTCAGACAGGGGAGGGAAATGGTTGGGAATGGGGGAGGCTGGAGTTAGCGGTGGCTGCATTCTGACAATTTTCAATGCAGAAACTAGATGTTTTTTTACGCTCGTGAGGTTGCTAGAATATTCCTGAGGTTTTCCTTTCAAGCATATGGTAAAGATACATATACCCACGATTTCCAGTAGTCTGGCGAATTTCCAGAATATGTATATATCAGGATTCCAAATCTTGCAAATCCGTAGCTGGTGCCTTTTCATGCTAACAAAAGTTAACCTACGGCTCTCATATCGTTGTATGGCTTAGCTCGTAAGATGGTATATCCAATGCCTTCCGTTCCCAATCGCACGCCCATCTAATTCTTCACCACCCCATTCCAGGCTTTAATCCCATACCTCTCATAATCAAACCCCACCAACGTACTCCTCAACTCCCCCCACCCATCCTCCAACACCCCTGGCTTGCCCCCCTTAATTTCACCCTCTACATACTCTTGACACAACCCGGCCAGCACCTCCTCCTCCCTTCCTTTATACTCCCCTAACAGCTCCTCATGTGGCACCCAAACCACCCTCATCCCCGCCCTCCTCCCCGCCTCAACTCCCGGCACCGCATCCTCGAACACCAACGCCTCCCTTGGCTCAATCTCGTCTTTCCCCTCTGCCCTCCTTCGTGCATTTATCGTCTCCAAGGCAAGTAAGTAAATATCTGGCGCAGGCTTTCCCCGGCCATGCGTTATGCGAGGGTCATCACCTTTGATGATCTGGCCAGGGGGGAAGAAATCAAAGAGTTCCTTTTGCAGATGTGAGGTTTTATATGCGTAGTTTGAAGAGTGCGAGGATGTAGCTACGGCGATTTCCACGCCGGCTGTAAGGAGTGTTTGTAAGAGGTCGATGACCCCAGGGAGGGGGGTACTAGAGGGGAAGAGTTCCCTTTGGAGAGCATCGGAGCGGGCGCACCATTCTGAGGTGGAGATGGGGAGGTTGGCCCATTGCATGAGGAGCGCTATGGACTTGTAAAATATATTGTATGTTTAGTGGGTTTGCGATTGTTGGTGGTTTATGGGAGACGTACAAAATGGGCAGAACGGCCTTGGAGCTTCGCCTTGATACTCCAAGGAAGCATAGGGCGGTCGAGTTCTGCGAGAATGGTGTTTGTGACTTGGCTGTAGAGATCTTCTGAGTTGATGAGCAATCCGTCCATATCGAACAGGCAAGCGCGGATGGGAGAGAGCGCTCTGATATCCAATTCCCATGTCAGTAAGCCATGTTACCGTTTTGTATAATGTAAGGCATACATTTCGTCAGTCGCCATTGTGAAAGATACCATGGGCTGTGTTTAATATGGGGAGAAGAGAGCTGTTGAAGCATCTTCACCGGGGAACTCAAAAGAAATAAAGAAGGAATATATACTAGTCTGGTTGGCACGACAACCAGGGTCTGGTGTAAAACCTTTTTTTAAAGTACCGTATACGCTAAAATAGAGCTACCTTACTTAGCAACGTAATGAATACATACACAAACAACATAGTCTGCAATAGGACATTAAAACAATTCAACTAGAACACCATATTCCACCTTCATACACATCTCCAATTAAATTCGATTTGGCGGTGTGATGGGCGATTCAAGATTTCCTGAATGACCCTTCGTTGTGTTGAGAAGTACGTATGTGTGTTATCACTATGATGTTATAGTGGGTCCAACATCACTATGATGTTATAGTGGGTCCAACATCACTACGATGCTCATACGTAACTACAGTCAACTCTTGCTATAACGAATGGTAGAAATCCAGGGCTTTCTGTCCGGTATAGCAAGGGTTCCGGCATAGAAAACGACAGGGGTCGAGCCTGGCATACGAACTATCTGGTATGATATGGCAGATGTGCGAGGAAGCTCTAATAATGTTAAGGGCTATAGGAAAACGAAGAGCACTGAGTGTGCTGGAATAGCGTGAGATAAGTCGGAAGCGACTGAACCCAGAGCATGCAAGAGAGAAACTTTGTCATTTTGGCAAAGACCACCATGTGGGTAATCACACCGTGCATTAAACATGTGTTTTAATAGATATTAATAATATAATATAGGGAATACCAGTATCTCGGTCGACACTGTCCGATGTACTGAAGGAGAGTATTAAATGGCTAGAACACGATTTGCCTGATAGTATTGGTTGGGAAAAAGAAGCATGTCATTGAGTGGGTAGACTCGAGAAAACCTGAAGTGAATACCAATCATTGAATGGCTGAACCCGAAATTAGTTGAATCAAGCAGTCACAACGATGGTTGAGAGGCTCCCTCCGTTATAGCAAGGGAGAAATGTATGGAGGCAGGAATAAGCAGGTAAGAAATCCTGAAGCCTCTCCGACTCTACTATAGCGAGGTCTGCTTTTTAACAGTATGCATGCATCGTAGCGATGTGGACTCGCTACGTATTTCTCAACACAATGAAGGGTCATTGAGGAAATCTGAATTACCCATCACTATTGATAAACCGCCATATTGAATTATTTGGAGATGTGTATGGCAGGGGATATGTGTGTTCTAGTTGAATTGTTTTAAATCCTCATTGCAGACTATGTTGTTTGTGTATGTATACATTACGTTGCTAACTAGGTAGCTCTATTTTAGCATATAGAAAAAAAGAAAAAGGTTTTACACCAGACACTCCTGCGGAGGATGTTTTTTTTTTTTTTTTTCTCTTTTTTAAAGTCTATACCACGATTGACCTAAGGTCATGATGGGGACGGAGGGTGTTGTGCCAACCAGACTAAAGAATGTAATTATGAGTTGAGTTGTAGGATACAGGTGCACAATAGAAAAAGTGCACTCGCATATATGACTCCCAGTAGACCCTCAACACCGGCTTAATGATCCTTATGTATTCATTTTGGACACCTATATATACAGCCAATTCAACCCCAGGCGTGCATACGTAAACCCAATTATATGGAAGAAAATAAAAAAGAGAAGAGATCAGCAAAGTAAATCATGACCATGTACAATTCCCAAAGAAAAAGCGGAGAAGGAGTCTTATATATATATACAAAGGGGAAGGCAACAAGAGCTCTCCCATCTATCAGTCAAATTCACATACACCATCTCACCTCATTCAAGTCATTATCCCCCCCCCCCTTTCCCGTCCGCTCATCAGGGCTCATCTCTTACACTGCTCACCCACGGCTTTATTCAGCCGCCTGCACAACCCCAACTTGCGCAGCCCTCAACACCCTCCCATTCAACAAAAACCCCGTCCTCATAACATGAAACACCGTCCCTGCCTCCTTCCCTTCGACCTTTGCCTGGAACGTCGCCTCATGCATATTCGGATCGAACTTCTCCCCCAACGGTACCACCTTCTCCAAGCCATGTCTCTTCAAGGTATTGAGCAAGATACCCTCCGTCATCTTCAACCCATTATACAGGTCCACCAGGTCCTTCTTCTCGGGCTCCGAGGACGTCCTAGATGCTTCGGGGACGGTGTTGAGAGCGAGATCCATGTTGTCTACAGTCTCGACTAAGTCCTTGGCGAATTTCTGGATGGCGAAATCTTTTGCGCTACGGACTTCTCGCTCTGTCCGGTCTTGTAGATTGCGGAAGTCGGCTACAGAGCGAAGAAATTTATCCTGCCGGGGCGGTTAGCTACCTGACGAATTCCTTGCACACAAATGCAATTGCGCCTCAAACGGGTAAAGGGTGTAATTATATGCCATAAATCAATCAACTAGAATATAAAATCAAGAGACCAGATACCTTCAAGTCTGCCGCCTCCTTGCTCTTCACCTCCAACTCCGCCTTCACCTTCGATACCTCCTCCAACAACTCCTTCACCGGTCTCGCCTCCTCCACCTCCCCCACCTTCAGAGGCTCCCCATTCCCATTCCCATTCCCATTCATATTCCCATTCCTATTCCCATTCCCATTCCAATTCCCTTTCCAATTCCCGTTCGTATTCCCATTCGTATTGCCATTCCTATTCCCATTCCCATTGACCTTTACCTCCGCAGCCTTATCCCCCTCCTCCTTCCCCGGCTCCGTAGAGTAACACCGGGCGACATATGTAGCTTGATACCGCCGTACACTCGGAAATGCTGTTTCTGTTGCGAATATGCAAGTAGACTTTAGTACTGCCCGACGGAACATTTTGGTATATATATACGTATAGGCTGGGTGGGAGGGCGGATGTTATTTCTGATATAAATCAGTCTCTATGAGAGGTTGTGCCAACCAGACTAATAAATCGGATTGAGAATAGTTTTAGTGAGGCCCTGTTATCAATGGAGCTTGGCAAAACCTGAAATCTTGGCAATGCTGGCTCAACTGAACCCGTAGTCTGGTTGGCACAAGCCAGACTACTGAATCCGTTTGCGCACCATCTCCTTGGTGTTCCACGAGAATTCAAAAACCCCAGCAGAGAGTAACGCCAAGAACAGCACGCATACCCATGAACCGTCGTATAATGCCTACAAAGGTACTTCTCTCGACAGACGCCGCAGTGGAGGAGGAGGTTCTGCCGGTTGCGGCGAAGAAGAGGGTGAAGGCTGGTAATGCGAAACCGTATATCCTGGAGGTGAAGGAAGAGGATGGGGAAGATGGCCAGGAGGAGCAGGAGGATAGGGTTAATGAGGATGAGGAGCCGCCGGTGAAGCAGTGGAAGCAGAAGGCACCTCGGGCGAAAGGTGGGTTACTCCGACTGATTGCAATTGATATCTTTATTCATTTGTTTGGTTTGGCTATGTTGGTGAAAATCATACGCTGCATGAAATGCATTTCCAATATGCATCGTTTAGGACTCTTTATGCAGGGGAGGGTATGATTTTTTTGGCCACCTAGCTGTACATCCATTGACTTTCCATTTGTGACCTCTTCTTCTACGTTTGTGCTTGTCTGCTATAACCTATAACCATCACCATAGCTGACCCCAAACCACTTCTAGTGTACCTCTGCAATTACACAGACCCCACCACCAGCCTCCCTTGCACCGCCGCCTTCTCCCGCCCCTGCCGCCTCAATGAACACACAAACACGCACACAAACACGCGCCCCTTCGTCTGCCCCCACTGCGGGAATGCTTTCTATCGCCAAACCCACCTTAAAACACACGTCAACCAAACACACAATCAGGTCCGAAGCCACACCTGTCCTCACCCCGACTGTGGGAAAACGTATGCTACAAAACAGCATTTGAATAGACATGTGGGGACCCATGGGAAGGGGCAGGGACATAGATGTTCGGGGCACCCGCCGTGTACAGAGGGGTTTAGGAAGAAGACGCAGTTGGAGAGGCATGTTAGGGTGGCGCACCTGGGTGTGGGAGGGTGGATTTGTAAGTATTTATTGGAGGTGGAGGAGGGGGAGAAGGGGGAGGGGAATAGGTGTGGGGAGAGTTTTGACACAAAGGGGAAGTTAAGTGGGCATATTGAGAGGGAACATGGCACAGGAAACAAGTATATCTGTGAGGAGTGTACAGTTGGGGAGGATGGGGAGGTGGTGAGCAGGTCCTCTGCTGCTGGAGCAGTAAAAGTGGGAGTGCCTGGGGTGGAGAGAGGGACCATTGTGGTTTGGCCGGAGGATGAGGTGCCGAGTGAGTATAAGAGGGTAAGGAGGTCGGCCAGGAATTCGAACAAGAGGCCGAAGTATACAATTGACATCGAGGGTGGTATTAATGAGGTCTTTGAGGATGTCGATGACTCGGATTGCGATCCGGACTTCGAGATGGACAAATACCATCACAAATCTCATTCGCAGGGCCAGCGTCAAGGCTCCCGAGACCCTGCAACTACTACCAACGCAACTCCTGCTCTCACCACAGCCACCACACCCCTCACCAGTACCAGCACCAGCACCAGTATCACAATCATGACCCAACCCCTCGGCTTCAAAAATTGGTCCTCCTACCAACACCACCTCCACGTTTACCATCCCCCCATCTGCCTCACCTGTGGGAAAATCTGCCTCTCCAACCGGGATCTCCGCGTCCACATTCACGAGAACCACGCTGTCACCCTCTCTGAACGCGCAAAGAAAAATACCTGTCCGTATGAGGAATGCAATGGCAAGGGATTCGCCCGGAGGTGGGGGCTGACGGTGCATATCAAGACGGTGCATGACGGGGAGAAGAATTACATTTGTCCGAAGGAGGGGTGTGGGCGGGGATTTGGACATAAGAGGAGTATGGAGGTGCATTTTAAGAGGCATTTTGGGACGGTAGAGGGGACCGAGCGAGGGCAGCCGAGAAGGGGAGCTGGGCAAGGTGGGAGAAGTGGGAGAAGTGGGAGGGGCGAAGTAGGGCAGGATGAAGATGACGGAGCCAGGGAGAGCGCGAGGCGCCGGGGGGGGATGAGCAAAGAGGAATCCACACTCCTAGGGAGGCTAACCGGTGTCGGATATGAGCGACGCAGAGACATTCCCTGTACGCTTGACGGATGCGAGTATAGATTCCGGAGAAGGTACGATTTATGCGTGCATTTGGAGGCTGCTCATGGGTTCTCGGAGGGGCAGGTTGCGGAAGTAATACAGGGGATGGAAGGGGGGTGGGAGGAAGAAGAGGAGGAGGCGGAGAGTGGGATGGATTGGATGAAGGAGTAGGAGGAGAGAGAGATTAGAAAAGGTTTCTAAGGGAGAGATGGGGGGGGAGTGGAGTTGTGGGGCTTGGAGTTGGAAGGATAGATATGGGCAATGCCAGTGGGAAGTAGTGGGGCTGGTTAGCTATCCATTTCTGCTTTCTCTTTTTTTTTTAAATTTCCCAGCGGGTTTCACATTCCAGATCAGGATGTGAATCTACGGGAACGTACTTGGTACCGTCGTAGCTTACGTGCTTTTCGTTTTTTTTTTTGAATTGTGAGATTATTTCCATAGCTAGGTATCGGTTATAAACTTGGTACTGGAAGGGATATCTGGAGTATAGGTGGATAAAAGAAAGTATGTCTTTGCCCGCTTAATTAATTTGCAAATTGATGCTTGGTTGCTTCATCAGGTGATGGTGGTAAGACTGTGAGAATGGGAGTTGAGAACGTAGCTCCATTTGCTGGATATGGCAGTGCATAGTTCTATTTGATTTCACCACAAACCAAAAAAAAAAAAAAAAAACAGTCTAGCCAACTTCCTAGAGTCATTGATATATATGCCGCTCACATTTTCCCAGTGTTCAAAGTTCAGTGAGAACTTGGAATGCAAAAGAAAGGGAAACGTGGGCATCTAGAGTCCACCACTATACGGCATAGATAAATTGACGAGCACCAGCTTCTGGATGCCGACCCTGAATGTTTTTCAAAGCCCAGTGCACTTCGACAACAGCCCCGTTATACATACTGTATATGTACACAGGCAAGAAAACGGTGCTGCCCACCTAACTAGAGCTTCTTTGTTGTCCTTCGCCGACGTCGACCACACCCCAATCGTTGTAGCGGGGATAGCGGGGGATAGCGGGGAGGCGGGATGTTCCCTACATATGTACAGTATGTCTGACTTGGGGTGTTGTGGTGGGAACTAGATGTGGAAGTACGCAGTATCTCCCAGCGATGACCACTGATATAACTGCTTATTCGTTACCGCCTAATTACCGCAACCAAAGAAAAAGAGCCTCTTAAGGAGGGGCTAGTGCAAGCCAGACTAGAAAAAGAGTATAACTAGACTTATCAGATCCTAGAATTCACCACTGCATCTGGGATGCCAAGCTTGGGGGGGGGGTGGTTGTCGTTGGAATGACAGGGTTATGAACAGCAACGGATGGGAAAGATGAATGGCCAATGAAGGACCACTTCACATGTGTGAATATGTCTGAATGTATATGCGAAGGTATGATGAATGTTAGTCTGTGGAAGGGTAGAGCAACCAGACTAAATGAATGTATCGAATGTACGAGAGTATGTGAACGTACAGTATATGTGTACGAGTCTTCTATCTCTCTTGTGTGTATGGTACCTGTTAAAATTACTAAGCTTCGTAATTTCGAACTAATTCATCGAAGCTAGTACAAACTGATAATCAAAGTATACCTACGAGGGTGTTATGCCAACCAGACTATATCCTCACTCTCATCTCCTTCATAGTTTCCCCAGGTATGTATTTTGTCCGCTCTCTCTCACTCAGTATATGACTCCCAGTGGGAACTTTAGTCTCATGCCGTGAATGCAGTTTGATTTGTGAGCTCGTGAAACGTTTTTCTAGGAAATAATTGAAATTGGGCGCCAGACCCCCGTGGAGGGTTTGGGTACCGTACGTGACTAAAAGATGTAGTCTTATCTACTAGGTAAGAGAGCGGTGTGGCTATACAAGGTTCTATTGAACAGCGAGTGCAGTTTGGATGCCAACGATTACTAGTATTCCCACATCATAATGCACTTGTGCCAACCAGACTA
This sequence comes from Terfezia claveryi, assembly GCA_015179025.1. Taxonomy (NCBI): domain Eukaryota; kingdom Fungi; phylum Ascomycota; class Pezizomycetes; order Pezizales; family Pezizaceae; genus Terfezia; species Terfezia claveryi. The sequence continues at coordinate 58,697 of WHUX01000035.1, read as the reverse complement.
CGGTACTCGAGAGAAGTTAGAAAAAAGGCCGATATCCAAGAACGGAAGATTGGGGTTGTTGAGAGTTCTTGGCATGAGGATTAAGTTTATGGTTTTTGCCCTGTGCAGATCATCATCTTATTTTTTAGAAAAACAGCAGCATAGATAGAAAGGTCTCTTCTACAAGTATAAACTATATGGTGGTTCTTTACTCCTTCAGTACCCACCAAGGCCACGCAAGAAATGGTAGAGCAAAGCATGCTCTCGTAATATAACATTCTCTCGCGTGTATAAACCCAATTAATAGCAGTGTTATATCACCCAATAATTACAAGTAAACCCCGAACTCCACGTGCAAGTCCACCAAAGAAACAAAGCAACCAACAATCGAAACCAACTAGAGCAGCTAAACCCAATTGCAATTCAGCGTAAAAGTCATTCCCTCTACAACCATAGCGATTGACATTCGGCTCTCCATCGGGCCGGAGAATTCGTTAGTAGCGTCGATCCGAAAAAGGAAGTCCAGCTAGCCCATGCATCGTGTATCCATCGGTCTAACGAATTATACACCGCCGCCTGTAACCGTATTCACACCCCTTGTTAGCATGATTTCCGTATGGAATCGCCGCAAGCACATCGCACATGTCATGCACAGGTAGTGTACCCCACATCCTCCCCCACAATATGTTAGACCCAGATCGGCCGGAGGAGCTCTCCATGTTCCACAACAACAGAACCTCAACAATTTTCAAATGCAACACAATTACAACCACGACATCATGCGCAACAAATATCGAAAGAAGAGAAGGATTGGAGATGCCTTACCCGACCTCTCGCATCCTCCCAGAGCAAAGCTAGGAATTTGATAAGTACCCTGTGCTCCAGTGCCAGTTGTTGTGGTAGGAGCTCGGACGCGAGTGGGCTTATTCATTGTGTAGAGCACACCGGCGGTGGAGAGGAGAAAGACGGCGGCAGCATTACGCTGACTATGAGCGGTTCAAAGTTAGTTCATTAGCCTGATGATATAAAAAGGCGCGACGGTATTCGGGAACATACGTAAAAACTCGACTGATAGGCATGCTTGTTACCGATTATCGAGTCGGAGATCCCAATGTGTGGTTGAAATTGAGCTTGAAGGAAGATTTCTAGCCCTTCAAATACCCACTGCCCAGGAGATCCGTATTTGTTGGCTACACAATAAGTAGAGCTTTCCGCAGCAGCACCTGTTGCGCAAATGATCAGCCCAATGAATCTGAAGCCACCAGAACCGCAGAATCGGACCATTTAGAGTTCAAGGCCAAACGAAAGATGCGGCCAGATGATAGGGATAATGTAGTTCATGATATGGAGGTGATATTGGACGACAGTATATTACAACGAATTTTCATGCAGGAAAGAGTTGATATCGTACCTTACTGACGCACTCACCCAGTGCAGGAAAAAGGCTCACTCAAAATTATACCGTGTGTCAGAGCTCTGCGTACCGGAAGTCCGGAAGATGCATGGACAGGCACGTAAATTAAACGGAGTTATATATCAGAAATTATTTTGTCAATCGTAAGGAGTGGATAATGAGGAAAAGGCAGAGAAGATTAAAGGATTGAAGGTGATGGGAGTGGGCTGGGGAGGCCGGACTTGATAGCGCATTCAACACACGACCCCTCCAACGTCTGCGCCGGTTACAGCAGTAACCTGCGCCTTTAATCAAGTTCACTACGAATCACGGTTGATGTGCATGACCTAAAGTTATGTCGTCCGAACCCATGCAAACACAATGAACTCCAGGTATTTTGATTGCTGCCTTGGATACACCATATAACCCGAACCTGGAGCCGGTATGCAGAGCCGTAATCTTAGTAGTCCGGGTACCGAATAGTTGCAGCAAGATTAGAGAAGTTGGTTCTAAGATTCTCAAGGAGTGTATCTCTCTTATTGGGCGATACCATCCCTAAGATTTCTAACTTATCAGACACTACGGGTGTAAATGGTCAAACTGACATAGCTTCTGTAAGCCCAATTTGCAACTTGAAATCTGCGGTGTAAAGTACACCGAGTATACCAAATCATGCCTGTCCGCAAGAAAAAAAAAGACCCTTGAAAGGTGTCGCATACGGATAAACTCGGAACGGTGTTGGGGCACACGAACTGATACACATACACTCAACTGTTGACGTTCAGAGGTCAATTGAAACGGAAAAAACATAATGGTTTGATGGTATTGGGTTTCTCTTTTTTTTTTTTTTTTTAAAAGTCTATACGTCTGCGTTGAGACGACTCCGTTCCCTCATCTCTAATACACCTATGGAACAACGAGCTGCATAAACGTCCTGTCTCCCGAGCCAAAGAAAACCAAAGAAAACCGTACAGAAATAATCCCTTCTTCCCCCGCCATTCCCCTTCCCCGACATTAAAAACTCCACCATTCCCTACCAAAGCTCAGACCAGATCCAGGTTAGAAAAGAACGCCTCAACCGGGTCCACTGTATATTCTTCCCCCCATCTTTCACTTCGCCCCACTTCTCCCGCATATCCTCTCCTCCCAGCTACTCCACCTCCTTCCTATCTCTTCTCCATGTGAACATACCAGGGCTACGCGCCTGCCAGTCTCTCCACACCTCCGACAACTAGGGTCGACCGTATCGTTCAATTTCGCTCGCTAGGATTGGAGGTTCCCCTTCCCGGTTCTGTAGTGAATATAGTTACCCTCGCTTTTCTCTCCCATCTAACCACGCTTCCGCACCCCGCTCCTGCCACCTTCCTCTCCTTTTCTCGCCCCTTTTCCAACTCCTGCTTCAAACCCCCTTCCGTGATCGGGGGAATTCCGTTCCACCTCTTCCGCCCCCTCCTTAGCCAGAGCATCTGCTCGCTCATTTCCTGGGATGCCCAATCTTCACTCAGCCGAGCCTAACCGCCTCCGCCCCTAGTCGATCCTGCCTCTCCCTCAGGACTATGATCCCCAAGTCCCTAGTTCTCGCCTTGCCTCTCTTCTCCGCTTTTCTGATAACTGCAATCGCCGCCTGTGAGTCCATAAGTATTAGGACCTTCCACTCCGGCAAAGCATCTTCTAACGCTCTCCTTATCCCTGTTACCTCCCCATCCCAGACCGTTGTCATTCTTCCACTGCCTATCCTCCCCTTCACCCTTCCCCCGTCCGAGCACAGCCTCCCCCAAATCGCCCCTCTTCACTCATACTCCCGCCCGTATACATCACCACCGAATTCACTTTCACTTCCTCAATCTTCCTTATCCAGCGGTCTCGGTTTGCGACTTTGGACAAACCTAATTTCACCAATAGGATAAGCGTCTCCTCCAAAAGCTCAGCTTCTCATTCCCTTACTCTTTCAGGCACCCCGCCTTACTTCTGATTGCCCTCAGTACCGATGTGAATCCGTCATTCAACAAGTAAGGTTCTCCAAAGTCATCCCATGCTCTCCCTTCTTCTCGATTTCACCCCTTCTCATCCTTCATTCAGTAGGTCTCCCAACGTGCTGGCATCCCTCATTATTTCCCCATTAGCCTAGCTTGCGCTGCGTCTAGAACCACTCTGGGTGATTCCACTCCCGCTATTGGGCTTACCAGCTCTCTTTTCGACCCATGTATTGGGGTTTACACACTTCGTGAGAGCCTGGTACTGCAGCTTTTCGAGCTCTTCTTCCCGGTCCCGCTGTTCTCTCCACCCGAGCTCCGCACCCCATAAGGCTACTGCTCAAGGTTTGATTGGCTAGAATTTCCTATCTGGAAGAGAACTATCGCAGATAAATGACCAAAGGTCAAATATATATTTTAATTTCCATTCCTTCCCCCAATTAACGATCCAACAAGTTTCCGAAACAACTCAATCTTGCTATCTCGGGTACTAAATGCATTTAGTAGTCAAGACCCTGAACATCGCTCCGAGAACAATTAGAAACGCCTAATACAAAACCTTTCTAGTCTCTGAATATGTTATTTCAACTTATTCATTTCCCGTTTCTTAGCAAGGGCAGCCATTGCCTTCCCTTTATAGCGAACAGAGCCTAGAATACTGCTCTTTGGTGCTGGTAGCGGCAGAAAATCGTCGAAGACAGAGAGATCCACAGAAGCATATGGGGTATATTTCGTGAGGCCGGGTAATGGTTTTGCCAAAGGAGCCATGGATGAGCGGTGTGACTTTGGCTGCAATGTAGATCGGACTGGGTCTTCTCTTTTCAACATGGAGAATGTTGCTGAACCTACTGCTGGGTAATGATGAGTATGTTGAGGTGCCGACGCTTTGGGTACAAATTTTATTATGGGAAGGTCAAGATCGTCATCCTTATCACTGGTACCGCTGAGCTCCACTTCAGCCTCTTTCCCTTTGTCAACCCTTTGCTTGAGCTTTGAGTGCCCTGGTGCCACAGGGGTAGCTGAGCTTTCACGGATCCTTCCACTGCCATATAGACATTTCGATACATTACCCTCATCAATATCACTGCCACCATTCACGCACTGGGTTGCCTGCCTTCGACTCACTAGCTTACTTTTACTCCTGTGGAACCCAGCTGCTGCCCTTGTAGTCGCCTTCACTTTCCACTTTGTACTCAGATCTCTTTTTCGCTGCCCGGAGCTCAACATCAGTGCACCAAGACTAGTCCCTTCCCATTGACTCATTCTTTCTTTCTCCTCCTCGTCGCTATTTAATTCATCACCATCCTTCATCCGAGGTATGTTCTTAAGTAAGTACTCCTGCTCCTTCGCACGGGCAATATGCTCAAGCTTTGTGAGATGTTCCTTGGGCATCGTTCCTGGTCCATTCACTGGTCGCTGGATCTCGGAAATACTACTGGCGTTCTTGGAGGCTGCGAGAGATTGTAGGCGTTGGTACTCAGCTCGGTGAAGGGAGCGAGTAAATTGGTGGGCAATATCGTGGAGCTCATCTTCGACCATGATGTAACAGTCGTCGGAATGAACCATGTACCTGCATGTAGTTTGCATCAGTAAGTCCATGTAGGTTGATCATAAGGAGTGAGACTTACTCAACGCTTGATGGGGCACATGTGTCCATTCCTGGAGCGACAGATAAGTTACTGGGATACAATCACTCATGTTACAGGGAGTTTACTCACGCTTCAAGCTGTGTTCACGAGCGGTGCTCGGGACATGCCCCTTAGCCTCGAGTCTTCGACGTTTCTGCGGCGCCGGGGCAGAAGTTAAAGCTGTATTGGCTGTGGATGTTGAGGTATATTTGAGCCATGGCAGAGTACGTGGCATTGTCCGTTCGTTATTTCGGAATGCTGTGGAATGTAGCGCGCGACTGTAGTGAATGTTGTGAGTGTTGTACGGAGCTTGATAGATCCAACCAAGATGAAACTATTTTGTTCTCTTGTATCCGTAGGCGCCAGGAAGGTGCACGTGACTGGACATATTCCTTGGTCGCGGCTAGGCCACACTGAGACTAGCCATCTGCCTCTCCACCAAAAAAAAAAAAAATAGCGAAAAAGTTCTGATCGAAGACAGACGCTCGAGGGGATATCCATCGCCATCCACTCAACTGCATCTTGCACCGCGGCATTATATACGTTACATTATCACGAACCTACGTCTAGCTCTGAGGGAATGAATTGAAGCTGTGACGTTTGTGGGCATCACATACGCAGCTCTGCTTCTGTTGGCGCAGTCTAAAATTCGTCCCTTGTCTGTCAGCCATACAGGCAAGTTACAGTTTCTTTTGGAGGGCTCTACATATACCTCTCTATCTGCTGATTGCATTTAAACCCTAGTTTGCCCTTTCGAGAAATTTGCATTCTCCGACCAAACCCAAGTATACGGAGAACATCTTTCACCCTAGCTTTGTAACAAGACTACCTAACCTTGTGTGCTCAGGAGCTGTCAAATCTATACCGGCTGTTGATCAATCATCCACTCGATCATGCTCACGAGAGCTGCGACCAAGCGCATTCCCCGAGACATTCCCCGAGGCCAGATTCGACCATCATCAGCTCCTTATACCGAACATCTACCTTTCTTGCCATGGCGATATGTCTCCACGCGAGGTAACTCACAGTCCCGCTGCAGCTCGGCATCCAGTTCTGTTTCGCTACTGCCCTCGCGGAGAACGTTGGACAAAGTCAGCGAGGCCTCGAGTAGGAACTTTGGAACAAATGCGGCTGTGATGCCCGAACCCGCATATGATGAAGGAATTTCGTACTACGGAACTGAACCTATTTCACCTCCAAGGAGCCACAATGGGATCAAGCTGAATCCTGATTTTGTTATTCTTGATACCCCCGACCGACCAGTCGTTCCTGAAGCGCATAATGGAGTCACAACCCTAGTCAACCCAAACGATATACTCTCACACTACTTCGTCTGTATCCAGGCAGGACAATTGGCTCGGGCACAGCTTGTTTTGCAGCAGCTTCATAATACGCTGGATCGGGATGCTCGGGAACTCACTAAGTGCCATAACGCCTTCTTAAATGGACTTTTTGAAAAGGCCCAAGAGAATAAGGAACATGTACGTGCTTTCTTCATGTGGTATGAGGAAAGAATGAAAGGGAAATACCAGGTAGCACCAGATGCAGAGACAGTTGCATTGCTCCTGAAAGCGAGTCTCTTGGTGCCCAGCGAGAGCATTGGTCAAGTATATCTAAAGAATTACGTCAATCTTGCCACGAGGTCGAATATTCCTATCAATGAGGTTTTTTCCAGACCTATATTTACTCCAGAGGAAGTGAAGTACATTACAAAGGTCCGATCTCAATTCCCGTATGTTATTCTGGTTTCCAAGCTAAAAGTCTGATGAATAGTCTACTGGGGTCAAAATGGACCAACTGAGTGAGGAGCAGCGCGCTATTTTAACCAGCAATATCAATGTCACAAGACCAGTGGTGCTCGATGTGCCGGAGCTCATACCGACAGTTGTTAAGGGTCATGGATTGGCCGCAATCAAGCAATCTCTTCGGTCGCTCATTGATCCGGACTACATTCCAGGCCTTACCTCAGAATCCGTGAAACCGATAGACAGACAAAAACTGCTTGAAGAGGATGCTGTACAAAGTTCACTTGAGCGATGGAAGAAGGATTGGGAACAAAGGCAGGCAGCCGGTATCCTATCCACAGACAAGAATCTCAATGCAATGCTGTATGAATGGCATACTGCTTTTGTTCCACTCATTATGCAGGAGCTGGGACGAGTTGCAGCGGCAGAAAGTTTTCCTGACAGACTCGGTAATGGCGATCGCTGTTTATACGGCCCCTTCATGAGGTTGCTGTCACCGGAGAAGTTGTCCGTCATCACAATGCTGGAGATGATCAGAATTTGCAACGATGGCTCAGTCATAGCCGATGGTGTCAAGTCGTCGAAAGCTGTTATGAGCGTTGGACATATCATTGAAAATGAAGTACTGGCAGCAGAAATTGTCAAACAGGCGAAGAAGTCTGATATATTGAACGAGGCGTTGGGTAGTCCACACAGCTTCAGCATGTTCGTTCGGAGAGAGCGCCACCGATCGGAGAGGGGCCTAAAACCCTCATACTATGATATCCGTCCAGAGTGGCCGACAGTGGTCAAGGCGAAGCTAGGTGCCGTGCTAATTTCTATGCTGATACACTGCGCCAAAGTCAGGGTTACACCAAGGAGATCAACTGATCAAACAGGCAGCTTGGAAGGAACCCAGCAAAATGTCAAAGAGTCTATACAACCTGCTTTATTACACAATTACCAGTATGTTCGAGGCCGAAAGCTTGGTGTAATCAAACTCCATTCCGAAATTACCAAGAAGCTCAGCACTGAGCCTTTACGAATGAGCGTCCTCTCTCGACATTTGCCAATGGTAGTTCACCCACGCCCATGGACTGGACCACTGGATGGCGGTTACTACTATTCTCCAGTAAAGGCGGTACGAACTAAGGATTCCCGTGAGCAGGATCTTTACGTCAAGGCTGCGGCAGCGCGAGGCGATTTAGAGCAGCTTTTCCTTGGATTGGATGTTCTGGGAAGCACTTCCTGGGCTATTAACGAGAAAATCTTTAACGTCGTTCTCGAAGTGTGGAATTCTGGTGAAGCAGTTGCTGATATTCCACCTCGTGAGCTGGAAATTGTATACCCTCCTGAGCCAGACCCTTCTAAAGGCCCTCTCGCTCGTGTCAACTGGGCCAAGGAGATGAAGTTAAAAGTTGCAGAAAGGAGGAATCATCACTCCAGCCGTTGTGATATCAACTTCAAGCTTGAAATCGCTCGTGCCTTTATAAAGGAAAAGATGTATTTTCCTCATAACGTCGATTTCAGGGGCCGATCTTATCCTATCCCACCACATCTTAACCATATTGGTAACGATCTTTGTCGAGGTTTACTCATGTTTCACGAGGAGAGAAAATTGGGTGAGAATGGTTTGCGTTGGTTGAAAATCCATTTATCCAACGTATATGGTTTCGATAAAGCTAGTTTCGAAGAGCGAGCAAAGTTTACAGAGTGCCATATGGATGACATCAGGGATTCGGTCAAAGACCCGTTGAGGGGTAAGAGGTGGTGGCTCGGTGCTGAAGATCCATGGCAATGTTTAGCAGCTTGCTATGCCGTTAAAGAAGCAATGGATCTCTCAGATCCCACGGAGTATATGTGCCGACTTCCCGTTGCACAGGATGGAACTTGTAACGGACTTCAGCACTATGCTGCCTTGGGGGGAGATGGGGTGGGTGCTCGGCAAGTCAACTTAGAACCCAGCGACAGACCACAGGATGTTTACTCGGGTGTTGCAGAATTGGTGAAGGCTAAGCTGGAGGCTGATGTGGTAGATGGTAGTGAAATGGCTAAAACACTTTTGCCCTTGATTACTAGGAAGGTTGTTAAACAAACAGTCATGACCAATGTCTATGGCGTGACATTTATAGGTGCTAAGGCACAGATTCTTAATCAGCTGAAGTTATTGAAGGAATTGGAGGGGCGTGAAGATATTAACAAGCATGCTGTGTATCTTACCAGAAAGGTGTTCGAGTGCGTTCGAAGTATGTTTACAGGAGCCCATTTCATTCAAGATTGGCTTGGGAAGAGTGCCTGGCGCATCTCCCGCTCGATGTCACCAGCGCAGATGGCGAAATATGCTAAACAGAAGGCAGCTCCTGTGTTGGAGCCGGTGAGCCCTGAACTGAGGCCGCAGAAGGCTATCCCCTGGCGGCTTCCACAAATGAACAGAAAGTGTTCTATATGACTTCAGTTGTTTGGACCACTCCTTTGGGGCTCCCGGTTGTACAACCGTACCGTAGGAAGGCCAGCCAACTCATTCCAACATTCCTACAAAACGTTTTCATCACAGATCCAAACATTATTGATGAAGTCAACTCAAGGAAACAGATGACCGCCTTCCCTCCGAACTATATTCACTCGCTTGATGCTACTCATATGTTGTTATCCGCTATTGAGTGCAATAAGGCGGGTTTAACTTTCGCTGCTGTACACGATTCCTTCTGGACACACCCTAGTGATGTCGACACCCTCAATCGGGTCCTCCGTGATGCATTTATTACCCTCCATTCTTCAGACCTGATTACTAAGCTCTACGAAGAATTTGCGTCCCGATATGCTGGATTCAAGTACCTTGCGTCTTTCCCTGAAAATTCTAAGGTCGGCGCCCAAATCAAAATTTTCCGTCTAAAACAGTCGATCGGCAAAAGGAGGCGTGTGAAAGCCAGTGAGGAGCTTATGACCGAGATGGAGCGAGATAGACTACTCAGGTCCACTGACCCAATTGAGCAAGAGAAAGGAAGGGATATGGTGACTGCTGCATCTATTGCTGAAAGTGCTCTCCCCGAGGATATGGAAGCCGGCTCGGCTGGTGAGGATGAGGAGAGAATGTTAGCCGACATCACAGGAACAACAGAAAATATTGATGAATTCGTTAGTGACGAGATGACTGAATCACAAAGCGCGCCAAATGCCCAGCCGCAGGTTGTCATGTTGGGTTCAGAGGATGAGGTTCCTGATGCGATGAGCGGTGTGGAGTTGGCAGAGGATGGGATGTTGAATGTTTTGGATGAGGATGAGGCGATGGAGGCTTCTGACGTTGCTGACCCCTTCGATGAGAACGAAAAGAAGAAGGCGAAGAGGGCGAAGAAGGCAAATGGCGAGAATGAGACAAAGGGGAAGGGTGGAAAAAGGAGACCAAAGTCTGTTATCATTTTGGAGTCAGAGGATGAGGTTTCTGATGCGGTGAGCGATGTGGCGTTGGAAGAGGATGAGATGTTGAAAGAGTTGGATGAGTATGAGGCGATGGAGGCTGCTGAAGTTGTTGACTCCTTTGATGAGAACGGAAAGAAGAAGGCGAAGAGAGCGAAGAAGGCGAATAGCGAGAATGGGGAAAAGGGGAAGGGTGGAAAAGGGAGACCAAAGTCTGTTGTCATTTTGGGGTCGGAGGATGAGGTTCCTGATGTGGTGAGCGATTTGGCGTTGGAAGAGGATGAGATGTTGAAAGCGTTGGATGAGGATGAGGCGATGGAGGCTGCTGACGTTGCTGACTCCTTCGATGAGAACGGAAAGAAGAAGGCGAAGAGGGCGAAGAAGGCGAATGGCGAGAATGGGAAAAAGGGGAAGGTTGTAAAAAGGAGACCACAGTTCAAGACCTTGAGACCTACTATGAAGGTTAATGTCTGGATGCAACTTCAATTCCCGCCAGTCCCGGCGAAGGGAGACTTTGATGTAGCAAGGTTGGAGAAAAGTAAGTACTTCTTTTCATAGGGGACTACATCACATCTCGCACGCACTGCCAGCGTGTGGACCGTCATGCAGCATAATGGTGTTTTAACCTTCTCTTTAAATCTCCTCTACTTATCATCATTGGATATTTTACTTTCGTCTGGGTGGTGGACCTTTTTATTTCCTTTCATTTTTACTTTCTGTATCATTGCTAGGGATAAAACAAAAACTCGTAAGATCTTCCTTTTGCTATGAACGGAGTGTTGGGTCTTGCTTTACGTTACTTCAATTTTTTTCATTGCTCGTTTCATTTAGTTCTGTTGTACATATACTGGCACATTGTGGCTATATTGGTATTGGTGTAGGATGGAAGAAGGGGATTGGGTTCGTATCGGGGATGTAAGCTTATGCTGGAAAAAGTCTTATGTTTTTCCTTGCCATTGCGATTATTACTGCATAGTCAGTTAATTCCGAGGTGTTCCATGTTCGCGTGCATACTTGTATATTCCATTCTTCATAGATTAAAATCCAGAGGTCCAATTTCTTTTTAAGAATCTCATCATCTTCTTTCTCATCACCTTCTGGGAGATATCCATGAAACCTAAACTGCTACGCGTATCTACCTATTATCCACACTTTTCTCTGAGCTCGGTGGAATTAGTTGGAATATCATATTGACTAAATAGGTTTTTATTTACCTACTTTAGCTCTCGTTAGTCATGCTAACCATGTGCATATTTACTTATAAGCGGAACCTTATCTTTTGGGAATACATACAAACGAGCTACCGGTATTGACCTTTTAGGTAACAAAACCACTAGACTAAATATGGTGTGATTCGGATCCAACATGAAGAAACAAGACAGTTTGGGAATAAAGATAAACAGTTGTCTTAGAAATGTTACTACATCTATACACCAAGCTCTGCTATAAGAATGAATGTGACCAACTCCCCCACATATAGGCCATATACTTCCCACCATAAGGTAGATAAACAATATCGCCTCAACAAACCCACACTAGTCTCATTTCACAATCAACCTCACTCCACATTTACGCAGCTTCCACCCCCTCCTCTGGCATGGTAGTAGCTGGAGGCTGTTCACCCTGCACATGCTCCACAACCACCATCTCCCCCCCAACCTCGGGCTGCGGCGGTGGGGGCTGCCTCGCCTCTTCCACTTCCGGCGGCGGCGGCAACGGGGGAAACAACTCTCCCACCAACCCCGGCATAAATCTCTCCAACCTCTGCCCTGTCTGCTCCCACAACTCCCTACTCCTCCTCTGAGCTTCATCCTCACCCCCATCTCCAACTGGCTGCACAAGCAACCCAGCCCCATTCATCACCAAAAGTACGTTCTTCAAACTCTCCCTCACGGCTTCTTCAACTCCAGTTCCACCCATCTGCCCGCTGTTCACCAGTCTATCCATTACATCTAGTATACCGCCCCACAGGCCCCCAACCCCTTCCCACTCCGCCAATACAACCATGTAATGTAAAAACACCTTACACAGGAGCATAGCAGCCTGGACCCTTGTCTCCCCCATTCCTCGAGGATCAGACTGATAAACCTCCGGCTTCAGTAATCTTGAAATAAGTGGGAACAAAACGTCACCAAAAATCGCAGTCCACTCATGATGACCCCCCTGCACGGGGCCCTCAGAGGTAGTAAGTTCAGGAGACAGTAGCGCCCTTTGCAGTGCTGCAAACGCGGCCGCCCTAACTTCCCTGCAGGGGTTGGCGCATTGCGTCCCCAAACTCTGGAAAATCGGGCTCCAATACGTTGTCCAAGCCTCCTTCTTCTCGAGGTGGCTCTGGGCAATTAATGTTGGGACTCTTGTAGTAAGTCCATAAACCATCCCGACCGCCTTTACCCCCCTCTCTACAACCGCTGCGTCAGGTCGATCTCTCAGCTGAACTGGTTTTGCTTTTCCTGCTCCTCCAGCACTGGCAGCACCAGCCTTCTTACGATCCACAAGGAGGAGTTTGTCCTGCTTCTGCTCAAAAATCGACCCTACACTTGCTGCTAGGGCGAAGTCAGTTAGTAGCGTTACTACAGCAACATAGTTATCACTGCTAACGTTACTTCCTTCCTTGGTAAGATATTCCGCTGCTTCAAATACCCCTTGCGCGGCATCATTCACCATCAACAACCCCCTGAGCAGAACCCAAAAGTCAGGAGAAATGACCATCTGTGACTTTAAACTCGTAGGTCCCCTGAGACATTTCTTGATCCCTGCGAGAATTGGATGCGATGACTTCTCCAATGTGCCTCGATCAAGGGTAGCAATATGGTGCAAGATCACTGGTGTGCGGATAAAGGTGTGTTCATGGCCTTGCTCAAGCAGTGATAGCAAGTAGTATATTGCCCGAGAGATAATAATATGGTGCGCATATTGTGCCCGAACCACACTCTGTAGGGCAACGGCAACCTGCTTCCCAAACGCCCCAATAGTGTCCTGATCCCTCAATACTAAACAGGTAGCGAGCTCCAGTACATAAACAACTGCAGGATCGTATTTGGGATTTTTATCGATGAATGTAGTATTAAGTGTTGATGGGATAGTAGCGGGATCCGGCTTATGGATAATTAGTGGGGTACCTTCCTCAGGCAAGAGGGCAAGTAGAGCTTCAATAAGGTGAGTCAAAGGTTCGATGTCAAGATTCCTATAAAAATAAAATCAGTAGGTTGCTTTAATGAATGCGAGTTGAAGTGAAATTACATGATATTCGCGAATATATCTCCAAAATAGCACGAATTGACGCAATCAACAGTACATAACGTACTCTCTAGCTCTTCTTCTGAGGGCTCGGGAGGCTCGTCACTGGCATAGCTTGACAAATAGGACGATAAGGCAGAAAAGAGCCCTGACTCTCGAGTAGCTTGATTGCGAACTATGACGCTGGATGGACTCTGAAGGGGTATAGGCTCAATTTCCAGCCCCATCTGCGGCCCGGAGAAATACGGCGGTATAAGCGAGTTAATGAAGAAATTCAAGCAACAGCGCATAATCTACCCCACGCCCACCACCGTTAGCATTCCACCGGTCCTACAAATTTCGCGTTCAGGGTAACTCACCGACGTCCACCCATTCCTCAATCCTTCTTCATTCCCACTAATAACCCGAAACAGTACTACCGTTGCCAGCTGTGCCTTAAAGTCCCTCCCAAACTTCACTGCCAATTCGCTAACCATGACACTACTCTCATGAACCTTCACCTCCGTATTCAAAGCAGTGCTAGGGGGTGACTCCGTCGCTAGTGTACTAATAACCCCAAGGCACTGCACAATTCGATCCATGCACTCGCTTAGCTGGTACTTCGCCGCAATCTGCGCACATTGATCGAACCCTGTGATGATTCTCGAGAACACAGCATCGTCGGTAGCAGACATGAAGACATATGAGAGAGTGGCGATGATAGGTCGCCACGTTTTCGCGAACATGTCAGAATCGTAGATGTTAGTATCAACGATGACAAGATCGTCTACAGTCTCGGCTTTAATCAGGAGCTCTTTCCAGGCATAGTTGAAGGCGTCTTGGTTATCATGTTCATCCGGAAGGACGATTTCCTTGGTCTTGATCGTGGTATAAATTGCACGTAGATACTCCATATTAAAGTCCTTGCCTCCGTTAACTCCACGCAGATTGCGTGTGAAGTCCTCTAGCTTCATACGGTTCGACTCCTACAGTTGTATCCCGTTAACATGAATTACCCTGAACTACCTCCTTAAGGTGAAAAAAGATTACCTTCACTTTAGGACTATGCTGGTCAGTATTGAGCATGATGATAGCATATGACAGCACAAACACTGCATCGGCATCATGAACCTCGTCGGGCTTGTCCCTCGAGCAATACTTATTTGCAAACACCGTCACAATACGTTCGATCAGTGCAGACTCTCCTGGAAGCCTAAAGCTCTCTAGTAAAGCCCTGAGCGCCTCGTCAACCCTCTTCCCCTGGAAATCAAACTGGTCAATGAACTCCACCAAGATCTTCTCATTCTGCTTCTTTGAAATATAATCTCCAAGGACAGCTTTGTTCAATCGTGTAGTTCCCCTCAGAAACCTAGCTATCGACCGAGGATCGTCAACATTCTCAATGATGCCTTGTTGAGCAAGGAATGCTATTCCTTTCTTAGGATCCTCATTGAATCTAGAAGTGCCTTGAATGATAGTTTGTTTTAAACCTCGTTGCTTTTGTAGCTCTGCAGGGTCAGGAAGTCCCTCCGTCTTTCGCGGTTGATGCAAACGATCTGCCACAAAACTGACATAGTGCAGCAAAGCATCAAGACATAATGGTGGGACATTGGTTGTACTCCAGGTAGCAGAGTCCGGGAATGCATTTCGTGACAAGAAGCCAACAATATCCTCACACAAATCATTCCGATCTACATCACAGTCATAATTGACGTAAAGCTCTGTCATGAAGGTCGGGATCCTGACCAGCGCTGCAATATTCTCAACCATAGCTTCCCGAGCATCTGGCCTTCTACTTCCTCCTTCGAGACCCAACTTCTGCCGCTCCTTC
The DNA here is from genome assembly GCA_015179025.1 of Terfezia claveryi. Classification (NCBI taxonomy): domain Eukaryota; kingdom Fungi; phylum Ascomycota; class Pezizomycetes; order Pezizales; family Pezizaceae; genus Terfezia; species Terfezia claveryi. Next base: position 43,539 of record WHUX01000035.1, on the reverse strand, counting down.
ACTCCAACAGGTGTTGACCTACCGCTGATATCAGTAGATCGGGACGGTTTGATCAATGTAGGGGCAGTCGGAACCCCTTCGTATAGTATAGGGTCGATCCCTGGCTCCCTTGGAATTTCAATGCGAGGATGCAGACAAGCCACGAGATAGGAAAGGTATAGCTCCTGTTGTAACCTCAGCATGCCTCGAGTCGTAGCAAGCACAGTCCCTGCTACCCTCAGTGACTCTTGCAATATAGTCATGGTATCTGACCTAACAAGCTGAAATAAGTGCCGGCAGAGATCATCCTTTGCTAGCCCAGCCAAGCTAGGGTGTTTTGCAATCGACGGTCCAGCGACTTCAAATGCCACATCTATTATTCGTAAGGCCATTATCCGCATAGTGTCTGTATGCGTTTTGTTATGAGGATCCAGAATCTCCACCAATACACGCAACAGCTCCCTCATTGACGGTAATGAGTAGGGTCTTATCTCCACTTCCTCTTCAGCGTCACTCTCGGGTGCTTGCTCACTTCCACCCCCACTAACCAATCCTACTTTCTCAGTCTCCTCAGTCGAACCCACTTGCTGCTCCTCTTCCACACCCTCTGGAGTCGAAATATCCCCCTGGCCCTTGTCAGGGACAAGGCTATCCCCATTAATGGCCGGCTCCATCTTTACGGTATCCATATCGGCTTTGGAATCCCTCTCCAGTTGTTCAAAGGTCCCCGCCTCATCTTCTAACTGCTTGAGTCTTTCAAAGACAACTTGACAGATCACCACCATAGACATCTCGGCTGACTTTCTAAGCATTTCCGAAAGGCGCATCTGGCAGCACATGCTCAAAATCGTCTCCATCATCTCGCAGACACTCTCATCTCCCAAAACCTCCCCACATGGCCCGGAAAAGATTCGCTCCATGAGTTTTAAGATCCGAAGCAGTACCACCTCATCATGTGCTGTATCAGACGCCTCGAACCGACAATGCGTGATGGTCGACGCAAGCAGCTGCATAGCAAGGGGTAATCTGGGAGTGTCTCTGGTAATAAAATTATAGCTGAAAAACTTAGTGATCGCAATCAGAGCCAGAGCGGTAATCGGGCCGCTGGTCGACGACGACCTGATAACCTGTAGAAACGGATGTAACAGCGACGGGGTATCGAATTGGTGTATATCTAGAGCTCATGGACGTCATCACATCAGCCTGTCGTTCACTTCGCACAATGACGGTGAAAGTGAAGCTTGCACCACCTCTACATCCAATCAACTCGCTTCTAAGTTTCGTAAATCCAGCAATCAGCGGATTATCCTACTTGCGCCCGTTAAACACCATTCTCACAATGGGTCCAAGCCCACTCCCAAAGTTAGAGAGGCAAAGATGCCCGCCTCACCCCTTGCAATTATAGATAATCACTAACTCAGATCATGTGTTCGTACCTGAATACTCTTTCCCCGCTTACCCCTCAACCCCCACCTACTTGCCAACCCCACATCAGGCCCCGGGGTCTCTATTCTCGCTTCCCCATCCCTCCCATCCGTCTTCACCCCCTTACCCCCCCTTTGAAACACCGGGCTTCTCGGACTCGGCGGCGGAATCGCGGCTTGAACACTTCCATACCCCGATGAGGTCCCCCCAAGAATAGCTGCAACCGAAGATTGTGCCCAACGGGCATGCTTCCGCATAGCAGATGTAACGCTTATACATTCTGTCGTAATCAAAGCAACGGGATCAACAGCTACTGAGATTCGAGCTCGAGCTGGAACTCCAATCGGCAAAGGTGGGGTAGTATCCATAGATATCGTGACCTGCATAGCTCCCGGACTGCGATGTGAACAATTTTGGAACTGTAGAGCAAGTGTACTGGTGTGTTAGAAGCTCCTACCTCGAAAATCCCGGTAAGATGGGGCTGTACGTTTGTGCTTTCGGAGCAGGAACAGGACACAGTCGCAGGTTCACGTATCTATCTGGATGCTGTTGGTAATTTGACACATGAGCGTATATTTGGTACCTCCTCTATTAGATTTGTGTTCCGAACGTATAATTAGCAGAATGAACTACAGCAACCATCACTATCTACTTTTCGTGACTTCACGGAACAATATGTAATAGGAGCTGTTAATTCCCAAGTGAATCAAGATACAAATACATTATACAATGAACCGAACGGGTTTTTTTTTAAAAAAAAAAAAAAGCATGTCTATGTCATTCAAACTCCATCGTGCGTAATCTCTCACTGTGATAAACTCATCAAACATTACGCTTTTATCTGACCCACTCGTATCTATTGATGATCTTCCGGTTTTGACAAGCCGTTTGCCTGCATCAAAGGCGTCAGTTTTGAACTTTGAAAAATTTCACGGCGAATATTTACCGCTGCCTCTTCTTGCCCAGTCTCCGAACCTTCCCCAACATGTGCCAAGGGACCAGTATCACCACCAACCAATTTATCGTCAGGTTTGCGGACGACTCCAAGGTCGCCACCTTTGGAATCCTTCCCGATACCTTGATCTTGGATAGCCTTGTTCTTAATCTCTTTCTTATCTTGCTCCCATTGCTCTTTCTTAAGTTCCCATCCATCATGAAGCCTCTTCTTCGCTTCTTCTTCAGCTTTGGCTGCTGCTTCTGCCTTCTTTCTCTCCTCTGCCTATAGATGGTCAGTCGCCAACTTCCCACTGTGTGCTTCCACAGCCGTAGACACTCACCATATGTTGTTGATCATCCGCTGATGGTTCGTAAAGATGCCAAATTGTATAGTGGGGCAGACCAATGACGGAGAATTTCATTCGCTTTGCCATCTATCCGTAGAGGTCAGTCTATGTGAAAACGAGTGCACGATAAACAACGGAATACATACCTTTCCGAAACCTTCAGTCTCTGCATGCTTCTCGAACGAGAAAGCAGGAAAGTGAACACCAGATCTGAAGACTTTAGCCTTTGCAAGAATACTGACACCACCCACTCCGTCGATTTCCATCTCAACATCAGGATCACCATAAGGATCTCTGAGATAAGCCAAGTGAGGCCTCCATGTGGCATATTCCGCATACCCCTCAACGATCACAGCGTCCTCATCAAGAGTATCAGCAAGAGCGAGAGCAGTTTCTGACTCCTGCCACGAATTAAGATCGTATGGCTGTTCTCCCCCGAGCCAATCAGGAAGGGGTCTCCAGACATCTAGTGAAGGCGTTAGCTTTCTCGCAAATGACACGAGACTAAATATAAGAACCATCACCCACTTGGAACGATGACATCCTTATTATGCCTCATTAAATCTTCCAAAATAGTTGCGGGAGCTGTCTCCACATCAACATCTCTCCAGTAAACCCAAGTGTGATATGGCTGGAGGGCAGCACTCAATAGCCAATTCCTAGCTTGCGCCATTAATTTACGGCGGGATGCTTGAGCGGCGAAACCATGTCGATTGGTAACATCTTGTTGAACCTTCTGTCCAAAATCTTTTTCGAAGACTGAGATCTCTCCATAAGGGATCGTTGGGTCCGGATCAGCCTGAATCTTTTCGAGCGATTCCACCAAAGTAAGCAAGGTGCGATCCTTTGAATCTGACACTAGGAACGCCAAATCAATCAAATGATGAGGATAGGTGAAGTTTCGGAGGTGGCCGAAAAACAATGGTAAATTTGGCTCGGCGTCTCTGAGGGGTGCGCATAATAAGATACGTTCGCCCCTCTCCCATCCTCTCGCACTGCCCTGGAAATGACCAAGATCATATTGTCGAACATTGGGTAAATCAAGCGTAGTTCGGAGGAGACTGCTCAATCCTATACTGGGCAGCAGAAAGTATCGAAAAGAGGGAAATATCAACAGCAGAATTATAGCAGATACAAAGGCTATCCCCAGTATCCTCACCACTAGCTGGCGCCTCCACCGGAGAGCCGGTTGTGTCCGTGGTTGAAACCTGGGCAGCATTGAGTTAGCCGTTGGATGTACAATATCCAAGCCCCTTCTGTGAAACACTTGACGATAGCGAGTTACCTGTGTGGTGATATAGAGAAAGTATTGCCATAAACATGGCCGTTCGAGTAGGCGTGTGCGTGCTTGACCGGCATTATATGGTATGCATACGGCGAGTAAGGCTGATCCGTATAGGGGGAAGAAAATTCCACCAAAAATCGAGCTACGGAACGAGAGAATGGACAGTAGCTAGAACTGACTGCGGTCAGCTTCGGAAGGGACGGGAAGTGAAGTTTGTAGTGATGCTGACTGACCAGTACTTTACTGTATGTTGTTGGATTGACTCAGGAGGATTCGTGTATATCATGCCCTAGTAGCGCTACTAGACCTAACTAGGTAAAGGTCAATTATACCCTAGAGAACGATAGCAACCAGATATTGCTTCCGGCGATATCTTTACATATGCTATGCTATTTTAGAATAATAGCAGTGCCTATAGCCTAATTACAGTCGCTGAATTCAATGAGACCCTGAGTTCACTAAGGGTACTCAAAATTAAATTCACGCACTTTTACGATATATAGCGTGGACGCCACAATATGCAAGTCTAGCTCTTTTCAGCCAAAACGCAGATTTTTCAACTGAGTACCCAAGATACCTTACGCACATACGCACAGATACGCATATACACACACGCACAAGCATGCCTCGAGTCGGGTACAAGTCACAGGTACTGGAAGAGGTCTGGAGGCTCATCGAGAATTTCGAAGCTTCAAATTGATCTCTATGATAATTGGGTATGGGATTGGATTGTTGACTTATGCGATATCATTACGCTGGTGGCTATCCCGTTATCTGGCCTCCCGTGGACATGCCGGACGTCATGATGCTCCAGTTTTGGAGTCTTTAATTCATGATTATCCAGAACGATCCTTCTTAGGGTGTTTCGCAGGAGGCACGAGACTATTCGCAGGTGGGGTTGCGGGTGGATTTACGGCTTTGTCAGCGAAAACGCAGATACAAAACTTACGTTCCAGAATTTAGCCATCGATTTCGGTGCGTGATTGAATCCATCACGTATGTTTACTGCGTAAGCTTGGCATTGAAGCTTATTGGCTAGGAATTTAGTCCCATGCAGCCAAGGCGCCAGATTTTTTAGTTTTATGCATGCGTTTGTGCGTGAATTTAATTTTGAGTACCCTTACTATGAGTGGCAACCTCAGCAGCGACTTTAACTTCTCTAGCCCTGCCCCGTACATGGCTATTTATATATGAATAAAATCCCTATAACTCTTTGCATAACTATCATAAAATAACATCGCATACACAAACTGCTCTCTCGGTATGGTATTTGCTATATTGTGAGTACCCTAGCCGAGCTGTTCTCATGCTACGACGTCTGAAGGGCTTCTAAGCACACTTCCACATGTTTTCTGAGGTCACAGAAGTCCCAGCAGCCTCAACTGCCCTCAGCTATTTGGCCAATTTGGAAACCTCCCCCTTTCTTCGCAGCCTCAGCACAAGGGGTTTAAACTCCCTTATGGCTCATATAGGCTTGACTGAGAGCCCAACATGCTCACAGAAGATTTTACAGGCGATGTTTGAATACTTAGGATATTGCCTTATTCTAACCCTCTCTAACTCGAAAAAAAACCCGTAAGACTCCTCTATTCTCCAAGAACCCCATTACCATCCTCGAAATTAGCCCCATCATCCTTCATTATGCTCAAAAGTCATTCAATGAAGTGCTCCTTAAGAGAGTTGTTGAGGGTGGACTGGGGGTCATTATAAGAATATCCCACAGGCGCTAACAAACCGCAATTGTGGAACAATTGAACGACTTTTGACTTTCAATCAAGCGTATATGGGCCATGAGAAAAGTTTATTCATATGCTAGAAAGAGGGGGTTTCCAACTAGATTGGCTATTTAATGCTGAGGGCATTTGACTTCTGTGACCTCAGCAAACATGTGGAAATGAGACTAGTGGATGTGTGCTTAGTAGCATAAGAATAGCTCGGCTAGGCTACTCACAGGTTTGTGTATGCGACATTATTCTCGAACCTTTGCAACACCTATAGCACATCTATAAAGTAGGCCTATAGTCTATACCTATAATAGTCATGCAAGGACTTATAGGGATTCTATTCATAATATAGATAGCCATGTACGTGTGAGGGTGGTCGGGGGCTAGAGTTGGGGGGGGGGGGAGGGGGGGGGGTAAGATCTGGGGGAGCTACTGATACGATAGTTGAATTCAGCGACTGTGCATTCTATAATATAATAGCACATACTAAAACTATATTACTACTCGTACTGCTTTTAAGAAGTTGAAGTCTTATATGTATTCTCGACTCCATCCACACAGTTGATTGATTGAATTGTTTCTTGAATCTAACATTAACCCACTTGTGCCAACTCCTGCTGCGCATGAGAAGACAACTGAAAACGCCCGCCCTCCCCGTTGCACCAATCCCTCGACGACGGACTGATTTGGAGTCTGGTCTCTGTAGTAGAGAAGGAGTAGAATCTACAGTAGTATCCTGTTGAAACGAGGTAATAGGACGACGCAGGCATAAGAGCGAATGTGCGAACTGAATGGATATATGTTGGGTCAGCAGGGTATTCAAGACAGATGGATTTCCTTACTTTCATGTATGATCAAGCAAGCAGGCGATATATATATATATACAAAGTACGTATTCTTCATATCCATTGTAGATATGTACCAATAGAATTGTTATAGATGAGATAGAAGACCAAACCTCCGCACGCCCGTACATTTGCAAATTCTCATAAGTCCGCCCCAATATATGCCACTACCGTATGTATGCAGGTTAAATTGCCAGGGTTGGGGCCTGAAAAATTCTATGCATGCTATTCAAGGCGTATGCTATTCTAGCCATACCTAGTCCCAAACTCGGGCCGGTCGGGTCTATGCTTATAGCCAGGTAATGCCGGCCAGACTAAGATAATATACATATAAAGAGAGTATGCTAAAGGGTTTGAATGCTCGGTTGCTAAATATACTGCAACCGAATACACTGAACCCAAAGGCTTTTACCAGCATGCAAAATTCAGAGAGCCTAAAAGAAGAAGTATATTTGGAGCTGGAAGCAAGTATTCATCTTCATTTGGCAAATTTGCGATGGGGAGCTTGCATCCCTTGTTCACTTCACTGATATACAGGAATCCAAGTTGAGGGATTTGTCTCTACTTGACCATCAACAGACGATTGATCAAGCCAACCCCAACTCGCAATCAGAAAGGCTTGACAGGGCCAATGCAGGTTATGCAGTTAGTGGTTGGCAAATGATAGCAATTATAAAACTGGAATCTCCCTGTTAGGCCTGAACAGATGGTTCCGATAGAGTAAGGCAATCGGTCAGGCAGGGTCACGTTTGCGTGTACTTATATGATAGTTACGAGTTCAGATCAGATCGATTGTTCAAGTACATGCTCTTCTGTTTTAACCTGGTACAAGTACAGAATCCCTTTCCAATAAGATTGATTATCGGAGAAGGTAAGATGATAAGTCAAATAGAGTTCTTGAGAGGTCGACCAATTTGCCCTGCAGCAGCTTTAGTTGGCAATCCATCCTAGCTTCTCATGGCTACTGCCATGATAGGGGCCCCTTTGATTTTCCTTGGGGCCTTGTATTCCAATCTCCTCATAGCGCCATTGTAGTAGCCTCTCTCCCAGCGGCCCTCCATCTCTTAAACAGTACTCTATTTTCCTCTGGGTCTTCTGTTTCTGAATCTATCTCCTCCTCTCTTTTGATTGCAATAGCAGTGGTTGGGCATCGTGGCACTTGTGGGACATAAAAAGTCAAAGGCTTTCCTGCTTGAGAGTATACTTCAGCGCCTCCAAGAGATTGTCCGAAATGGCCCCTATGTAAGGTGCTCTAAGGGCTTTTGGACTCATGTCACCGTTCGAATTCCCCAACCTGGTCATAACTTGTCTGTCCTGTGCCTAACAGGAGAGGTTGGACTTGATTCGTACGCCCAAAGTAGTGCATGCCTGGATTGGTCCTACCGTGGAAGTCGAGCATGCTTTCTTTGTTTGGGACCCATTTAAGGTCATTCTGAGCTGCCGCTTCCCGTAGGGCTCTGTCTATTAGACTGAGTTCTATGTTGTGCTTTCTGGTAGGGAGGTTGGTGACTACTAGGGGCTTGACGTCGTCGAACGTAGCTGAAGATCTTGACAGTTGGCGATTCCTTTCTGAATGTTGGCGTTGAATCTCGTAACTACCCGTCTCTTATCCAGTATCTTGAGGTATATAGCGTGGCTTGCCTTTTCCAGGGTTCCTGCAATATAGATTAACAAGATGACCGGGGATAGTGGGCTGCTTTGTGATATCCTTCGTCCATTCTTCCAAGGCTCGTTTAGGAACTGGTCAATGTAGTTCGATGATCCGCTGATTAACCCGACCATTTCTTAAACGCTCCATGATCCTCCTCTTCAATTGCCCTCTCCGCAAGCGATATCGTGAGCATAATGCTGTCAATTGCTGACCTGCCCCTCAAAGACCCGTAGTCTGGCTTGCACTAGCCCCTCGGTAGACAGCTTGCCGACCATGTTTGCTAGGACGATGTGTATCCACCCTTTTATCTCGGATACATTTTTGCCCGGTTTTGAGATCAGTACCACTGATAATTATCCCCATGCCTGTGGTGTGGGGGTGCCGACGTTGTCCTTGTATGTTATCAATGATGGCCTTGCCTCGGTCGCAGTCCTTAATCAGCGTTAATAGCCGATAGCTACCGGGTTGTTTTGCTCAGTGCCGACCTGAACTTATATTGATACATATCTCATCCCTTGCATTTCTGTAACGGTATCGGGGATTTCGTGTCACGGCTCACCAAATATATGCCCGATTGCGGGGTTATTAATATATGTCTGGTCGCAGGGTTATTAATAGGGCCTGCTAGTTGGAAGTAAGACATGTAATCAGGGTAATGGCATCTAGGGATTCCAAATAAAGGATCCCCAAATCCCACTGTCATATACTCTCTCTCCTTATGCAAATCCTGTATCTTAGCCGTGCTGAATACATTGCGTTGCATGGCTTTATGCCATCTTATTGAATCTTCACGCTCTATTGCTTGCTTGAACGTTTTAGTTCAAAATACTTACAGCAAGAGTGGTTGCAAGTGTATGCGTTAAACAGGTCGATGCAGGAGGTAATTAACGTTGAATCAAAGGTTGACCCATAGGCTGATTTGTAGGTTGAATAATAAGTTGATTCATAGATTGATTCGAAGGTTGATTCGTAAGGTTGATTTGTACTTTCTTGTTTTTAAAAGTGATCGACCTCGAAGCCTTCTCTTAAGGTTCGACCTATGCTTCGGTACAAGAAGCGGGTCCAAAATCCCGAGCCTAGGAAAAGACAAAAGAAAAAGCACACCGAAATAAACACATCCAATCCAGTACCTCCACCGCCAGCTCCCGTCCCCTTAAGTGAGGTTGAGGTTAGTGAGAAGACCACATCCACTGTGACCTTCTTATCCCTATCCTTCCTCTCCCACAGCACCGCTCCCTGTCATCTGCCTGCTCCCAAGAACTCCGCCTCCTTCCGAGCCATTCCCCAGCAATACAGGACAGAGCCACATGCTTCCCCATTTCAGGTTCCTCCTTACCAAACCTACAGTCCAGATCAACCGGAGGATCTAGGACATGTCTCCACACTTGCAGTTTTCCCTTTCCAGTCCTGCACTGTGTATAATTGAACGAGCCTTCCTGTTCCATTTTAGAATCCTTCCCCATTGCTGTTCCCACTACTCTCCAGCTCGCCTGCCTCTTCTTATTCCAGGCTTGCCTGACTCCGCCCTCCGTAATCACCCCCCTAACCTGCTCCGCCATTCCCTGCTTGGCCAGTTAGCCAGCAGTAATTGCAGTAGCTCCCTATGCAATAATTGCAACGCGGGATTCAGTGGAATTTAATAAGAGATGTGTAGAGTTAAGTTCTAGCAGTCTCGGTTATGGGATTGGTAAATGGGTTCGCATCCAAATATTCCTATTCAATTAGCTTAAACTATCTAATAAACCGGACACTATTCATCTTAATTATACTTTAGACTCACATAAACTTCCTCAAGTTTTACACCTAAGTTGGTCTTGAGTACCTGAAGTTTCTGAAACCGTTGCCTTAGAATACCTGGAAGCTTTTGTCTTTTGTCCTGAGCGGAGTAAAGGCTTTGAGCACTTAGGATTTGTCGCCGCCTAGCAGAAGAAGAGCGGCGGCCTGGTCCAAAAAGATGTCTTTTATCAGACCAGTCCCTTTCGTTGCCTTCGCCATCAGATAATCCCCAGTTTTCCCAACAGTATTTGCAGTAGTACTCTGTTTACTATGCTCACTATATATTCATATTTCTCCGTATAAACAAGCCATACTCACTTCCAATCCTCTCCCGCCCCCCAAAAAACCAAATACCTGCATCAACGGCATCTGGGATGGCTGTTGACGATGTCTGACCTATACTTTCTAAGATTTGTTGATGAAACCCGGCATCGAATAGCATGTCAAGACGTTACGGATTGGCAGCGGTAAACATCGAGCGTAGCGAGAGTCTTGGTTCAAATGTCGGCTAAGCAATTTTTGTATGTTAGCAACGAAGCCATGATTTCCTCTTGTGCAACTTAGACGCACAGAATAATGTTTTGTCGGCTACATAGACGCATGGCACGCGAGGTTTGCAGTAAATGCACTTAGACTCAAATTAACCAATCAAAAAACTCGATTGAACCAAGACTCTCACGCTCGAGCGCAGAGGGTCTTGGCATGAGACTAAATCATCTGCTTGCAGCAGGTGCCAGATGTGGCGCTTAGGCAGCTATTAGTCATGGGTAGCCAAGGACTGCGTACATTTTTCTTCTAGTGCACAAACGTGAAAGAAAATATTTATTTGGGCAAGCGTCAGCGATTCAGCGCCAAGCATACTGCCTTCACCTATCGCAAAAGTGAAGAGTTCGGAACCTCATCTCCGCACCCTCTACACCAATACATACGGTTACGGCCATCTGATTCCAGGCATCATGAGCATTGAGGCTCTAGCCTCGTACGTCCTTGATGAGATAGCTCTTGACGGTGACAATGGTAAGCTTCTTTTTGCTTTCTTGCCTTTAAATGAGTCAATTGTGCATTTGTAGGGCCTGCGGGGCATCTTGAGTGTCCTCCACGAGAAAGAATCGTCATGTTTTGGTGATACCCGCCCATGTAGATATTGATATCAATTTTTAAGCCTCAATGCAGAGAACCGCTTTCAGATCAGACTGTTAGCGTTTAGTGAGAGAGTTCGATTCCCGCCGGTGCTTGGTTTGGGTTTTTCTCTTCCGTGAATTCGATGTCCTACCAACAAAAGAACCCCTGCATATATTTATATTCAAAATTCTCGTAGTCCAATACTGACACCAAAATACGCATAGGTACATCCATACCTAAGTTGTTTGATTATGTCCGCCAGTTTTATCACAACCACAGACAGCGGAGGTTTCGGATAGCAAATCTTTTTGAATCAGGTCCCGCAGTTTTGGTCAACGACGATCCGCAGGCTGAGGAAGCAGTTGACGATTCAAATTTCTTTTCTACCCAAGACCTTGACCTTGAACTCCGCAAGGAGATCTGGAAGCGATTGGTCAGCGACCTAGACTTCAAAGTTGGGAAAAATAATGAAGGAAGTACTTTAGAGTTGGAAGAAGTGGAGGAGGTTTACGAGCAAATTGGGGCTGATACCCAGAAAGGCAAAGAAATAGAGAATATCGTTGATGCTCAGGGAATTGAAGGTGTCACAGGAGGTGATGTGGAAACCGGATCACAAGCTGTAGAGCCTTCGTCACAGGCTATTGGGGTCGAATCCGAAGCTATTGAACCTGGGTCCCAAGCTGTCGAGGAGGCAAAAGCCACGAAAATGAAGAAATGGAGAGTATATGCTTCCCTCGAACAACGATGGAAATCTCTCACTGGGCACGGAGTGGATCACAAGAAGGTAGGAAACTAATCCATAAAAAGTCACATTTCAGACATATGCTAAGCTCCAAGATGTAGATACCCCCAAAGTTCTTTGACCTCCTCACCGAGATTGGCAGGCATCGTGAGAAAGGTATCCTCCAACCAACCCTCACCAAGGTGACGAACCAAGATGCCCGTTCGGTAGGGCCCCGCACAGCAGCTCTTGCCAAAATGGGCTACATTGAGAAAGTCAACGTGCTTGCGGCAAAATTACGGACCAGCAAGCTCACCCTTCAGTGTTACGCCACCTTGCGAGATCTCAAGGAGAACAAACTCAAAAAGAAAGCAAAAGAGGCGGGCACGAAGGTGGACAAGAACAGTGCCAATGCTCAATGGACAGGAGATACCGTGGATGTGCGGAAAATGGTTGAGGCCATTTTTGCGGTTCTAAGACAGGCAAAGAACCAAGTCTTGATGCATAGCGATATCAAGCGTAAATTGGTAGCCTTCCACGTCTTAACCTGTAATTGATAGCTTCTGACTGATTTTAAACATAGGGAATGGACAAATCGAGATTTCACTTCCGAGCATTTGCTAGAATTATCCGCCGGGTTGAGAAGACTGGTTGCTTGAAACGGATCAGAGTTCCCCTTAAGCTCACACGTCACAAGAAGACCAGAACAATACCAACAGGCTTTACCGATAAATGTCTTGCGAGGTGTATTAAGCTAATAAGGGAACCTAATGAACAAGACTGGGAGCAGACATTAAGCGTAACCTTGAAGCGAGATGCTGACGATGTGGAGGACGAAAATGGAGAAGGGGGAAATGAAGGTGATGACGATGGTGAGAAGGACAATGATCAGGATGATGAACTCGACCACGATGCTGTTGCAAAGTTGGAGAATGTTGAGGGAGACTTAGTTGAAGAGTCTTCAAGGATTATACCATCATGGGTACCTGATAGGAGTTTGGAAAACATTATTTACGATGCGGTGGATGCAGCTGGGGTGGATGGGGTGTCAAGTATGGTAAGTGCGTTCTATTGTATCTGAACCTAGAAGACGATCGCTGAACGTGAATTTACTGTATGCAGGATCTCCACCAAATCGTAGCTGGCCGCTTCTACTACCGGCCCCTCGATCAAGTCCTCCGACGCTTGGGTGATAATCCACTGAAATCTCAACCACCGCACCTTCTCCGTCTCGCAATTATTCGCGAAACTGGGATTGAGGGACGACATACCCACTATCGCTATTTCTCCTACCGATGGCATGACAAGCTTGTCAAGGCTGGCCTTGGGAAGCCTGTGGGTGGCCCTAAGAAAGCCCATGTCAAAGGTAAAAAAAAGGAAGAGGAGAAGCAAAGGGAAAAGGAAGAGGCTGCACCTAAAAGGGTAACTGTTGCTACTGATGATCTAGGCTTTTCTTTTGTTGACAAGAGGCGGCTATTGAAGGGTGATGGTTCCTGCACAATCAAAGAAGCTCAGGAGAAGCTGGCTGCGCCTGAAAGTGCCCATATTCTGAAGGGGAGATACGTGATTGAAACTACCGAAGGCGGCAGATCCTCTGTTAGATGGTCCGGGTGGAATAGAGCACCAAAGGTACCAGGCACGGAGGTAAAGAATACAGGCGGCACGGTGCGGAGGGGAAGGCCTCCAAATTGGCTTAAAGAGACCATGAAGCGAGCTGCAGAGAGTGTTGAGGTAAAGGAAATGCCACCACCACCACCGCTGAAGAAACGGAAAACAGATGAGAATGGTGCAACTATTCCATCAAAGCCCAGAGGCCGACCTAAGAAACCAGATCACTTACTCAAGAATCCGAGAAAACCATCACGATATGTACCTAGGATCCGCGTCGAGCCGGAAGAAAGTACTAGGCCAGTTGTACCAGAGGAGCCCATGCCCAGTGAATCTGAGCGATTCGTAGGATTGTCAGTCATAGGATTGTTGGGCGAAGATGTCGCAGTTACCGAGAGACACAGGCCTGTTCCCCAGCATCAGGTGGCAGCGCGCGCTGCGGAGGAGCCCACTGGCTTAGATGTTGATATGGAGGATGCAGCAGACAATGAGACGGTACCACATCGGAAAGAAACCCAGCGTTCACATTCTTCTCCACCAGCCACCGTCGACGATGCTTTGCAGCCTTCAGTTCCGCAGAGTCCCGCCCCGGAGCCAACTGTAGTCCAAACTTCAGCACCGAAACGCAGAGGAAGGCCTCCTAAAAATAAATATGCGGCGAAGAACACACCAAAGGAGACCAACAAAAGGAAGGTTGACACACCCACTGCAAAGAAGATCACGGAATTCTTGCAGAAAAATACTGTGGAAAGTGCGAAAAATACTTGCGCGAAAGCAGCAGCTTCTGATGCAGCCACCAGGGAAACGGTTATGATTATTCCTAAGACTCGAGCAGCGAAAGCTAAACTTCTCAATACCCTTCAGGCTCCAAAGGAGCCTGTTAAGGAGCCTATTAAAGAACCTGTTAAGGAGCACGTCAGGGAGACAGTAGCCTCTAGGGAGGTGGGCAACGGTGCTGAGTCCGTCAATGCCGAAATGTTAGATGCATTACCACTCGAGGCTGTGGCACCAGTTGTACAGGAAATTCCATTGGGGGCTAGGGAGCCCGCGGTACTAACCGCATCAGTAACTCCTGATACTACAAGCAAAGCATCACGGCGTGCGCAGTCAACCATGGCTCCACCTGAGCGGGCAAAGAGGCGGCGTTCTACACGGTTCACAGCATCTGAGGACGCCATGGAGGAAGCGATATTGCTAACGCCTACCGTTCAGGTTCCAGATCCGGCTCCCATAGGGTCCCCACACCCGGAGCCAGCCTCACCAGAGGGCACTCCTACACCAAGCATACCCACTACGGCAGAGGGCACGCCAATTCCAGTGCTGAAAGGTAAAATGTACAGGACTAAACCTGCTACGAAATACAGGTTACCTCGGTCGGAGCCAACTATGGTTTTGGAGGAGATTGATGATACTCCCAAGATGTCGTATGGTTCAGCAGGCGGCATGTTGATGATTGCCAGACAAAGAGTGATCTTGGAATTGATGGAGGAGAATGGAGGGGTATTCCCAGGTGGACTGGAAATAAAACATGCTTTCGAAAGCAGGTACAAGAGGAAGAATCCAAAAGCTGGTCAACCTGATAGGAGGTTGATGGTCAGCTTAGTCTCATCTCTGCAGCGGAATGGCAAGATAAACCAAATCGTCATCAACTTTATCAATTCAAGAGGCCTGCGGCAGACGAAGCGGATATTGGCAGACTCAAAACTGCCCCTCGACCATCCATTGATCTTGCAGATGAAAAATAACATTGTGGCAGCAGATGGGAATTTGTGGTTTCCGGAGGGTACTGAAATTCCCAAGGAGGCCCAGAAATTGGCCAACTCTGTGAGGGGATTGCCTACTCAACCAGGAGCTATCGAATCTGTAGAATTTGAAAGGATGTTCGTTCCACCACGAAAAATTCTCCAAGCACAGAGAGCAGAAGCTGCCCGTCAAAAGAGACTTTCTCGAATTGAGAAAGAACACGAATTCCCACGATTCACTGCAGAACAGAAAGAACTGGCAGCGAAACGCCTTGAGTACCGCCGCCGAAGAGCCGCCCTTACCGCGCTGGCAAAACGCGTTGATTATGTGGAGGGTGATGATGACGCTTGGGATGCTCCTAGTGACAATCAAATGGAGGTGGAGCCACAGACAAAATCAAAGTGGTGGGGAGGCTTGGTTGATCGACCTGATGTACAAGAGTTGAACCAGGTTTCGAACTTTGTCCCGGCCCCTGGCCCTGGCCCGAACGTGGTCATTCATCCAGCAAATGGCATTCCTGACCCAACACAAGAGAAGGACTTTTTGAATGGTGTCAGGAAAGTGTACTCCTGGGAAACTAAACAGGTCTTTGCTGAGGACGAATTGCATACCTATTTTGGTTTCAATATGATCAATCATTTCTGCCGGGGGCCAGATACCACAGGATCGACAGATTTTACGCCAGAGAGAGCGTCGATGAGCAATCTCATCTTCCAACCGGACTTCAGGAAAGGTAAAGGAAATCTATTTACTGCAAAGAAATACGGCCGCCGACGGAAAAAGGCGTTGAAAGCATTGGATATGTCTGAAAATGTGCAAAAGCCCAAACGTAGACGGTTAATCGGTCCGAGGCAGAAGAGGACTAGAAGGGAGAAGGCTATGGCGGAATTACATCATGGTCAACCGGTAGACGAGGAGGATGCTGCGTTGGAGGAGCTACCTCAAAAATCCCAAATTATCCCGAGGAAAAGGCACCTGTTCGACTATGAGCAGGATGACGTCCTACTGGCTGCTATCGTCATTGTTCGAACGCTTTTTGGTGGTTTTGACAGGAGGATCGATTGGGCACTTGTGTCAAAGGCATTCCCGGACCATGATTTGCCTACACTCAAAGCTCGTTGGCCTCGTGTGAGAGATGCACACAAGACGCACCTGAAGAAACTCCAGATTGACTTTGAAGAGGTATATCTTGACGCCTATGAACGCGGGGAGATGCCAGAGATTGCCAGGGGGGAAATCGGCGACTTTGACTTACCATGGCACTGTCGATGGTTCAAAGACAACGTCACGGTCCCGGATGCGAAATCCGTCCCTTCCCTTACAAAGTCTCGAGAAGCATTCAACTCTCTATATGATCTTCGCGCAGAGAAGCCATCCTGGAGAGACGAGTACCACAACCCTGCCCTCACAGGAGCGCAGAGGACGAATTTCATGTCGAGCCACCCCTACGAATGCCAGATGTTTGCGACGAAATCCGACGAAAGGCCATATGAGGACGCAGAAGCAAATATCGAATGCATTAAGAGTTTGATAAAGGCAAACATCTTGACGGATATCTCGGTTTATGACGCAAGAAGGGCATTTGAGATGTTGAGTAGTTATTCTGTTGAGAACGTCGATACGGCATTCTACTTCTTGACAGGAAACAAGACCTTGGCTCCCAAGAAAGACGCAGAAAAGCTCGTTCC
Source organism: Terfezia claveryi (assembly GCA_015179025.1). Taxonomy (NCBI): domain Eukaryota; kingdom Fungi; phylum Ascomycota; class Pezizomycetes; order Pezizales; family Pezizaceae; genus Terfezia; species Terfezia claveryi. Next base: position 26,689 of record WHUX01000035.1, on the reverse strand, counting down.
TGGCCGCAACTATGAATTTACGGAGCGTTTCCATTTGTCACTTCGGGTTCCCGTAGGGGGTAGGATGTGGGAGCAAGCAACGCAGTTTGAAAAGCTGATAGGAGAAGAGTTCTGCTCATCTAGTGGCGGCAATGGGAATGGGAAAGGAAAAGTAAAAGTGGGCACACTCCAAGCTCCTAGTTCGCCAAGGGGGCAATTACCTTCCATGTCCTTAAGCCCTTTTATGAACGATGGATCAATGATGGCGCTGCTCAATCTTGTCGCGAATCGAAGGATTACCCTGGATAAGTCGAGGTATGTTAGTAGCGTACATGGCTTGGTCCCTGGGTATCGCACGCGAAGTATGGAGAAGGCTATGATTGATTTCCCCATCATGATTTCCCCTACGGAGCTTTACTATTGTAAACCTATGGCACCCCCGCCGCCACCAGCCGTGAACTCAGTGAATTGGAAGGAGGAACCAGTGAGATTGTGGTATGATATCATGGGGAATCTGGTGCATGGGATGTGGAGGAAATGTTGTGCTGCGGTCTTGGGGACAGTGGTTACCCGTCCAGGGATTAGGGATGCGGAGGTGGTGAAGGTGTTGTGGCCAGGGTTGACGATGACAGAGGTGGAGACTGTGGGGGATTGGTTGGAGAAGGCGGGGGTGCTGGAGAACAGGGTGGTTGAGGGTGTTAAGGCGAGGTTTGTGAAAGACGAGTTTTGGTGGGGCTTGGGCGATAGGGAGAGGAGGATGGCGGGGTGGGATGGGAGTGCGCAAGATGTAGATGAGACTAGGGAGTGAACACATGAGTGGTAGTACGTATGTGAGTACTGGGGAGTGAACACATGAGTGGTAGTACGCATGTGAGTGAGCATGCTTGGTTGTGACTTTTTCTGTTAATACCTGTGTAAAATATGGGTGGAATAGATTTTTGCTATGATTTACCAACCCTAATCACTTTTCTTTTTGCTATACTTTCTGCAAAGAGCAATTTCTGTTTTATATATTACTAAAAGTCTCGTCTTGATATATCCTCCCAGTAGCTACAGCGATGATGGCTGATAGCAAATATTTTAGCAATATATCTTGGCTCCCTCTTGACAGAAATCCCTTCTACTAATGCCCGGATGTACTTATCACAGTAGGTTATAAGTAACTTGAAGTCTGCCCTTTAACCTCATACTTCGGACAAGCACCAGCTCAGCGTTACCCTGAACAGTCATTTCGTCACAACCCAAGCTTCCTGCCAAGCTGCCAATCAATAAGTAGCAGCATTTACCTTTTCGCGCACTTCACAGCACCCACCTTCACCACAGACGACCCCAAACACCCCCCAGAAAATGCACATCTCTCCTACCCCCCAAGACTTTCTCGACCAATCCCTCCTCTTAATCCAAGCCCGCCCCAAAACTGTACATTCCCACCACCCCTACCTTATCCCATCACCCCCCAACTTTTCCTCCCATTGAACTAACCCCTCATCACAGACTCGCATAACCACTACCTACAGTACCACTCCCCCTCCTCTCCGCGCAAAAAAAACTGCCCTGTGGCTGGCTAAGAAAGGAAAATCCACCATCGCCCCTCCTACTCCCACCACTGCCCCGACCACCCCACAACAACACACCGCTCACCTCACGCTAAAAACCTTCGACCCCGTTTCCGGAACTACCATCCAATTCGTCACTCGAGAGGTCCGAGACGTGGGGAGGTTAGTGGGAGTGCTTGGGCGGGCCGCGAGGGGGATGGGCGGGGTCAAGACACAACCAGGTGGGGGTGATTTTATTAAACATTATTGGAACGGGGAATGGACTAAGTAGAGAGATTAGATACGGCCATGAGTGATGCACCAGTACCAACACCAACACCAACACCAACACCAAACCAAGCGGTATTACATGTGGCGGGAGCAGATGTCCCAAGAGTAGGTTCGCCTGCACCTACAGCCGCGCAGATAGGTACCCCTGGACCCGGGGGCGAGAAACAACAGCAACAGCAACAGCAACAGGCAGGTGGGTCTGGAGGGGGCCAAGGGAAAGGGAAGAAGAAGAAGGGGAAGAAGTAGGACTTGATGGGGACGAGCTCGAATATTATCTTCCCGATGCTGTGCATGCACATTGCGTATATTTGATTTTTTTGGTCTTTTGTAGTAATACCTAGATACTAGGACTTGATACTTGCGGAATCATGGTTTGTATGATGATAAAAATATTTTCAGACTCTGCATTCACTAATAAACGAGTTTGTTGGAGTTATCAGTATAATACAAGGCAGGCTAGGAACACTACAAAACAACGAATATTACTAGGAGAACAAACCTTCAAACCATGCGTTCCCAACCCAAAAGCATCCCGAAGCAAAACAAAGCATAATAAATATACAACATAACGTACCAAATAAAATGCAAATAACAGGTATCTCACCCACAACAAGGACAAGAGAGCGCCTCTACTTCACCACCGCCAGCGACGCCAAGACCTGCCGAAACACCTGACAACACCGCGATCACTGCATTCCAGAAAGACACCGGTCTTCATTGTTGCGTCTAAATTCAACGCCGCGAACAGCTGGCAAGAACAACAAGATGAACAGTAGGGAGTTTCTTAGACCTCGCATCCTTACCGACCAAACGAACGACCGAACTCACCCAGCGACAGAATCCACCAGCGACCGAACGAGCAGCTTACGGAACCCATTTTCCAATCCCATAAGCTAGACTGCTAGAACGTAACTCTACACATCTCTTATTATATTCCACTGAATCCCGTTTTGCAATTATTGCCATAGGGAGCTACTTCTAGGTACAATTTTGGTTTCTGAAGAAAAGCTAATGGAGAAAAGCCACACCCCCTACAAGCAAGAATAGCGTAAGCAATGTATTTAATCCATATTCTGAGTCTGTATAGCTAATTAGAATATAGAAGACCGTAAGAGCTGTACGTTGGTTTTGCCTGTAGCATCCTCACCGCGATTACGGATACTCTCTTAGATACAGTTACTGTCTTATGCTTCTTAGCGCTATGCAACAGGTCCAGCTAGGTAATATTGGACTTACGGTACCGGTAACTTGCCAACCAGACTACCGGTAACGCTCTACCACCTCAGCCGATGCTTGAACTTCCTCGCCCACTGTATCTTCCTCTCCAGAACTGGACTCATCATCAGAATCCGAAAACTTGTATCTTCGCTTTCTGAAATAAAGCATCTAATTGAATACGCTCTGGGTATGAAGCTTCAAACCGGGCTTTTCCATTTCTGAGAACTGTGCCATTCGAGCTGTGGTCGCTTTCCTTTGTTTGCCTCTCATTGCGCTTCATTTTTGATCTATTGACCAAGCATACCTCTCGGAAATATTTAACCAATTAGCAAACAGGTTAATCCCAACTTTTCTTGAGGTTCTATCGAGAATTTCCTCCAGTACGTATTGTTGCTAGCTCAAATTCCTGTATATACTGCTTTCTCCGCTGACCTGTAATAGGCGGGCAAGCAAGTTTAGGAATTTCTGCTAGTTCATTGGTAGCTTCTGCAGTCGTAGTCACTTCTACTGCCTGTTCTGGTTCAGACGCTTTGGTGCTGTTTAAAGGGAACTGTGAACGGGGCCGCTTGACTAGTCTTAGTCTGGTTGGCACAACACCCCCGCCAAACGCCGCTTGACAGTGTTTTGACCAGGTAGTCTGGTAGTAGTCTGGTGGCATGCTGAACTTTGTTCTGTTTATAAGTGAAGATAAGGTTGGATACAATCATAACAAAACCTTTACTCGTTGGAAAATCGCAAACCTTCTAGACTAGCAACCTTTAACTGTCTTATTATTATTGGCGGTACCCCTACAATGTCTTTTGCAGGTGGATTGTACCACCATCCCAATTCGTGATTACTGTCTTAAACAATATTACTATCTTATCGGACGATTTCTACAGGGTACGTTGATTTGTAGGAGCAGCAGTACATTTTGCTATAACTAACGGAAGGCCAATAAGTGCTTGATAAGTCGTTTTTCAGTTGGGACTTATCGGTATCTAAAGAACTTGGATCCAGCAGTAGTAGAATGTTTAGAATGTGTTGTAGGTATAGCAACTACTGACTATATTTGTGAGTAGCGGATTAAGACTAGAAGGTGGCAGAAAACACATGATCTCGACACAATGATCTCACGAACGCTACAAAAATATTAACCTGGGTACGAGGTAGTCCGGTGCCCGGTCAGACTAGGTACGAGGCTAGTGATATATATTTGAAGGCCTGAAGCTACAGAGGTTGAGGACTCATCTGATCATGGGGATTACCAACCAGACTAGGGGATTACTAGTCTGGTTGCACTAAGTAAAATCGGCGGAGCGGGAGAAGCTTTTAGGTAGTCTGGTTGCACGAGAAGTCGAGGTCATTTGAGCAATCTGCAATTCTAGTATGTACAGTTAGCTTAGCTCTCGGCAATACTACTCCACAACAGGCTAGCAAGCGCCAGCCTCCTTTACGCATGATTGCATCTCAAAATCAGGAAGTGCCGCCGTCGACAGTTCGCTATTTGTTTCACCCTCTACCAACAATCTAACTTTTCGACTCGTGGACCGCTCAACCTCAACCATGAAGTACTCTACTATCCTCCTCGCGGCTCTATCTACTACGGCTTTGGCGGCGACTATAGGACAGGTCTGGGGCCAGTCACCGCTTGGGTTACCAGGAACTGGTGAACCCGTTCCAGGACAAAGCCCCTTGAAGTACTGCGGTCCCACGTATGATGACATTTTGGAGATTAATTATATTAATATCTCCCCAAATCCTCCCACACCGTAGGTTCCCGCTTCATCGTCAATTCCTCAGCGCTGTTTAAACATCGGCCTGCTAACAGCCCGCTGTAGAGGTGCAACGCTTGTGATTAAGGCATCGGGTAACTTAAAGCATACTATTGAAGCGGGAGCATATGTGATTGTCGAGGTTAAATACGGATACATCAAGCTTATCCACAAGATTCTTGACCTCTGCGAGAACGCTGGGCAGGTGGATTTGGAATGCCCGGTCAAGGCTGGAGAGTTGGTCCTGACTAAAGAAATTGATTTGCCAAAGGCTATCCCACCAGTCAGTGCTCTAACAATACCCAACAAACAAAGTTTTAAGCTGACAACTTTTTAGGGAAAATACCATGCTATGGCTGATGTTTATACCAAAGACGACAAACCTATCACCTGCATTACTGCAGACATTTATTTCCACCCAACCAAGCCAGGGTTCAGCTAAAGTACGTTATTGGAGAATGTGATGGTTTTCTCACCGGAACAGTTGACGAAGATAACGGTTTTTCGGTTCAATACGGCGTTTCTTAGCAACACTCGGATTGATGGCAATAATTTCTCAAATGGGGACGTCAATGGTTACATTCTTGTTATATCAGCATTTAGTTTAGTTTACAACATTTGCCTCATTGCCCTTAGTCTGGTTGGCATAAGCCCCTCTCTTACTGTCATTGGGATTTATCCATAGCCACGTCTTATTTTTCTAAGTGTATTCGCGGTACTATTAGTTGGTGTGGGAATATCACACTCAAGGATTAGACTACTGAGATTCGTACCATCTTCCAGGCATAGAAGAGCAATCATAAACATATTATCAAACGCTGCCACAATTACATGCAAGTATTGCGGGTCCCCAGGTCCAACATTGCTATTCAGTCCCAACAAATCGTTTACTCCCCAAATAGTCTCCTAACCCTCCTCAACACGCTATCTTTTTCTGGGTCATACGGATGGTCTTTACTTGGTATCTCAAGGACTGCCGGGAACGCTGCTGTGTACATATCAATCTTGTACCGTATCTTCTCAGCAATCTATTGAGAAAGGCGGCGTTAGCTATCATTTAGAAGTATATCTGAATCTGCCCATGAGTCCAGTGCTACTCGGGCCTCACTTGCACCATTTTCTTTTCTGTACGTGGAGCGGGGGTTCGAGTTCACTGGGGCCATACATGTTGATTGATCAAGAGAATCCCAATGTCCTTCCTCTCAGTAACGAACTCATCGAATGCCTTCTCGATGGCACCGACCTCGGTTTTGGCGTCCACGACGAGGAAGTTCTTAGATGCGTTGGGGGGGGTGGTAACGTGCTAGTTCGCCAGCAAAGTTCTATCAGGTACAGGGCACTTTAAAATGAACTGACAGACCAGAATGCTACGCACACCTATGCCGGAGAGAAGCAGGCCAGTTATAGTATCCTATGGAGGTTCAACTTCGTTAGCTATGGGAATGGCAGGCTATGGTGATCCTAGGGGAGTCTTACCTCATCTCCGATTACTGCTATGAAGTTCCGCTCTTTGTAGGATTGTGGTGCGGCGGACATGCTGGGTGGAGTGCTGTCGGCGTAGCTCGTTGAGAGCAAATAAGAGCTTGAAGCTTGGTGTTTACTGACACAGTTGCCAAGAATGAGCTCGTTTTGTTTTAATGTGACGCACGACTAGGAAAACTATAAGATAATTGCAATTTTGTACGGGTTTTGCAGGATTGGTTACACCTTCTCAGTCATTGTTTTAGGGTTAAGGATCTACAGGTGTATCTGGACGTTATGGATGCCTGGTGCCCTCTGTTTATCCTCATTTCTCTGGTGAAAGTGTAACACAATTGCGCCCTCAGAGCTTCGAATTTCTGTCATACTCGGCCATGAATTTGGCCAACATCTTTGCCTCTTTTTCCATATTATCTAGTGTCCTCGACTTCCTCAGTTCATCTGGCAATGGTGTAGGGAACTTAGCCCTTCCCTCACCAGGTACTTGTGACCCTGCTTCGTGTACTTCCGCCGCAATCGACACCGCTGATTGTGTCTCCCCACTCAATACCATCTCTTTATTGACCTCCGCCGCAACCTTGACTGGTGTCGATGGCTTTCTTTGGCTCGACTGGGATTTGTCCCGCTCACGGAAGAGCTTGTCCAGGTCTCCAGCTTCAGATTCTATCAGAGCATAGATGTCGTCTGAATTTGCAAGGTCCTTAAACCTCCGGGGAATAAGATGAGTGTGCACGTGGGGCACGCTATGGGAGCATTGGTAAGCCCATGATTGGAAATAGGCGGTAGATGTTTGTTGGTAGGTGGAGCTCACGATTGACCAGCTGCTACACCATCCTGAATAGCAATGTTCAAACCCTGTGCGCCGTAGACAGCCTCGACGACTTTGCTCACTTTTTGAGCCGTTAAAAAGAGATCTGTAACCTGACCCTCTGCGTGAGCTCTCCGAGAGTATAGGCTAAGCCATGAAAGTAGTAACGCAGGCTCGGTACCTCGGCCGTAGAAAGGTCCTTTATTCGAGGGACTACCCGATTGGAACAGACCAGAACATGACCCGGTAGGAGTGGTCTAACGTTGACGATTGCAAAGGAAAGTGGCGTTTTGTAGAAAACCTAGGCAACAGCTCCGTTAATTGCCTGCGAGCGTATATATGACACTTTGTCTGATTTCGGAGTACCTGTGAAGTGACGATGAAACTTCCGAAATAAGCTGGACCGGTGGCTGCCATGATTTGAAGTTAAGTGACCGAGATGGATCAGTTACGGAGACAACTAACTAGGCCGTGAAGTCATCGAAGCTCTATGCCAAGACGCACACACCGGGCTTCCCAGCATTCCACCGACACGAACCAGAACCTATACGAAGGGTGCGAAATGCCACCCAAACGAAGGGGGGAAGCACAGGTGGCTGCTTCCTCACGGAAGAAGGCCAAAAGTACGAAAGTAACTGTGAGATTGAGCTCGGATGCAGGTGGATTAGATGAACAAATCTCGCACGATAAAGCGGACGTTGAGACTAAAGGAAAAGCGAAGGGAGTGAAAGTGAAATCAGAATCAGGATTGGAGGACCCCATAGGAGACTTATGCTCGGACGTGGAGAGCAGTGACTCAGATTCCAGCGAGGAGGAGGATTGGGAGAACTGTCTACAAGAAGCCATAGATCCAGGAGCATCAAGCACGAAGCATGAAGCTCCATTGGGAGACTTGGAGGTGACTTTGGAGCCTAACAAGGCTCAGTTATGGTCGTGAGTTGCTGTCTCACAAGGAGCGCGAAAAAAAGGAAAGCTGACGGAAGTGGAAGGACTGGAAAGAAGGGCGTCTCGGGGGTTGAGAGGACTATACGGATGACGGCTCATATGCTGCATACGCAATTTCTACTCTATCATGGTATACTTTTCGTTTCTATAGGGCCCTGTTCTATGCTGATATGAAGTTCAGGGTTCAGACGGAATTCATGGCTTTGTGACGAAGAGCTACAGGCCATCCTGTTTAGCCATTTGACACCAGGGATTGCAGGCCAGGTGGAGAAATATCATCAAGCACGGCAGAGGCAGTTGGAAAGCTCGCAGAAGGTACAGGAAAAGGGTAAGAGTAAGAGTAAGAGTACTGGTAAAGGCGCTTTCTGTGCCACAGAATCAGCAAAATTTGAATCCACGGCTTCCGACCCCCTTGTGCACCTGCTTGGTGCTTTAATACACTTTTGGAAGAAGCAATTTATTATAAATGCACCAGGACTTCGGAAAAATGGCTATTTGTCTATGGCAGAATTGGCCGAGATGTTATCTGCGAAGGGAGGCCTGCAGGAGGGCGAGCGGGGTACGAAAGCGTCAACATCGGAAAGAGTGGAGAACTTGCGGGCTTATAGGGAAATGGCAAGGAAGTTGGAAGGTAGCCGCGACGTCGGGGCACAATTCTTTACTGCTCTCCTCCGAGCGTTGGGCTTCGAGGCTCGACTGGTCTTCTCTTTGCAGCCATTGGGATTTCGTTTCCATGAATGTGAAGAAAAAAATGGAAATGAACATATAACATTGGGCGAAAGGGATGCCTCCGGGGCGGGAAGAAAGAAGAAACGGGCCCCTGAAAGCTCCAAGAAGCCCACCGGGAAGCGAAAGAAGGCACCAAAACTCGAATCAGATGCTGAACACTCTGAGGTATCTGAGGATGAAGGACCAGAACTTCAATTTGAGGAAGATGATGAGCCAATGATGAGTAAATATAATTGTGCATTTAACTTGACTGGTCACATGCTGATATTATAGCAGAGCAAAAATCCACTCTTATAGACAGAGATCTTCAATACCCAATTTTCTGGACTGAAGTTTTCTCTCCACATACCTCCTCTTGGATTGCAGTCGACGCCCTTGTTCTGACCAAAATTTTCTCCCGTCCTGATACTTTTTGCCAACTTGAGCCGCGTGGGAAACAAGCACAGGATACGAAGCAAGTTATTTGCTATGTCATCGGGTATTCATCTGATTCCACGGCAAAGGATGTTACAGTACGATATCTCACAAAAAATATTATACCTGGGAGGGCAAGAGGCTTCCGAGTTCCCAATACTGTATACCCTATAAAAGATAGTAGAGGCAATGTAATCAGGACACACAAATATGACTGGTTTAGATCCATTATGAGAAGGTATAGTAGGAGGGAAGATCTCAAAGATGATAGAGATAGAGAAGAGGATCAAATTTTGCAAGGCGTTTATGTCGAGAAAAAACGCCCTGTCAATGACGAGAGTATTTTAGGCTACAAGAATCATCCAGAGTACTCCCCCCGTATAGCACAATCTACGACCCTGGCACTAACATGAGCTCAGCTTTATTCTCGAAAGGCACTTAAAACGAGAGGAGGCCGTCGAGCCTGGCAAGAGTCACATAAAGCTGTTTAGCGTCGGTAAGGGAGAAAAAGCCAAGGAAGAGAAAGTGTACCGCAGGCAAGATATCGTCGTATGTAAAACAATTGAGAATTGGTACAAAGAAGGCCGTGTGTTGAAGGTATTCATGCTATTTATAAGCTCCTAGTTTGTAGTGCTAGATGTTAACCTTGCCACAGGAAGGTGAGCAACCTCTGAAACGGGTCAAGTCACGGGCAGTTACCCTGAATCGGAGGAGGGAGCTGGAACAAGCGGCCGAGGAGAACAACCCTATACTACAGGGCCTCTACAGCTATGAGCAAACTAAGTACGTCTTCACTCTCTCTCTATCATACTACTACCTACTCATGTCATCAAAGGCTGTACGACCCTCCACCCATTCTAGATGGGAAGGTTCCGCGCAATGTGTTTGGAAACTGCGATGTTTATGTGGACACAATGATTCCAGAAGGGGGTGTGCACCTATCTCTTAAGGGTACAGCAAAAATAGCAAAGAAACTGGGCATCGACTATGCAGATGCAGTAACGGGTTTTGAGTTCAAGAGTAGAATACAGTAACCTCTTTTTTGACTTTAACATGAGCTAAAATTAGCTACAGAACAACGAGCAATCCCAGTCATCGATGGAATCGTTATACCCGCCGAACATGAGGCCTTGATTAGGGATGCATGGACAACAGCTGAGAAGGAAAGGAAAAGGAAGGAAGATATCAAAAGGGAGCAAGCTGCACTTGCATTATGGAGGAAGTTCTTAATGGGCATCAGGATTGTGAAGCGGATACAAGAGGAATACGGAGCGGAACACCAAAGAGAGTTGATAGACCCCAGTAGCAAGGAGCCTCCGAAGCAGCGAAAAGATGTTCCAACGACTAAGTCTAAATTAATGGTATCCCCAGAACGCAGCCAAGGATTTATTAAAGGATTTATTAAACAAGCCGGAGATTCTGAACTTGAGGATGGTGGCTTCTTAAGGAGCGGTGAAGAGGAAGCACATCAAGGCCTGGAGAGGATGCGTGAGGAAAGTTGTGGCTTCTTTGCTGGTAGCAGCTACGATAACTTAGAAGGGGGTTCCATACAGGAGACTGCCCAAATAGTTCATTGCATGGGGGGTGGGTTCATGGAAGAAGATGCTAAATTGTCCCGTACAAGTTTTGACAGTGAATCTGTTTACACCCGCAACGGCAGTAGGCATATGGAAGCTCCCCACATAAACATCCCAGCCAAAAAACCGTTGTTGAGCACGAATTCCCGAACAACGCCACACCAGAACCAGCTGATAACATCCCTCAAGTCTTCATCTACAGCTGCCGTTGCTAGTGGCGGATCAAGTCCACCTTCTGAGGACACGGCACACCAGAACCAGCTGGTAATATCCCTCAAGTCTTCATCTACAGCGGCCGTTGCTAGTGGCGAATCAAGTCCATCATCTGAAGACACAAGTGCCGGTAAGGAGCATGAATCGAAATATGAAAAGGCTACATCTATCAGGACAAGTAGACTAAATCAGGTTCGTGAGAGTGGGAGTGATATATCCGGCTGGATGGATTTTGATGCCATGGATGTCGATTTTCAGGTACCTCGCTCAGCTAGAAACCAATTCGGTGAAGCAGAGGTAAGTGCAAATGACCAGCAGTTGCCGGCGTCACAGAAAGCAAACAGGAGCCCTAAAAAGAAGGCCATTCCAGTATTTCAGGTATCTAACAGTGGTAGCAAGCGATCTACACCGGCAAAATCCATGAGATTAAGGCCCACAAGACAGGCAGCTGCAAAGGCTACTCGAAAATTGCGAACACAGAGTAAATACTTCTTGGCGGGGGAGGAGCAAGCAGAAGAGGAATAGATAGTTCACTGTATCTAGAGAAAGGGATCTATAGTGGGGCCGAGCTAGGATGTTAATGCGGAGTGGATCAGAAAGAGACATTGTAATACATTTGAATCGAATGTGGTATAATTAGTGGCTGCAACTCCTGTTTTGCGCCCGCTGCCCCATCACGCATTTTACTCTACATGTACTGTATACTGTACATGCATATGGTGACTTGCAAGGTGTGGCTCCAGCTGATAAATCTAATTTGAATTAAACAAATCTGGGCTTTACATGAACTATGTGCTATAGACTAATATATACTATCAATTAGAATTTAATAGCTTGGTTCGTAACTGCATCCCAAAACCTCTTTCGATCTACAGGTCCCGCTAGCATCTGTTACCCTGAATTCGGGTCAGTAAGAAAAATGATTCATTATTCCCAGGTCTCGCCGTCTTCCCTACCGTAGTTCGTCACCTCAATACTATAAGAGGCGGTCAGTTAGTCCGACTGCATTCGGTTGGGTTGCTCTTTACTAAGCTAAGTTCTTGTGAACATTTAATTCCTAATTTAGCGAATGTCAACTCTGGTCAGTTTGAGTAAGTAGGCAGAATAATTATCTGTAGGGATCTCTGCACTACCCACTTCTTGATCATCGATCTGGTTGGAATTTACCTGCATGTTTGGTAGTAGTCTTAGTAACTAATAAACATCACTTCACTATATTTTGCAGCTATACCATACTTTTTGCCATGCCACTATAAACCATGTGCATTATTGGGTTCTTTATTTCCGCATTTACAATTATGCAAATGTGTGTTACTCACCGAAAGCACTAATTTTCTCGATGAAGCCTGGATTTGTTATTAGGGAGCTCTAGATTATGTCAGGGTCGAACAGGATCCAATACCGCGAGGCCTTGCTGTACTTAAAAGGTTCTCTATAAGCAAGAAATAATTTGCTGGTTTCGAGGATGTAAAAACATGAGCCAGGAAATGCAAGGGGCAGTGGGACAATGGGCAGTATGTAGGATGTAATAATTATAACACTGCTGATTTGAATGCGGGGGCATCCGATACTGGAGGGAGAGTAGCGACTGGTAGTGACTGAAAATAATGCCCGAGATCTTCAAGGAAGACCGTAGTACCCGATATATTGGAGGAGGTGGCCGATGGTCTGGTAATATAGAGATTCAAGGTCGTTATTTAAACCAAGCATGAGAGGTTACTTCACATGTACTGACATCTCAATTGTATGAGGTTCAACTGAGATTATTGTCAAGTCTTCATCATGTAGAAGGTAATCGTTAGTGACTTGCTCAATATCCGCTGCAGTTGCATCAGAGTTGAGAAGACTAGCAACTAAGATTTGAGTCGCTTTCTGAAGTATCCGATCCATCTGAGGATAGATACCTGTCTTTTGCCAACAATGAAAAATTGTGCTTGACAGAATTCCCCCAAAATACCATCTCTCCAGGCCGCTGTCCTTGAAGGATATCAGGAAGTTGTCCAAATTTTTTTTTGGAGTGGAAATTGAATGTACAACCAATATGAACAGAATTGTTGATCACAAAAACACCTCCAAGAGCTTCTGCTTCAGTCGCATGGCTATGCTTCTGCTGTCTTTACTTCCATTGCTGCTTCCAAGCCCTGCGTCGTAGGCGCATCCGCAGTCTTCTTGAAGTCTCTTTATTCAGGAGGATATTGAGGATCTATATGCTGAAGAATAGAGGGACATTCCGGAGACAGACCAAATTGTCAGTGTCATCTGATAGATATCGTGATCCCAGTTTGTCCCAAAGGCCGGAGGAAGAAGGCCCCTAAAGACGGTATTCGCAAGCACGAAAGCACGAAAGGCAACCGGGTCCTCCGACATATATAAAGTGCTATTCATGCCACCATTGACGCCCGGGGTGAGCTGGGAAGTGGCGTGTCAAGGGGTGGAGGTAGATGGCTGTGCATATGCCAGCCAGGTACATACGGAGTATACGCTTATTATATTTCTCTTCTCTTCTCTTCTCTTTATTCCTTTCACTACGCTCCGTTCTATCCCAACCCGAAGTTCATTTCTTTTCTTTACGGTGCCAGAAGGTCCCCTTGCCGGGTTCGTTGCTTCCCATTAAGACACTGACTGACTTACCTATAACAGAATAATGGCAAATCTTCTACAAGGATAACCACCCTCGGACTTTGGAGATCAGCCAACAATGAGCTTTGATCCCGAATATGCCAGCCAATATGCAAGGGGCACAAATTATTCAATCACTACTGGTTGAGGAGGATATGTTACGCCAGTATTAGACAGCAGATCGTTTATATCAAGTGCCTAAGAGGTGGATTCAGCGACAAAATAATTTCGCTCGGCTCTATAACTCGTCTATCACTCGCCGTAATTAACTATTGGAACCACTCTATAGGAGGAATAATGAAGCGACTTTGGAAAGGCTTCAAGATTTTGTCGTATTGAAGTTTATATACTAACTACCGGTACCCCCAAGCCTAATAAATTACAGAAGAAATCCCCATTCCCAATATCTTTGGACCTCCGCCCCCATCTTCCATCCCCATGTATGCAGGCCAGAGCTACATGTTGCCCTTCGTCATACCGCCCGCACTTGCCACAGGTTGGGTCGGCATCATGGTTCAGTAGCCGATGCCATGTCTGTAGGTTTCCATTCCCAGTCAAGGGGATTGCATAGATCACGGATTACATAGATCGGACGGTTAATAACAAAATCAGCCAAGGTATGATTATTATAAAAAGAAGCATAGAGTGAATGGTTCGAAGGTTTTACGATATATCGGAAGAGAAAGATTTGTTGATTTATTTTATAGCGTAGCTGGGTATGTAATTTTTTTTATATTCTTTTTATATATACCTGTAGCTACCTAGGAATTTACTCTGTTGTAACCTCTCCTGCCGTACTCTGCTCTCTCATACCTAGTGGTTGATCGAACCAAAGGAGGGGCACAACTTTCCTACAGACCATCCTGCAGGAACGTGAACCCATCATTATTTCTCGAGCACCAAGGGTCTCGGGGAGAGCAAGGAACCCAGCTGAGATCTTCAATGGACGGTCGGAAATTCTCTGGAAGTGAAGCACGAGATACTACCGACCTGCGGCCTTGAATCGACATCTAGTTTTGAGTATTACTGGTCTAGCATCTACATCTTACAATGCCCCAAGATACGACTTCACAAGAGAATAATAATACTCCGAGCTCGCCAGCATATGTCCCGCCTCCATCTCCGATTCCTCTGTTGGGTCCTCAGGCCTCAATCGTCAACGGCGATGCGTTCATCAAGCGTTACCAGACTGAGGTCGCTGCATCGGCCAGCAGCTGCTTATCTACATTTATCGCTGTAAGTTGCTTGATTATGAGGACGATATTTGCGACATATGTACTGACGCAGTATACCGACAGTTCCCTCTAGATTCTGTCAAGACCCGAATGCAAGCGTATGAAGTCCTCTATGCTGTGAATTGGCTAAAATCTGGTAGAAGGCCAACCTCTGACGACATTTACTGTGCAGCTACAAATTCCGCTCATTTGCAGATTGTATACAACAAACCTATCAGACCGAGGGCATGGGAGGATTTTGGCGGGGTAATCCACAGGAGTGCTTCCTATACGAAACTCGTTGCTAAGGTTTCGTGTACGAAATAGGAAGTTTAGCACCGCTAGCATCCGTCACATTGGTCAGGACCGTTAGTTTCTCGATATATACCAACTCGAAGGGTTTCTATGGGGAGCTGCTGCAGAAAGTATTTGGCCCGCATGCGGTCACTGCACACCGCGCGGAGCATTCCGGGTCCTTACCGAAGCCCGGAGACGCCCTGCGGTGGGCAATGAGTGGAGCTACCGCGGGTGCCGCTATAACAGCAATTGCTTGTAAGTGTGTTGTTACTTTGAGTTACATCTAGGAAACTAAACGGCTATGTAGGTCCATTTGAGTTCACAAAGTTATCTGCGCAAATCGAATACTTAATGTCGCGGTCGAGAGTCGTAAGTCTAGATGAACCATCTACCGAGCGAATAAAGTATGAGGCCAAGGGAACGGCACAAGCAGCACAGTACATCATAAGAACGAGAGGACTCCGGGGGCTCTACTCCGGATTTCATTTGCATTTTGGTTGGGTACCTCTCAAAAGTTTCATTAATATTCACTAACGATTGAATAGCACGGGACACACTTGGGACGGCCATTTATTTTACCGTAGGTCTTCTGGGAAGATATAAGGTGCAAGCTTACTACTGACTAGGTATAGATTTACGAATCCGCCAAACAAGTTCTGAGCTCTACTGGTTCAGAAGCAGGCCCTCTTGCAATTGCAGCAGCCGGAGGGTTGTGTGGACTACTTAGCTGGGTCATGGTACGAACACCCAACCCTTATCAATAACTCAATGGGATTCTTAGTTATACTGATTTTCTTATTGTGTAGATATATCCTGTAGACTCACTGAAGTCAATATACCAACGAGATATTCTCACCCACAAGCCTGGGACACCCCTTCCTAAACGGCCGCTCCGGTTCTCAAGGAGAATGTAAACATACATCTCCATGCGAGGTCATGGCGCAAAGCTAATTCGGACTAGGTACCGCGGTCTCGGTGTGTCAATGACACGCTCCGCTATATTAAACGCGGTGTTCTTCAGCAGCTATGAGTTTATTAAACGGAGGGTGGAAAAGGCATGATTTCTTTGCGACAACTCCATTATCATCATGCATTGTTTCGCTGAATATCTTGGCCATAACCCCTCATATTAATTCCTTCACAGTATTTTCTGATTTTTGGTCGTCAAATCATTGGTTAGGAAGATGTGGTTTCTTGTACAAGAGCTATCATCTTTTCGTTTTTGTTGTGCGCGAAGTTTCAGCACTTCAACTTGTATTGCGACTGTCGTATTCAAGCTCTTGTTTAAAACAATTGGTAATATAATATTGCTCAAACGCAGGCCGCCATAAATGCATCCAAAATATAACAATAGCCGAGGATAGCCTGAATACGCCGATACTCCAAACCCTCACTTATATCGTACATCCGTTGTGTTGGTGCATTGCCCCGTAAGAAAGTTCTATTACGCTGGTATCATTTGCCGTTCATGCTGTCCTTCAGCACGCCTTGCCTCCTCCAGTGCCTTTCTCCTGGCTATTATTCTCTCCTTAGTCCTTCTGGCCTTTGCCTCCTCTAGAGTCTCTACATTTGTGGCTGGCTCTTCCGTAGGTGCAACAGGGAGTTGTTCGGCTTCCAAGACTGCCAGCTCGTCCTCTACTTCATCCTCGTCGTCATTTGTTAATCGGCTGCCTAAGAGAGCGTCGATTTCCTAGATACTGAGGGGTTAGTTATTGACATAAAGTAATGCAGTCGCGAAAATAGACTTTTTGATATGCAATCCCCTCCGCAGTTTCATCCATCAGTTTCTCCACTGCTTCCAATGACATCTCCTTATGAATCTCTTTTAATGCCTCATTCCCTTGCTGTAGCCCATAAAGCACATCCTTCTGCATCAAAGAGAACTCAACTGTCGACACCTATGAAATAAACAAAGGGATCAGCGATATCCTCGCATATCCCATGGTCTCGATCTTACCAGCTCCTCCAACGTCTCTAGTTGGTTATCCGCCTTCTCTAACAACTGCTCTTGGTACTTCCTTCTCCGCAGGGCAAGTTTCGCGCGGGATTTATCGCCCCTGTGCAGACACTCTATGGCAATTTCATGTTCGCGGTTGAGTACGGCTTGGATCCGCTTGCGGTATTGTTTGATTTTGTCGCGCTGGAGCTTCATATCGAGGATAGCGCTGGAAGCCGGAAGTGAGCACACAACGTTAGTGACAGGTTCAAAACAGCTAGATGGGGATTTTACCGATCATGGGAGGTGATGCGCTTGCTGTTATTATTCCCCATCTTGCTATGGGAGAAAGGAGATATGGGGGAAGTTGTGGATTTACGGAAGTGTGATAAGGGGGGGGTGGGTGTTGATGTACTGTAGTTATGATCCAGCCTGTATGTTTACATTGTTTGCAAATTAAATCTGTATGCATATCCAAGCTCATATATGAGCATACAGCAAGTATAACTTTTCCTTCATGTTTTTGATGACGCTTTTTATCAGTCTTGTATCTTGATTTCAAATCAATATTTGAATTTGATTTCTGAGTCCATTAATTCCTGATCACGGCATTCTGAGTTACCTCCGGAATGGGGGGCATGAGAATAAGTTCAGATACAGAATCCCAGCTCTACAAAGACTCCTCCAATTGTTGACTCGTCACACCCTCGCTACACACTCCATCCGCCATCACTAGCCAGTATGTACGGTGATTTAGGCTTGAAGCTGGTATAGTACCCGTCCTTCAGAGAGGTTAATAAACGATTGCAAATTTGTCGATACTTACTCTCAAACACCAACAGGTCCAGCACGCCAAACGAACACAAACCCTCTCTCACCTCCCACCGTACCAGTCGGAGCTCATTCGAGCAATCACGCGTGAAGTCCGTGACCTCGATCGCGACGTGACAGAGACCCTCGAGCCCTACCCCAACTTTGACCCCACCCAAGACCCCGCACTCGCCACTCTGCTTCTTGCAAATCATATATGCATCCGGAGAAATAAGCGCTGTCTACTCGCCTATCACCGAGTACGGGTAGAGAAAATTGAAGAAATGTGCTGGAGTGGAAGTGATATTTTGGAGCAAGTGCAGGCAACCAAAGGAGAAGGACAGGAGGGCGAAGCGGGGGCACTGGGCGCGGCGGAGGGCGGGAGTGTTAGCAGCCTAAGTCCAGAAGAAGAGGAGTATGCAAGGCAGTATAATGATTTATTGGCGGCGTATAAAGGGCAATGGACGGATATAGATCTGACAGGCAGTTTGGACCCACCGCGAGATCTGTTCATTGATGTTAGGGTATTGAAGGATGCAGGGGAGATTCAGACAGAGTATGGGTATGTGCTTCTCGGTCCCCAAGCTACTAGGAATAAGACTGATCTGGAACTGCTCACAGGGCTATTAATCTTACTAAAAACAGCCAGTTTTTTGTGAGACAGGGTGATGTGGAGAGGTTGATTGCGCAAGGGTTCCTCCAAAAACTCAGCTAGAGACGACGCCTCTTTTCTTAAAGTTGGTGAGTCCAGAGACCGTTTCGAAGAGTGAAGCCGAGTCTAACTGCTTAACCTAGGACCCTTTTGTGTATACACGGCTGCGCAGTATAAGCCTTTTCTGGTCCGATGACCGCCTCAAATTCCCCACAGTGAATGCTATGTGATTATGACGTTCGGTGGCGCAAAGTAGGGTCGAGACTGCCATCCCTTGAAAAGACTCGTATGTCATATCGATGAATAGTGGCCGCAATATAATGTGAGGCCTTGCTCTTAACACTTCTTGTCACCCAGGTTCTCTCACCTCGAACAAGTATCTCTACATTAAATCCCCTGCACAAGGTCCAGATTAAACATTTATCTCAATCCGCAATTTGATTAGCATACAACTTCTATATGCCCATATTCCAACATGTTCGGGGTAAGGAGGCATGTACTCAGTAAGTGCCTACAAAAAGTTCTTTTTCCGAGCTATAGCAAAGCTAACAGCTATCAATTTAATATCTAGAATCGTCGCCGTTGGCGCTACTACCATTATTGTTCCTATCCGGCGCAGTAATAATGTTATTCTTCTGTCTGCTCGGCGGAGTGACAGATCATAATCCTCTGAACCGAGTCTTTTTCTTAAAGGCGGATACGTCAAATATTCCTGGTGCCCCGCCCTTGACACACTTTACTATGAACAATGTATGCCCCACCAACCCATGTCCGCGGACTATTCTCATTCCTAGATTAGGCCTGCGACCAACGGGGTGGAGTCAACTTTGCATGTCGAGGACGAAAGGCTGCAAGTCCAATGCTGCCACAACAATTCTTCGGGACGAGCACTGGAGTACCCCAGCCCTTCTTGCGCCATCCCAATAAATATTACTACCTGAGCAGATTTACCTATGCATTTTATATTATCACTATCTTCTTCGTTTTGCTGGCATTACTTCTCAATTTTTTGGCTATTGTCTCAACGCTTGCTACGTTGGTAGCAGCAATTATGACGGGAGTCGCGTTGCTGAGTTGCGCTTTCCTCGCATGTATCATGACGTAAGTCTTTCCTGAGTTAGCATTGGTGGCCGAGCTGGTTAACGCATCTGGAATAGCGCGGTCTATGTTCAAGCGCAGAATGCATTTAGAGGTGCTGGGAGGTTTGCGAGAGTTGGTGTAAAGGTTTGTATGTTCCATCTTTTCTTTTTTAATGAAGTGATATTGACTCATCTAGGCATTCGCATTTACTTGGACGTCTCTATTTTTGATATTCTTGTCTCTCGTAACTCTGTTGGCGGTATGGGCCTACCGATACAGACAGGAAAGACATCTCAAGAGAGCGACAGGAGAGAAACCTCATGGAAAGAGGGACAGCATGATGGCTGGTCTTCTGGGCCGCCGTCACAAGAAGGGTCGTGGAAGTTTCGAGTCATACAGGGGAAAGAGAGCTAGTTACGACTCAAGCTTCTACAATCAGGATATTCATCGAGAAAAGGATATCGATCGTGGCGTAGCTCCAGTACCTCCTGCATCAGCTCCTCGGGATACTTATACAAGCCAGGAGGGTAGGGCCGTTGGGGGGACGAGAGGGGGGTGATCAGTCATGATCATGCGGAGGATCGCGGCGGTGGTAGGTTTGCGGGGCATACGGCTAACGGTTATACCACTCCCGGCGCACGAGGTGGCTATAGGGCGTATACACCGGGAGCGTATATTCCGGAAGCACGGACGGCCCCGCCAACTACGAGTCCTATACAATTAAATATGCCAAGATGATTCATAAGTAGGAAATCTAAGGTAGGTATGGAATTGATATTAATATAGCACGCGTGTAAATTTATAGTTTATAAGTACATAATGTCTAATACCATACACAAAGATTTACTGTATGTTTATTTGATGCAAATGTACAATGACGAAGTAAGGGCGCCAAGGCTAGCAGCCGCATTAGTTTGGGTTAAACAAAGTTGCTGTACCTTAATCCATACGTACAACTCAGCAAAAGCTAGAAATACAATCATGACGATCACAGACGAAAATTCCCGGTGGTATGTGGAAGGTTTAACGAAATATAAAGCACCGGGTGGTATCTGACGAGCTCTAGGCAGCATCTGGATAAGATCTTGCAGAGGAATGGACCATTTTGTGATGAGAGTTTCACATCGGGGAATGTGGAAGAAATACTGGGGAGATGGAAGATATTGTGAGTCTAATATTGGGGATATTGTGCTATGAAATCTATTAACATCACCTGCAGAGTCATGTAAGAGCGCTTTTTATACGGCGTTCAGCAGGACCTGAACTAATGCTCGGTAGCGGAGCTGGAGGTCTGGGGTGCGAGATCCTGAAGAATTTGGCCCTCTCGGGGTTCAAGGATATTCATGTTATTGATATGGGTAGCTAGCTATCCACCTACCTCACTTATATGAATCCAGAGCTAACTTCACAAATACAGATACCATCGACGTCTCGAACCTCAACCGGCAATTCCTCTTTCGGCAAGAAGACATCGGAAAGCCCAAAGCTGAAGTCGCAGCTGCGTTCGTCATGAAGCGGGTCAAGGGGGTCAAGATTACACCATATTATGGAGCTATTCAGGATAAGGGGGAGGATTACTATATGCAGTTCAATATGGTAATTTGTGGGTTGGATTCGGTGGAGGCAAGGAGGTGGATTAATGCTATTCTGGTAGATATGGTGGATATGAATAACCCAGAGAGTTTGAAGCCGTTGATTGATGGGGGACGGAAGGTATGTGACACAGTAAGCTGTGGAAAAGAGGAGATTTCTGATATATCGTGATGGGGTTGTTATAGGATTTAAGGGACAGTCGAGAGTGATTTTGCCAACAATATCTAGCTGTTATGAGTGCTCACTAGATATGCTAACTCCCCCGACTGCTGTGCCTTTGTGTACGTTGGCTTCAATTCCACGACAGCCTGCTCATTGTATTGAGTGGGCGAGTATCTTGGAGTGGCCGCGAGTTATGGGAGGTAGGAACCTCCACCTCCTCACATATTCTGGAACCTATGGCTAAAGGTAGAAAAGACAAGAAAATGGACACAGACAACCCAGAACATATTCAATGGCTCTACGAACAAGCTCTTGAACGAGCGACAGAATTCAATATCACTGGAGTAACCTACTCCATGACTCAAGGCGTGGTCAAAAATATTATCCCAGCCATCGCCTCTACAAACGCCATCATCGCCGCGTCATGCTGTAACGAGGCCTTCAAGATTGCTACAAACGCAAACCCGTATCTGAATAATTATATGATGTATACCGGGAATGATGGGGTGTATACCTATACATTTGAGCACGAGAGGAAGCCGGATTGCCCGGTGTGTGGAAACCAGGCGACGACATTTGAGGCGAAGGGGGATTGGACATTGCAGGAGTTCATCGATAGGCTGAAGGAGAAGCCGGATGTGTAAGTGCCTGGGTTGATAATCTAAAGATGGGACATTGAACGGCTAATGTTCCATGGGTAGACAAATCAAACGACCGACATTGAGTACCCAGAGGAAGAAGCTTTACTATCAGGGACCACCACAGCTACAGGAGCAAACGAGACCGAATTTGGACAAGAAACTGAGGGAGCTGATTATCAGTGGCGAAGAAGTAAGATTCCTTAATAGTTATGTATTTCGTTATATACTCACTGGTATTATCTGCAGGTTGGCATCACGGATCCTGGTTTGCCGTTCAGTCTCCGTTTGAATGTAGTGTTTGATTGAGGGGGTTTCAAAGGAGTTTCACGGTTTTCACGGGGGATATTTGTTTGAGTGTATTATATCGCTAGCACATTTATAGCCGTTCGATCTACAAGCAAGGCTGCCAAAATAGGCTAGTTTCATTGTGTCGCTAACTTTCAATGTTTGAGACTTAAGTTTGTGAACCTAACGGAGGGTGGTTGCCTTTTACCCTCACTCCCTAAGTCAACAATGGCTCAGAAACAGATAGTCGCCTATCTAGGCCCGAGAAGCTCATATTCTCATCAAGTAAATTTGCCTTTGAGGTTTTCCAAGCTCCAATGTGTATAATTTAGTGGTAGGGCTGTATTGGGGCTTTGCGCTGATGATGGCATTTTACAACTGATAGGCAGCATTGGATTGCTTTGATCCCGAGGCGTTTGAGTTTCATCCGCAGGTCACCATTGCAGGTATTTATTTACATTTCTTATACCTTTCTTTCAACAATCCTTCCATGCATGGTGGGGTACCTGGAGGGGGCGAGCATCAGGTACCACCCACCAGCTTATCTTACCTCCGCTGACCACACGCCCATAAGACATTTTCAGCGCTGTCCAAACCCGCAGCACAACCTACGGCGTTGTTCCCTTCGAAAACTCCACCAACGGTTCCGTCGTATTCACCCTTGACCTTTTCTGTGATCGGGACGGGCTCTTTTCCGACGTGCAGGTCGTAAGCGAAGCATACCTCGACGTTCACCACTGTCTCCTTGGCCTACCCCGCCCTACCCCGCTATCACCGGCAAATGTCACAAAGATATACTCCCATCCGCAGGCATTCGGCCAATGTGAGAAGTTCCTCACAAAACACTTGAAGGGCGTGGAGAGGGTTGATGTCAGTAGTACGAGTAAAGCCGCGGAGATAGTCAAAAAGGAACCCGGGGCGGTGGCCATTGCAAGTAGAGTTGCGAGCGAGGTTCATGGGTTGGATATTTTGGCTCCGAACATTGAGGATTCCCCGGATAATACGACTAGGTTTTTGGTCTTGAGTACGGAGGGGGTCCAAGAGTCGAATTATGATGGTGGGGAGAGGAAGGATAAGACGCTCATAGGGTTCACGATTGATCATACAAAGCCTGGGGCACTCTGTGATAGTCTAAAAGTGTTCAAGGACCATGGCCTGAATCTGACTAGTATCGCCAGTAGGCCAAGTAGGGTCACACCGTGGAATTATATCTTCTTTGTGGAGTTTGCGGGGAATAAGGAGGAGGATGGTGTGAAAAAGGCAGTGAAGGCAATGGCGGATTATTGTTGGGGGTATAGGGTTTGGGGAAGCTTCAGGGATAGGCAAAAGAGATTGGTGGGACCGCCGCGGGGACAGTAGGACCAAGCGTTAGAAGAAGGAAGTGGTGCAGGTCAGTATGATACTGTATAGGCTCGAGCTTCAGTGTAGGCTCTGGGCTGCCTGATAATATCATTGAATCTGATCGCTTAATTGGACGGTTCTTCCGAGAAGGGAGGATGCACCGGGAAATAAGTAGTTTCAGGGATAGGAATTTAAGAGCAAGAAAACGCCTTTCGTTAGATTCATTTAAGCTCGCGAAAACCCAGGATTGTCATGACAAGGAACATAAGTAGGTCATAGCCAGGCCCATGGCCCACAAAACACGAGGCTTATGCCAGCAGAAAAGAGGCTTGATCAAAGCATGCAGAGATGAAGGTATATGTTGGAGGATTGTGTAGGAGGATTGCGTAGATATGGGGTTTGAGTATTGTCTTCAATTCATCTATTTCCCGTATTTCTGGAACTCCCAATCCCTGTTGTCGAGAGGGCAGACCTGGCGGGTCTTCAACCAACGTGATATGCAATGGAAGTGGAAAGCATGCTGTAATATTCACCATTAGTTGTGTCTGCATAATTACATAGTTGAACCCAGAATTAAGTTGATTCGGGTGATTCAAGTATTAGGGGGCAAACTGGAGGTGGGAGACTTACGTTACAGAGGCCCCAAGCAACGGTACATTCCTCGGAGACGGCACTGGCTTGGTTTGCTTGACATTCAATGCATAAATCCATGATATGGTTCCGGCATATGGCGCAGTTTTCTATTGAGAATGTTAGCATCACTTCCAACTAGGCATAAGCCCTATGAGGGGCACAAAACAATTGATATCCAAAGTAATGCAGGAAGTAAGAAGATATACTAACCAACGACAATATCCCAAGACCAGAGGGCAACAGCGTTCCACTTACCCCCCACGTAGCAGTTAGCTCTCCATAACAAAACTTGCCCTTCTCTCCCGGAGCTTCTAATGAGTTGAACAGCTGTGGATCCACAGTCGATTACAGGACAGACATATCATACCTTCTTCACCTCAAACCGCTTCTTTCCCTCCGTTGCCGGATCGCTCGGCTTGCCCGCCCTGGCCGCAGCCTTCCCTTTTGCTACTGATGATGCTGCCGGTGCGTCTGTCATATCTACATCTGCCATTTTGAATCTTTCTCTGATGCAGGGGTTTATCGACTTTTGGGGCAAAGAGGTGGCTTTGTGTAGTCTGGTTGGCACAGCTTTGTGCTACGGCTGTGCCTTCAACCCGAGTTAAATCATAATAAGGTTAGCTGATAAGAGTTGTGTTGTATTACATAAGATAAGCGGATTTGATGACAACCCTGACCTTAACTAGCCCAACTCCTCCAAGCCGAATAAACATAAACAACCATGGTACATGCCGTGCCAACTCCCTCTCGATGGTGTGTTTACTGAACACGAGCCTAGGACTAATAGGAGACTGTGCAACTAGTTACCGTTATCACTCCTCAACACGGCCCAAGGCCACCCCATGCTCGTGGAGCTCAAGAGTGGAGAGACACTGAATGGCCATTTGGTGAACTGCGATACTTGGATGAACTTGACACTAAAGGAGGTTATCCAAACAAGCCCAGTACGAGTTCACTATGAGTGCCAAGACACTGCTGTGTATCTTGGGGATGGAATCCCTTACTGATGAGATTGGTGTAGGACGGTGACAAGTTCTTCCGGTTACCAGAATGCTATGTCAGAGGAAACAACGTAGGGCCATCCCACTCTTCCCCATATCTACTGTGCCTCCCGCACCGTCATGTTCCCTACTGACCCTGCATCTCCAGATTAAATACCTCCGAGTCCCAGACGAAATAATTGACCTGGTGAAAGAGTCCCAGCAACAACACCAAGGCGGTGGTAGTGGTGGATATCAATCCCGGGGACGCGGTGGGCACCAGAACCAGCGCGGAGGCGGAGACCGGGGTGGACGAGGTGGTGGAGGTGGTGACAGAGGTAGCCATCGTGGTGGAAGGGGCGGGCGAGGAAGGGGAAGGGGTGGGGCGTAGCTAATGCGGGAGTAATGGTAGGCGTGGAGCGGGAGGTAAAGTTGTCCCTGGCAGAGAGGGCCAATAGAGGAGGGAGTATTGGATGGAAGAAGCGAATATGAGCAGAGATTGCTATTGTGGGCCCAATCCGAGTCACGTGATATCTAATTTGCGCGGTTTCAATTTCACTAGGCGTTACTTGAGAGTTCAATGCAGAGAGGGGGCATCTTGTATTCATGCTCGAGATCATTCTATTTGGCAAAGGCATAAATGTTTGGTAAATCCTAATCAATTCTTCTGACGCCCATTGTAAGATTGATTGCAAACGGTTTGCCTGCAAGCTTGAACCCATTGCACTTAGGAACCCATGCAGAACGAAACATAAAAAGTAAAAAGGAACACAACACATACCCAGCGCACGCAACACGCATATTAGAAAGACAAGTATAAGACAAGAAAAGGGAAAAATACGCCAATATGGAGGAAGAAGTACGGAGCTTTTATGGTAGAAAATGACAAGGCCCAGCGCAAATCAACCAGCATAAATGCCGAGCCGAACCAAGCCGACTTCTCAAGCAGTATTGCTTCGACCTTCACCCTCTGATCTCCGTTCCCTACGTCATTACCGCCCTCTTCTCGCTGTCTCTTGACACTTTGTTCTCAGTTTGCCTGAACGTCCTCATTCGTCTACAGCATTTCCATTTCTGTCTCCTCGGTCCCTACCTACTCCGAGACGCAAGACATCTTGACTGAAGAGGACAAGGCATCTCGTCCTCTCTGCCGTATCTAGACTCAGATCACTACAGTTTTTGACCTAGTACTGATCCGTGATGGTGTAGTGATCCATGTCAACTACCCCGGCCATGACACATATCCCGAGATACTACGATGGCTAGACTTCCTCTACAGACCGGGTAAATTGTTTCCTGACACTCTTGAATATGCTCTACAATATGCGCACACTAGCTAGTTGGATAACTCATGTGAAGGCATCATATACACCAATCCACCTTGAAAAGGATGTAATTGCCCCCCCCCTCTCAGTGTGACCCCACCACCTATAGATATTATGAATTAACAAGTCTACATAGTGCCAGCACCTTAACTTAGTATCTATATTTATGTTAGGATGCA